>VZTY01002282.1:326423-444830 GCA_013400935.1 Turnix velox
AGTAATGGAGAAGCCAATGATGAAAAGTAAAAACTGAATTTTCAGAGATGCTTAGACGTGGTACTGATAAATATCATTAGAAACTTAAGAAGTATTTGGATGAAGGTATGGGTTTTTTTCCTTACTTATTTATGCTGCCATAAAACTAAACAGCTTCATCAATTTCAAGCAAGAAGTTCTGTGTAAAACATCACTTTTTGATGGAAGATAATAGCCTTTTCCCTTTATAAACATATTTCTATATCTTCAGCTACCTTTTTCTTTGCAATTAAAAGGAGACATCTTGTTTAAAGCTTTTTTTATTTTTTTGCTTTATTTTGAGGTTATCAAAGGTAAACATACAAAGGAAAAAATTAATGGTGGTGCATGTGTGAAATAACTATGAGCATCAGTCCATTTGTTTTTCAGTTACACAATTCCATAAATAGAAGTATTTATCCAATGTGTATTTACTTATGTAACTTAAGTTTGGATTCATAATATCACTTTCATTACTAAATACCTTAAAACTGTGTTTAAGCTATGTAAAAAATCTTTTTAAAGAGCCCAGAGAGTAGGAAACAGCAGCGTAGGTAAGAATAGTTATGTTTCTCTACATTACTCAGCCATGTTTGCATCCTTCTGTTTGCAGTAAGATCATGAAGCATGTTGGAAGATGGAAATACTGTCATTGAATAACATTGAATTTCATATGAACAAGACAATTTTATAAGGAAAATAGAACTCCATTACTCTGTGAAAAAAATGCCAGTAACATACTAACCACACCATTATACTGTTATGGAAAGTATAAAGAAGATTGTGAAAGGAAATTACTGGAATGAGAACATTTCTACACAGGTTGCATAAATATTATAAATTGAGTATGTTCTTAAGTTCTAATATAATGTCAATGACAAAATATGTGTACACACCATGCCTCACTATAATTTCAGACTTCTATTTAAAAATTTGTATTAAACATTGGCTTTGTTGTGATTTTCTTTTTAGAAATATAAATTGAACAGTATGATGCCAGCCAAGCAATATGAAAATGGCATAACTTTAAATGAGAGCAGAACCTGATCACTTGAATTTGCAGGTAGTGATTCTTCACAGATTGTATGCTGATTTTTAATTCATTGCCTCTTTTAGCTGTATTTGATGACTAAATTAATTAATTTTACTGCTTCTATTTTACTTTGCTATGAAAGTATATCAAGCCTGCATTGATTTTCTAATACTCTAAACAGCTAGATATCCTGGAGTGCCCTGGTGAGTCAGGCTCCAGTTTTTGCCCTTATGTATAAACATGCACTTCATGATTTTGTTATCTAAGCAATCTAATAGGGAATAGAAATTATGATTTACTGAGCAAGCAATACTCTATGGGTGGAAACTATTTTTTAAAAAAAGTAGAAGTACTTTGGAGAGTCTTATGTAAAGCAGTAATAAAATAATTGTTCATTATTTGAGGTTGTTGCAAGTGTGAGCAAATGGACAACAGTTACCACAGTGTTTATCAAAATGGACAAAAGCCAGTTAAAACCTAATGGTTGCTTTCCATACACCTTTGTTAGCTGTGTCAGTCAGGTGATGTATTATTTTCCTTTTTACCATAGAAAAGTTTTGCTTTAATTGTTTCTGTGTGTATTCATAATCTTAGATGACCACATGGAGAACTAAAAACTGAATGATAGGTAAATAATCTCAAAACCAGGAAGAACTACATACAAACAGAAGGTAAAAAAATAAGCATGCAAAGAGGAAAGATTTTATTAGGTGAAAAGGGGAAGATGCCAAGAATGAGAGGGAAAGTGGTTGACTTACAGTAATTTTGAAAAAAAGTTTTAATAAAATGGAGAGCCAAAATGTAGTGATTAATGTTTTTCTAGATGATTTGTAGCTTTTTCTAATACACAAATGCTAAACAGCCTTTTGGGAAATATCTTAGTCACAAACCAGTCTGGCCAACTCTGCTCTATGAAAAAATAGTTTAAAAAAAATATGTCATTGTCTGAAGTTAAGTTAGGAATCTCAAATTAATCTTAAGATGTTCCATAAATCCAAAATATTATTGAAGTCATTATGAGCAATACATACTCAGCAAATTTTAGCTATACTTGTGGATTTAAGGCACTGACATTAGAAACAAGCCTGAAATATTTGAATTAAGTGTTTTTCCTCCTTCACTCTAGTGTACAAGTGGAATATTCTGAAGATAGCACAAAGCTATCATCCCAAGAGAGTTGTACGCATTATCAACAGCAAATTGCCAATTGTGGTTCTTGGTAATGTAGTGTTCTGGTGCATCTGGTGCCTCCAAAGATTAGCAATCAAATTGCCTAATCATTTGACTAGAAGAGAATCATTTGATTAGGAAAGGTAATCTGCTGTGCAGATACATTCCAAGGGAAAGCAGGAGGAATATATAATCCCAGGGTAGATTAATTTAATTTAGGGAAATACTGTGATGCTGATCCATCCACATAAATGTAAGAACAAAGTTTACAGGGCAAACACAGTAGCACTAATATTAGCTGCTTTATAAACTCTTTTCAGTTATCCATTTTGTTCATAAAATTTTCTAGTAAAGTGAATTTTACAATTTGTCCCTTTAGCAAACATTTTAATTCTGTAATTCTGGGAGCACGAGGAAGTGCAATAGACTAGTTGATTGACAAATAAAAAAACATTCACAAGAACTCTAAATAAATGTTAAAAGGAAACTTTCTACAGGAAAATTAAACAGACAAAACAAAAGAAATCTATCTCTCCCAACTGAACATTCCTTTGCCATGGATATCACTAGTTCTGAACATATGCATATCATATTTAAATCAATAGCAGAAAAGAAAAGCTAGTAGTGTTATATCAGTAGACTAGGAAAAGGTAGTGTAAATTCTGATTTTCTCCTGTATTTTCCTTCTGAATTAGACAAGGGTGAATCTTGTATTGTCTGCCCTCTAAACTGGGTATAACATGGGAATTTTCCCATATCTCCAAAATCATCTGCCTGGCTTTTCCCCTTGACCATTGTAGAGGACTTTTCCACTTGGGGCTGTGAGGCTGTTTCAATTCTTATTCTTGAATGAACATGTAAAATTCATCAAATAAGTCACAATAGAGATGTATCTCTTTCTCTCCATCGCCCCCAAGCAGCCTGTTGGTAGCATGGAGTAATGAAATCCATGGATCCTGGGCTTTGAAAACAGCAGATTAAGTTATTCTTGCACTTCATTGCTTACACTTTGTATGAGCTAATATTTCTTAAGAATAAAGTATTCTACTATGAATTGCAACCTAGGAGAGAAAACTGAAATATGTTCTGTAAGTCACAGAGAATGTTCTTGTGACAGGTCTCCAAGCTGAGACCATCCTAGGCTACAACTTACTGCTTTATTCTTATTATCCTTTTGCTGATGACAGAAGTTGTTATTATTATGCTTTTTCTAAAAAACATTACAGGGACTACTAGTGTAGGTCCACAAAATTGGGAGCTTATAATTTCTTCTGGCCTGGAGAATTCTCTGATTCCCATGCATAATTCAGAAAATATACTGTTTGGCCTTTAGGTCACCAGCAGCTCTGAAAACTGATATTTGTGGAGAGAAAGCAATGAAGGGACTTACTGTCCAAGTTATATAATTTATAGCACTCTGTTTTCTGCTACAAATATCAATCTCTCCTCCATCCAGCCCATCTTTAATATTTCTAGAATTGGCTGACTGTCTAAGTCTTAAGGGGATAATAGCAGGCTTTTTAAGAGTATGGTTGTAACAAAATCCCTCAAAACCCACTTCCATTAATTATCAATGAAAATCACGTTAGTAACCAAGATAAATAAAAAAGTTTTGAATNGTAACCAAGATAAAAGAGATAGTTTTGAATATAATAATTCTGTTGATTTAAACAATGAAACTATTTTTATTACTATCATTATTTAAATGCTATGACTTCCAGAGTTACAGCATAACACAGGACTCAGATTATATACATTAACTGCCCCATGAAGAATTCAAACTGTTAACACAAGACCACACCTGCAGAAGATGACCACAATTTTCCTCTACTGTCTCTCTGAAAATTCAGTGTTGTTCTCTTCCTTCATTTTGACTCTGCAGTCCAAGTATTTATAGTGTGAAATTGCTTTGCTAGCAGCTTTTGCTTTTGGTTTGGAGTCTTTTGGGTTTTGTTTTTCTTTTTGCTCTTCCTTCCAATTTAGGTCCAACAACCATCAAAGTGTGAGCAGTAATATAGTAATTCTGAATTTTTAAAAAATCTTAATTCCTTAATAAAACACTTTTTTATCTTCTAGAATTTTTTTAAATCACGTTAGGATTTGGGAATGAAAATGCGAATGTGACAGCATTGGCAACTGAAGCAAGTCTTCATGTGTCTCAAACAAAAATTGTTTTAGTAGTCTTTTGGTAAGCTTAGACATGAGAGGTGTGGCCAGAGTACATAGCTGAGACTGAGACTTAATACTTGGCTTTGAATGAGTTGAATGAATTTGGGACAATATTTTTCTGTTCAAGTACTAATTTTTTTTTCTTCACAGGCTGTAATTATTCTATAATATCTTAGGTAGCTATTTAAACTATTAATATCAGTCTATCTTTGGTTCCTGGGAAAGTTTCATCACAAATTCTCCAGGAAGTTATCAAAAGTCAAATGAAGCATGTGACTGGGGAAAACCAGCACAGATTCATCCATGCCAAATCATGCTTGATAAACCTATGATGAAGTAACTTTCTGGATGAGTGTGGTGAATTGTGTATATTGTTTACCTGGATTTTTTCAGGGCTTTCGACATACTTCCCCACAGCTTCCTTAGAGAGAAATGGATGCACAAGAGTCTAGACAAGTTGTCTGTGCAGGGGCAGGGAACTAGCTGATAAGCCCCACCCAGAGGGTGACCTGAAATAGCACCTTTTCAAACTGCCAACATGTCACAAATGGAGTACCAATGCTTTTTAACATCTTCATAAGTGAACTAGATGACAAGATCAAGTATGCCATGATGAAGCTGGAAATTGACACAAAATAAAGAGGTGGAAAGAGACACTTCAGAAAGGAGAGTCACACATCAGGAAGACCGGGATAGGCTGGAAAAGTGGGCTAACAGGAACCTTATGATGTGCAACATGGACAAGTGTAAGGGCTTGCCCCTCGGAAAACCTAATTCAGAAGTGCAACACAGGCTGAGATCTGTCCAGCTGCGTAACAAGGTTGTAGAAAGGGACCTGAGTGCCCTGTGGACAAGAAGTTCTGCACAAGTGAACAGTGTGCTGCTGTGGCAAAATATACCAACAGAATGCTGGGCTGTGTCAATAAGGGCATCCCCAGCAGAGACAAGTCATTATTTCACTCTACACAGCACTTGTTAGGCTGCCATGCCTAGAATGCTGTGTTCAGTTTTGGTCCCTGCTATACAAAAAAGATGTAGACAGGCTGGAGAGGGTCCAGGGAAGGGTCACCAAAAGGACTGAAAAGCCTGCCATGTGAGAAAAGGCTGAGAGAACTGGCCTTCTTAGTGTTGTGAAGAGAAAGCTTAGGGAAGATCACTTTCATGATGCTCCAGTATTTAAAGTATGGCTTCAAAGAAGATTGAGACTTCCTTTTTACAAGGAATCACATGAGAAAGACAGTAAGTAATGTGTAAAAAGTACTCTTGGGCAGATTCTGGGTGGATATAAAGGAAAATTTTTCACAGTGCAAACAATAAACAACAGATACCCCGTTACTGAACACTTTTGAGATTCAGGTGGATAGGGTGCTGGGCTGTCTTATCTGGACTGTGCTTTTTCCTAGATAGGTTGGACCAGAGGATCCTTGAGGTGCCCTCCATTCCAGTATTCTATGGTTCTCTGATTGTTTGAACATATTGTGTTAAATTTTATTGTGCTTTACAAATTTCAATGAAAGAATGTAAACAAAATTATATTTTATTGTTTCACATTTTGTTAAGTATTTCCAGTTAGTTACTTTACCAGTTATCAGACAGATGTGAACTTGTGATAGATTAGGCCAAGAGCACAATTTTAATCTGAAATTTTATACTAAGTCATTTATGTATATATAAATATATATACAAACATTTATACATGCCTACACATATCCCACTTTTATGTAAATAATATATATGGCACACGAAACACAGAGGTTATGCCATAGCTACTGTCTGTTAAGAGGTAAGAATTAGAAAGTTTTGGGGTTTTTTCATAGTTATGTACCAGAACCTATAGAATATGCTTAAATTTTTTTTTGTGATGTGAAGATATGAAATAAGATCCAGATTGTCTTTTTAATCTCTTTTGTTTTATGCAGTTTTCTCATGGTCTGTTAGTAATTCTTTCTGAGTAAGCAGATTTTTGTCTTCGCACACCATGGTTGCATTTTGGAACAGCCTGACATACACCATAAATTTATCACTGAATTTCTAAAGATAGAGATAAAAAACACTATTCGTTTTCCTGTCAAATCAACTTTTAATGGAATTTTGAGGCTTTATTCTGTGTGAGGTAAAAGGAAAAAAAGTACAGGCAGCAAATTAAGATCAGGCAATGATTTTTTTATTATTTTGGAGCAAACTTCTTTAAACAAGACCAAGGAGACTATAACCAGAATGAAAAATTAATGTAGTATTCTAAATAGAAACCATTTAAATGGCTTATAGTCAAGAAAATATATTATAATCTTTGAAGAACAATGTATAGTTAAATCCATATGGAAACTACTATTACAGTTCTTTAGGCATTACCACGATGCATCTGTTTTTTCTACAGTGAAAAACAGAAGGTGGTAAGTTATCATCAATAATGCTTTTCAGGGTCATCCCTTTTTTTATAGAAAGAATGTTCCAATGTTTGAACTGGTACTAAGCAGCACTGTTTTGTCCAGTTGGAGTCCTTAGATGTGTGATGGATTAAAAAATGGATACAAAATCATATTTGCCTTTTCTCTTAAGAGAACAACTTTGAAAAAGAGCAATAAAAAATAAAAGATGTTTAAACTAACGACTGAATCAATCCCACTAGTTTAATACAGTTGAGCAATCTAGATCAGAATAACAATTAGGGTAGTGGATAAATGTAGAAATAACAGCAATGAACATTCCAACACTTGTTACCATTCCCATTTCATAGCATTTCTTCTAATTACTAGAATTATCTTGCCATCCTGTATGTTGTGTTATGCCATGAAGTCATACTGTATTATTGTCTTACTTGTGGCAACAGTATAAAATTGCCAAATAAGGTTATAATTTTCCTTTTAAGATTGAATACTGATTTGTGAGAGAAGATAATTTTTATAAAATGTGTCTAATAAAATTATATGAAAGGAAATTACATGATGAACTTTTCTTAAAATGTTCAGTTACTTCAGATAACTTCAGGTAAGAATATGATAGATTCACTGGCATGTAGCTTTTGATATTTTCAAACTTACGGGTGTCACTCATCTAGAATTTTTTTCACAATCATCTGTAGGACAAAGTTGACTCTCATATTATTAAATGAATGTAAAACTATAGTTTTGACCAAGTTCACATTTATTACAGACTTAAAGTTTCTATTCAGCAAAAGAGGATGAATATTCTGGGGTTTATCCTTTTGTCTGAGCTGAATGTTGTGACTGAAATGTTACTCATTTCCAGTAGAGTACAGAGTTTAAGCAGCAAGTTAATCACCTTTACTGTGTCAGAATACCTTGCACCAGATACTTCTTGTACGAATCCCTTCCATTTAGAGAGAATTGCTTGAAGATTACTGATATATAAAACTAGTGCTTCAATCTTTAAAAAAATTTAAAAATTCTTCTGATTTCTCTCAATAAATGTCAAAGGTGACTTGCTAGCTAGGCAGACATACAGACATGGGTTTCTGGAACTCACCCAGGCTAAGTCTGGCTATGTTTAGTATATCAGTCTTTAATTTAATTTACTTTCCATCATAGCCAAAGGGAAGATAATCAAATGTGACACAGTTTGTTAGGATTTTGATTTTTAAACTAAAATTTATGATAATAGTTTTGAAGATAATGACATCTTGATATGATGTTTGGTAACTACTTTGTTACAGTCTGGTGCAGGATCTTCAATGGCAACAAGCTCTCTTGCAAAAAGTCAAGTAGAGTTTCAAAGTTATTTAATAACACTGCTGCAAAGCAAGCTGCTAGTGTTTCAATATGAAGTTGTACAGCACATGAAACTATCAAATATCAGCAAATTTTATTTTGGTACACTTAAAATGATATTTTCCATTCTTTTATATTTTTCAAATATAACTGAATCAATGCTTTCATTCCTTCTTGGAAAGCTATATACTGTATATATTGTATATATTAAAAAGATACCAGTTTTTTTAGTAAGGAACACTTGAGATACCAAAGTAAACAGCGACCTACTGCTAGTTTAAAAATTCAGCTGTGTGTACACAAATCACAATAACTAGCACAACTTTGTCTTTTTTGTTTGTAATTTCTGGTAGTCTGCACAATTTTTACATTCAGTTGCAATACTATTTTAGTGTGATTACAAAGTTATCAATAAATTTCAAGCATATCTTTGAAGTTTGAAGATTAACTTAATGGCATTTCTGCACTGTATCTATAATTGTGGCATAAGTTGCAAAATAGAAAAGCTGATTTTATATCCACAGTAAGTAAAAATGCCAATAATAGCTGAAACTGCTGGTTTTAAAAATCATTATTCTGAGTTCTATTTCTGTCCCCTTGACACTGTCATAGTCAATGTCATTGCATGTGTCAAATGCAAAGGTGGGAAGGAAGAGAAAAGCCCAGGAATTAAATTTGAAAAATTATTATTCTACGAATTATAAATATATATATACATAAGGTTTCCTGAAATTCCTTCACACTTGCTGTTATTGATATCACAGCTCTTTAATTTAAACAGAAGTTTCATGAATATCTGCTATGGTGTCACATGAATCAGTTCTGTGTGGCTGGGTCACTGTCCCACTGGCACGTGCAATGCGTCTTGCAACCATTTTGCTTGCACTGTGGTATGAAAGAGTTTCTGGCACAGCTATTTATGCATAGTTGACAGCTTCATAATAAACTTAGCTTGGTGTGAATAGCTGATTCTGTAGAAAAAGTGGAAAATTTGCTTGGTTCAGAGTCTGTTTTAGTATGAGCTGGACTATTCACTCAAAGAAATTAACCTTTATTTTATTGCTAAACTACACCACTGCAAATATTTTGGTTTATATCAAATTAGCATCCGATTACTTTAGGGAATTGCTTTTCTACTGCTTTAATTTCTGTTCTCTTTGCTTTACATTACTCCTTCAGAAGACAAAAATTTTCCTATAAGCAACACACCAAGGAAGCTGGTAATTACTTCTGCAACAGACCTTGCCCTTCCCAAGTCCCTATTATGTCTCCTCCAACCAAGAACTATCAGTCCTCTGATTAGTGGAGAGCTCTTCTCCATTCTGAAGCAAAATCTGGATTTTTGTTGAATATGATTTTTCAGATTTAATTCTATATTTGTCAGCACATGTGGTCTGTTGTACAGAGCTTTTCATATGAACACCTTGAAAAAATGCTAGAAATATAATAAGTATGCACAGCAGAATCATTCGTAGTAGCATTTCCCGCCAGTTGAAAGTCCAACAAAAGAGAATATAACTGATTGCTTGGTATAAAAAATTCAGTGGTATAAAAAATTCAGGAAGATACACAATCTTTAAATAAGTAGGATTGAGGAGAATAACTGAAGTCTTTCCTCACTCCAACATGTTGTGCAACTTATTATCCTCAGGGATTATTTAATACATGAAATACAATGATTTAAATACAAGAAATGGAGGAAATTGAACTTATTCAGCTGCACGTCCTCTACAGCAGCCAAACCAGAGCTTGAGCTGATACGGAATTTTGCTTTTACAGCAGTCAGGGTTAATGAATTGGGTGACTGCTCTAGTCAGAGTGTCTTGGCTATGATACTGCACCTTGTGACAAGGTTGACTTCTCAGCTTCTTTCTTCATGGTGTTGTATTTATGCTTGTCATGTAAGTGGATTTGGCTTGTGTCCCTACTGTCAGCTCTGTTCCTTCTATCTAGGGGCTTGAGTACAATGAGGAAGCTAAAGGAAGAGAGAGGAATCTCTCAAGTTCATGTACTGATCGCAGAAATCAACATGGTGTCTTGCTTTGTTGTTACAGCAGATGTGATGGCTAGCTTGAATTCTTTATCAGGCCTACAGATTGGTAAACTTAATGTCAAAAGTGATATAAATAAAAGCCATCACTCAGTGGGAGGTCTAGGGGAATGAGAATAGTCTATGGATTCAACCACAGAAAAATGAAGAGGGATTAACACCCTAGCATTTGTCCTTTATGTTGTATATTAGCCACATTATTCAAGAAAAGTTAAAATAAGAAACTATAAAGGACTCAAAAATGTCTTAATTGTAAGTTTTATAAATTATACAGCTAAAGTTTGTTTGGTTGGCTTCCTCTTTTACCTTTGTTTTTCTTAATTGGAGAACAATACTCCCAGATTGGATTGCCACCTGCCCTGAATGCATATGATTTGTTTTGCTTGCTTGTTTGGCTGGGCAGCCTTAAGCATACAAGATGTTCACTGATACTTGCTGATTGCAGGTGACCCCAGCGCTCTCCTTTTTATCTTGCTCCTGAACAAAATGTTGTGCAAATTTAAATTCTCACATCTTCATCTCGCAGAAGGGCTCTTAGTGCACAGGTTCTCTCTGCTTCCACCAGCTTCTTTCTAACGTGATGCCTGTGAGACCTTTTTCTGAGACTGAGGATAGACAGCACTTTGAAATTCCTAGAAGCCTAAGTGCCAGATGTATGTTCACTTTTGCGTAAATTCAACTGTATTCATGAAGTCTTTCTTACAAAGGAGAAATCATACAGATTTCCAGGATCATGAGGAAGCTTGTAAACAATTTTCTATATTCTCCAAAAGCATTTATGCATTTCTTTGGAATTTGAAGTTTATTAAGTAGATAAATGTGATGAGAAAAGTAGGCAGAAAGAAGTTGGAGGCTATTTTGTTCAGGAGAACATTTATAGATTCTCCAGGGAAGATATCTCCACTGGAAATATCCTTTGGGATAGGCCTCTTTTGAAGAAGATTGGAAGTTACTCTCCATGGTGATTGCAAGGAAATCAGAGGTTGAAGACCTCCTGTCTAGCTTTACATACACTTCAATCAAATTGATGCAATTTTCATTCAAAAAAGCAGATTTGCCTTGTTCCCATCTCTCGTCTCTTTGCACTGTCCTTTAACCCCAATGCTTGAATAAGTATCATAAACACTTAGGCACAGTTAAAGTGATGGCAGATAAGAATAGCAATAGGATTTAGGCAGCTTGTGTGTGCTCATAAAGTAAGCCTTTTACATATCTGGGGACTTGGCACTTCTAACCCTGGACAATTAGTAGATCAAAGTGTTAAGTGGCTGCTGAGATCACGGGGAGGTTACTGAAATAAACTGTCAAATCAGATTTAGCTGGGCTGTTCCACCTGGACAACTGATTTATTGGAGACAAATCTAGATATAAATATATAAAATATATGTGTGTATATATATGTATGGTGGTGATGCAATAGCTCTGAAGCAAGTTGATATGCCTTTATAAGTCAAGATTTTCTCACCACTTATCTTCAACTGTGAAAACGCATAGTAAAACAGAAAATACTTGCATATGTGGGAATGTTTACTAGTTTGAGCTAATATACAAACATGATATTTAAAAGATGCATAGTCATTTTACTAGTCTGAAATGGGATTTTAATCCAAATTTGTTCTTCATGAAATCTTATTAATTAGTTTCTACTGTTAGACTCTCAAAGACTGTTTCTTGCTTGTTGCTGATGTGACTTTGGCTTGTTTAAAAATAGTAAAAACTGTGTTAGTTTTCAGTTAGAAGTTATTTTCTTTTTGTTTGATGATGTGGCTTCCTACAGTTTTGCTGAACATCATCAGAAAGGATCTAGTTGTTTAAAATGCAAAATACCTGTGCATCCTGCTGCTTCAATATTGTAACAACATTTATGTAATTTCAAATGTTTGGAGCAGCTTCCTTATGGGATTGCATCTCAATATTTGCTCACATTAATGCTTTGTGGCTAAATAAAGCAACTCAAAACCTGAGCTCTCTAAGACTAGACATTGAGGTATTTTTTCCAAAACTGGTTTGTTCTCCACAGTATTAGAAGTAGTCTGGAAGCTTTTAATCAGCAAGTACAATGGCAACATCTTTAACAGGATCAATGGCCAATTTTTTGCAGATTTCAAAACGAAATTTAAAAAAGCTCTGGTCTAAATAGAAGGAAAAGATGTGAAACATCTCTGGAAACAGTTATTCTTTGTTGCTGCTAAAGAATTTGGCAACATTTTTATTCAAAATAAATTTTGAACAATTATAGCCGTTATATAAAAACAGTGATGAAAAACTTATTCTACTAAATGGCAGTAATTGTCTCCTTAATCTGAAGTGTTTGTTTTAAAACCTAAAAAAAGAAATAACTTGGAATACATTAAACAAAAAGATAAATAACTAAATCAAATCAACATTGTGTTTGGCATGGAGGATGATTTCTTTCCTTATAAACCCTTGGTCCAAAACAATAAACCCCAAATTCTTACTTTGGCTTCAGGGGTTTGGCATACAACTCAGGATATCAGAGTGATGCTAGTTGCCATAAGGTATGAAAGAGACCCACACAACTAGATAGAGTAACTTCAGGACTCACAGATGGGACACACACATCTCACAAAAAATGTCTGGTTTTCCGTCTGATTTACAGCAAATGTCACTTTGGGACACTCAGCTGAAACCAGATTCATGACTACTTACCAAAATTGTAAAACAAAACTCATTGATTAAATGAATCTGGATGTTAGGAACAAATGTTTCAGGGCAGAGGAATCTCTACTAGTTTAAACTATTTTTGTATCAATACAATGGGAAAAATACCATCAGTTCAGTAGCTGGAAGCAGATGGAAAAAGATTATCAACAAGCAGCCACTTGTTGATTACTGTTTCATGAAGTAGTGACTGCTATTCAGAGCTTTGTAGATAAGTTTTATGATGTGGAGAAAACTGATGTCATGGGTTCATGAAAAACCTCTTCAAGGGATTTGTCTCATACGTTATGTAATTTGTTGACAGCAATATTATGAAAGTCCTAGAAGAAAGCAGTCCATGGAAAGTTTTTTCACTATGGGTTGTTTCACAGAAATCAATTCTTAGAAGTCTAATTGAAGCTTAAAATGGAAAATATGCTTCCGTTCTCCTTGTTCATGGATAAGGAAAAAAATAAAAAAGGAAAAAAAAGGGAAAAAAGCAAAAGGGAAAACCAGAAAAGTTTTAGCAGAACCACATCTTTTTAAAATAAAATATTGTTCCCTATTGTTTTTAAAACATTTTGTGAGTCTGCAGTGAGAATACTGGTCTGATAAGAATTTTCTATAAATCAAAAAAACCCATTATATTTAAGTACACAAAGTAATTTAAAATTTTCATATTGACATAATAAAGTTTCTATAAAAATTACAGGAAAGTTAAAAAAGGGAAAAAACTTTGGTAACTATTGCAACTTGTTAACTTGCCAGTATGGAAAGAATGTATTTCTGGGGAAATAAAAGATGATTAAAAATTAGAACAATGAATGTATCTATTTTCTTGTAACTTGATGGCTTAATGCAAAGCTGGCTTATAAAACAGAAAAGTTGTCTTACTATAAACAATTTCAAAAAATTATTTCAGTAAACTAATATATTTTAAAATGGATTTGGCCATTGAAAAAAGAAAGTTGCATAGTGATGGGAACACCAAGTTAGTACTGGCTTCTTGGGGAAAAATAAAGTTTAATGTCAAGTAAATTATTTCTGCTTACACACAACACTATGATACACTTTCAACCATTTTATGTTTCATTTTTCATTCTTTGTATTAAACACTTGAGAATTCATAGAAAACCACGATATCTGTTTAAAAACAGAGCTGTAAACCTGAAATCTACTTCTTCCTCAGTAACAGTAAGAGAATCATTAATGTAGATACTGTCCTTGGATTTCATATGAAGTCATAGCTTAGATGTAAAGCTCTTGTATATATTAACTTAAAAAAAATTTTTATCAAAAATTCAACCTTGAACAATTAGCATCAATGAATCAAATAAAATATGTCAACCAATTAGGCTAGTATTTTACAGGAAGAAGTTTAAGTTTATATAATAACCAAAGACTGAAGTGTCTTTCCTGAAATTGTCTTGTGAAGCCTTTTCATTCTATTCCACTTAATCAATTGAATATCACAGTATGACCTGCCTATGTAACCATAAAGACAGCACTGATTGCAAGTAAAAACATACTTGTGGTTTGTAAATTTGTAGAAATATTACTTTAGTGCTGCACTTTGATCACATTTTCTAGGCTGTGTAAGCAATTGTGATAATGAGCTGATTCTTAAAAAAGCTTGAAGAGAATCCAATAGCCAGAAAGACATGACAGTAACATAACTGTATATTAACTGAACCCCAAATTTGGAAAAAGGAGTTTTTGGCTTTTGTTTGAATTTTTTTTTTTTAAGTTCCTGATAAGATAAACTATGGAAAAAATAAAAACATTCTTCACGAACTGAGGCAACATGCAGAAATTCAGTGTCTTGTCTGTCAGACCTTAGGTTTATTGATTTTTTTTAATAACTCTAAGCTTGTGTTTTATGTTCAAAAAATGTTGCAAACATGTTTCCTTTTAGCATTGTAACTTTTCAGTGAATATAAAATTTTAAATATAGAGGGAAAAAGAGGAAAAAATATATTGCCTCATTTTGGAGCACAACATAGTAAAATTAAATGGATTAGTTTGAATGCAAATCAAGTACTTACTTTAATACACCATCCTTGATGGTCAGCATTTAATTTGAAGGGCATTTCACTCAAAAATACCCGGTCATGCAGCTGTAATTCCAAACTACCAGATGAACAGAGAAATTAAGAAATGGCCATATTCCATCTGATCTCTCTCAAAAAGGCAAAAAGCTTAAAACAGCCAAGGAAACATGACCACAATCCAAGTGTTAATTCTTCTGAAAAATTGAGAGATTAATTTTCCTCTAATTTGTGACTTTGTCAGACTGGAATTTTCAATCAAGTTTGCACCTATAAAGTTCACTGAAAACTGGAGATGATTATAACACCAATTTTAAATCTGTAAGTTAATGTTTATATATGTAGAATTAAATTATTTTTATTTATTGAAATACAATCTAACATACATTTCATCCTGTTTCCCAAGAATCAGAAATGTACTGAGTAGTTAGTTTTTGGAGTTTCTTGTCGATATATTTATCATTGGTCTCAGAAATTCCTTAGAATCTCTAACGAGTCCAGGGTCTGTGTATGTGTCAAATGTCAGAATAATTAGTTTGGGAAAAATATACTCACTTGAGTGACTGATTCTTATATGTGGCTCTATTGATCTGTGGGAATGAATTTAAAAATAAAACTATAAAAATTGCTTCAAAGAACATTTCAATTATTTTTTTAATTAAGATTGAGTGGTAGCATTTATACTTTTTTCCCAAAACAGAAAAAAAAAAATTAGTATCTTTTCTTTTCCAAAGGGCCATGTAGCCTTGAATGTAAGTTAAAACACAGATTACTTCATTGTCCCATTAGAAGAATATAAAAACATGAATCCATTTTTAGCTTACTTTCGGTATCATGAAATATATTAATAGACTTCTCCTTAAGAAGTAAGTCTCCATGTATTAAACGGAAACAATCTCAAAGTTTTTGAATTACTTTAATTCTGGGATAATAGAGATAATAAATAGGTTTTGGAGAAGCCTTCAGTATCCATACAGATTTAGTAATGGCCTATTTCTGTCATTCTGAATGGATGCATGAGTGTGAAACTGTAGAGAGTCACTAAGAAGAATAAAGACAATGAGAGATATTCCCTTTCTGGCAGCACAGAGAAGAATATGGGAGGACATTTCTGGAGTTCTTGCCTAACTTCCCTACCTTACTCATTTTGCCCAAATCTATTTTCTACTCTCTGCTTTCTGTCTGGCACTTACCTTTCCATTGGAGGGGAAAGATGAAAAAAATCTCTTTGGGAAACATACAGTTTTGTAGTTGTGGCACAGTTGATGGGGAGATGGAAATGAAATCCTGATGAGTGGGACTGAAGCCTAGAGCTGTGCATCCTCAAACTTCTATGTGCTTAGTGTGGCTTATAGAAAAACCACTAGTACTATTCCTTGAGTGGAGTCACAACATCAAGTATTAATCAGACTTTCAATGTTATATGAAGACTTCCCCATATGGTTATTGTGGGAAAATATTAATGCTGGCCTGCTGTCTAAATTTCATGGTGCTTTTAAACTTCCAAGTCCTCTCTCAGAGAGAAGCTCAGTGTACTGACTTCCATTGCCCATGTCCTATCCTCACAAAACGGAATAGTTATTCTCATCACCACAGTGCTTCATATACCTGAAAGTATTATTTTTGGATCAGAAAATTTCCAAAATTGAGCGCTGGAAAACAGAAAGCTCTATATGACATTTTGAATAAAGACAAATCAGCTGAACAGAGTGTAAAAAATACGCTTTATAAATTATGGAAGTGTTCTTGTAACTTGGAAATAAGTGAGAGCAAGGAAAAAGCTTTCAAATTATGAATTAATGGATATCACATGCAGGGCACAGTCAGTGTATGCCTCCTCATATTTTTAACTCAACAGCAGAGGTGCTCCAATAAGCAAGGCTGCACTAGGCATTATGACTAATGTAGCTGTCTGATGAAAAAAATTCCCAGCAGAGTACATCAGTTGTTTGCAACACTCCACTTTCATTCCATTCAGCTGTTCTTACATGTTCACAGTTCTGAAGTCTCATAAAGTTTTACTGTCATAAGAGAGGGTTTCCCTCTTACCCTTCTGCACACAGTCCCAATCCAAAGCAGACCATACTCTATGACTCGCAAGGATATCTGTAGTCTAATCTCATGTATCTGCAGTAAGATTCATATACATCATTAGCATGATGTAAACCACAAAGGCTGCTTTACTTTGATTGACTATAAAGGATGTCTAATATTAATTGGTTCAGTGATAAATGTTTTAAGAATGATTAATTTCATTGATACTGGTTACAGTACATTTGCATCAAGGACAGATGTCCACTACATTCATTTTCTGTGAAACGAAGGAAAATATATGCAATAAAAATTAGTTGGATATGGTGTGCTATAAGATTTGACCAGACAGAATGGAACTTTTTCATCAGAATGGTAGGAACAGATTCTCTTATTTTTACACGTGTAAAGTGGAAGCAATCTTGCAATAGTCAATAAAGGAAAACTGCTATAAATATGCACAATGAAATGACAAATGAGGTCTGCTGTAGTTTTGAGATGCATCATACATTTCTTTCAGTTCAAGTTGCCTGTTAAAATAATACCTTATTTTTAATGCAGTATTTTATTTAGCAAATTGAAACTAATCCAAAACATTTCCATTTAAGTAAGGCATTTTATCTCTGGGAGCACAAGTCAATGTTTTCTCTAATAGTCTATTAATGCAATCCTACCCATTTACTATATAATGAAACATCAGTCTAAGTGTATCAGTCTAATTTAAAACTATATTTGGTATACCCTCTTTTCTCAGTCCTTCAAATGATTTAGGATCCAATTCCTTTTGTATTCCTTGCCCTTGATGGTCTGGAATTTGGTGGGTATATTCAGGTTTGTCCATAGTTTCCTTCAACCAAATTCACTAATCAATAAATAGATAAATTGATATGTGACTTTTTCAGTCATACAAATCAGAAGTTTCCCTTCTTAGATTCATGAAAACCAAAGGAGTTCCATTTTAGAGTAAATGGGATGCAAGTTGTCTCCTTTCCTACATTCCTTCTGAACTTGTCCATTTCCTCTTTGATTTTGACAGCCACATTAAATTATGCCTAAAATGAAGTAAAACTAAGAAATTTTTAGCTGTTTACTTCTAGGAAACAAAATTTTGAGAAAATTAGGAAAATGGTTGTGTAATAAAATTAGGAAATTAATAAAGTTTAGCAGTTGCATGGATGATACATAAATAAAAATACTTTGGAAAAAATAATAGTTAATACTAATCTCTTTATGTAAATTTTATGTGACATTATGAAACTAAAGGTTACATTTCAAAATGCTCAAGCATTTTGCTAAGCTCTGAAGTTTAGCAAAAAGCTTAGCTACACATGTCTTCCAAGTGAAGAAGACAATACAGGGTGTGTCAGTGAAGAAAGACTGAGAAGAACATACAACTACAAACCACAGACGCCGCAGATCATCCAGCCATGAGTAGATTTACCCAGCTGGCAGAAAGCAAAACTCAAATCAAGACCAAAACTGCCAAACAAAATTATTCTGGCTTAAATAGATAATTCCAGTCCTGAAGTTGTCCCAAAGTGTTCCCAGATGTCCTAACTCCAGTCAAACAGTTCATTGTGGAGCCATGCTGTGAGAGCTCTTGGACTTGTTTATTCAGAACTTCAGCAAGGGAGATGAGTTCCAGCAGCTTGGAAGGATATGCCTGGAGAGGCAGACAAGGCACTAAATTTCTCCAGGATTTTCCAGTTTAGATTTCACTAGAATGAAGACAAGTTTTAGGGAAGGATAATAATACTTAGGCATGAATTCACATAGTTCCAGAAGCATTCAAATTACATTATTCTTGCAAGGATACAGCTAATGGCTGAGTTATTAAATACTTCTCTGGAGCATGTATAGTGAAAATAGCGCAAACAGTAAGATGAGGATGTGTTTTATACCACCAATATTTTTAACTTTTCATACCTTTGTTACATCAATCCAAAGCATGACTCTTCTCTTCTGGTGAGGACTATTCAGTCAATAAATCAGGGTATGATTTCCTTCAGACAAAGGAGAAATTTTTTTTCTGAGTCAATACTCCAGTAATTGCTTGATGATGACCACATTGAAGTAAGATTAAAATTTATGAAGTACAAATAAATTAGTTCTCAAGCTTCTTAGAAAATAGTGTTTTCAATTGTATCTGAACTATTAGTGCATGTAAAGACAGACCTGGTAGAGAAAGTAAAAGATCCAAAACTTAATGTTTTTTGATATATTTATATGATTATATATAAATATGTGATATATATATTGATGTATCTGTATTTATCTCTCTTAGAAAATGTCTTTATTTAAGTATTTCTATGATAGCTGTCCACTTTCTGGTTTGGATGACCATCTGAAGCAATGGATGCTGTTACTGGGGGTTATCTCTTGAACATGCTCTCTTCCAAAGCTGTGCAAGGAAAATTAACAAAATCAAGTTGATGGCTAATCTGTATAAAGGTCTGCAGAGTTTTGGTGGTATTCAAACTTAAGTTTCTTCAAATTGTTTGGACTGAATTGCTAGCAATAATGTTGGCTTCTGGTTTTGCTTTTATACAGTGAACTTTGGTCCAAATACAATGTTTTCTTAAAAAAAAGGCAGAACTCACGGCTTTTGGAAAGAATTGAAAAGATAAGCTAAAAAAAGATGGGTGTCTGACTATTCCAAAGTACTTCAAAGGCTTCATGAGAAAACCCTCCCTACTTTTTGATGTGGCACTTGGATTCAAATGCTTTTTAGAAAATGTTCTTAAAGTCAGGACTATGAAATATTAAAATTATTGAAAAGGATGGCTTATATTGTCAAGACTGTGAGATTCATGTATGGATTAATCAGATTCAGAATGTCTAGCTATATCTATAGGTATTACTACTGTAAGTTTAGGGGACAGAAAGCAGTTATTAATATTTGACACAGTAAGAAAAATTAGTCTTTTTCAAAATTAATATGATTCCCTCTATCACGGGCAAATAAAAACTGCATAATCGATGCAAGTGGTGATGATTTGATATTTTAAGACCAACTATTATCATTTGAGTAGACAAATTCAAATAATCATTAAATGCATGTCAAATGGCATCTGGTCTTACATGTCAGTGAGGTCTGCCAAACATCAGTGCCTTGGTATTAAAATAAAAAGAAAACAGGTGAAGAGGTACCAGATAGTATTGTTGTTAACTACTGACTTTAAATCCTATCTCCTGAGACCCGAGGAGATTCAACTGGGTAGAACATTAATTCATTACTGTGCTTCAGCCACCATGGAAGCAGGGTAGAGGGAGTTATGAAAGAGGATGTCTAAACTGGGGTAAGAAAGAAGTGTTTCCAAATTCTTGGGTTTGAATACACATCTAAATTTGCATCCCAAATGTCCCTCAGAATGAGGCCATATTGTATACCATTTCTCTAAATAAGGAGACCAGATGCCTCATATTTATAGTCATAGGGTAGCACTGTATTTTAGATGTCTTGTATAGCCCTGTACCAAGACAATAGAATTACCTGGAGCAGATACTGACTTTGAAACTGAGGCTGAGCTATGGATACTAAATTTTATTTAAAGGAATTAAAGAATTTGTAAAGGCCTCTGCCTAGCTAGAAGCCTGATGTAATGATCTAGCCATATGTCTGGCTGTCTTTGAGTCCTGATTTCTGATCTGGGCTTTGATGCTCGTGGCCTCTGCAGTCTTAGGCAACTTGCTTCTGTGCCCTGTGACTGCATAAAGGATGAATGATCTCTTCCTCACAGAGAAGATATGCAAATTCATTAGTGATTGTTTGTGAAAGGCTTTGAAGTAGAAAATCACTCAATAATTGGTAAGTATTATTTAATAGCTCTTTTATAGTAGGCATTTCCTTTCGAATTACCCTGCTTGATGTTTCATTAAAATGACATCATGCTCACTTGCAAATTTAGTGCCAGGTCATGTGCTTGCCAGTATAATGAAGCATGAAGAATTATAGGCATCCCTCCCAAATAAATTAATTTCCAAGAAGTTATCACTACTAAGGTCAGACTCTAGGTCTCCAGTTTCTCACTCTGTGACACTAGTCATATACTGATTCTCATTTATTTTTATTGATTTTGTAATATTAATTTGAAACATCTATTGTCATCAATACCATCCAGGGCTTCATTTCTTCTCAGATTAAATACCATTATTATACTGTGATCAATAAAATAACTACCAGAGGATGAAACAGAAATACCTTTTACAGTAACTGCATTCCAGGAAAGACCAGAAAACAAAGAAGGAGAAAGAAAAGAAATAAACCAAAGACATGTGGCTTTTCATTATCAAAGGGAAAGAATTGCCTTTTGGCTTTTATGAAGGCAGTTGCAGGAGTCTGTTCTAGGACCATTTCAGGCTTTTTCTCCATTGTATTTCATGGTTTGGATTCTTGGGCTGCATCTGAGCTACTGGAGGAGTTTGCATTCTTATTCTCCAAATACATGGCATCCAGAGAGCTTTAAGTCCTTCCATGTATATCCAGGACTTTACCTGAAAGAGACAGTTAAGGAGTAGGGCCCAGGCCTTGACTTGATGTGCATCTATCTGGGGCTAGGGCAAGTATCATGTATTCCATAGCTAGAGACACAGCATGATTCCAGTAGGACTGGGAGACAGAAAGTTCCTTCCATAATTCAGAGGGCAACAACCTCTTTTATCTAAGTTACATGCATGGCTATGCTACTTCAATTAAATTATTTATTTTAATCTGTTCAACCTAACCTAGCATTAAAAAAGTGAACATTATTTTTATTTCATATCTCTCTAGTACTTATACCATATCTTAGGATGCTAACTCAATAGAATTGGTTATTAGGAATTAATAGCTATTTATGGCAATCATAAAATTGGGGTTTTGGCAATCTTTGGAATAATTTTTGGCTCATAAGTAGGAAGTGTCTTCAATATATCAATTTACAAATGTAGGTTTTTATATATAACTACTAAACTAGGAAACCTTTCAGGAGAAATGGAACATAAAGATACAGAAATAAAGTATGTACTTTTGCTTACTTTTTCAGGATTTATTTTTTACTATTACAGTATAAGGTTTCTCTGTAGTGGAACAATAAGTAACTGTCAATGCCGGCATTCTCAATAAAACCAAACATAAAAGGGCAATACTTTCACTTGGGATGAAAAGGCACATAGTTTGGACCTGCATTCCCTGAAAGAAAACTGATATTCAGGAGAGATAGGAAAACTTAATGTTCTGGAGAGTGGAACAAGCTGCTAAATGTCCATGGCACCAATGAAGTGGGAAAGTGTCTGGACATGCTATTTGCCAAATAACTGCTATTTGTGAAGGAAAAGCTCCAAACTCGTATCCTACTGTTTTGGCACACTGAGTGATCCAATAAATGAAGACAGACGCTGACCTTGGTCTTTATCTACTGTATGCAATTAAAGATCTTAACATATTTTCTAGTAACAAAGAATTTATTAAAAAACTTTCAATGTTACAGCTATCATTTTTGCTAATCCCAGGTAGTCTGTTAGCCTTTTTGGTTGTTTTTTTTTTTAGGAAAAAAATCCACTAAAATCCAGAGAAAGTTGAAAAGAAAATTGGGAACTATAAAAGCTGGGATTTTTTTTAAATTTTCTGGAAAAAATAAAAAGATAAACTAAGCATAAAATCAATAAGCATATTAATATAACAGGTTCTCATATTTCTCCACGTTCTGCTGCCTTAAATCCCAAAGAGGAGTTGACTATCCCCCTCTTAGTAGGGTAGAGGAACCAATGACACAGGGGTCTTTATCTGAACTTCATATAGCAAGAGAGATTTAGTTTCTTTCTTTGTATGTAACTTTGTTACACATTTTACAGGTGAATAGCTGTTGCACCAATTATAAGGGAGAAAATGTAATTATTAAGAATGTCAGTATTCACTTTTGTAAAGTTAGTTTGTTATGGATGTTAGAATACAAAGTCTACTTTTCCTTCTCATTAAATGCCAATGTTCCCACCCCCCAGCCCATCAGTTATTCAGAATGTTCTCAGGTCACGCTCAGTTTAAAAATTAATTGGAAAGAAATTAGTCTCACAAGGATATAGCTGTGAGCTGTAATTTTGACTGACAGGAGGATAAAAGACTGAATTTAATCACATCGCTTTTTAAAACATTTTATACATGTAAAATTTTTATCTTGTCAGAAGCATATGTGGCTTTAAATTGAGCTTGGCATATATCTATTAATCTATTTAATGCAGTAGCATTATAGGAAGAAAAAAAGATAATTTAGGAAATTTGGAGATACCTGTCACCAACTATTATTTAATCAAAAAATATAACTGTCACTCTGAAAATATTCACCTACATCCCAGCTTAAATCCCAAAACCTCTCCTGTTTTAGAACTGAATTGATTTAGTGAACATACCGTCATTTTAATGGTCTGAGAAGTCATAGCACAGGATTTCTGATGTACAGGATATCCCCAGAAGAGGACACCAAATAATCAGAAAACCATCAATATTTAGCGACATTACCTGAACAAAATTAACATTTCCAGTATGCTATCTGTGATTCATTGTTCACATGTTGATCTCGAGAATCATATGAAAATAACTGGATTTGAAGGAAAGTGCAGCAGGGCATTGACTGTGGGCCTTGATAAACCATCAGGGTCTAAGTGGCAGCCTAGTCTCAGGTGTTTACAACTTGGGGCAAAGAGTGAGGAAGTGATTTCAGATGTGGGTTAACACTTTACAGTGAATAAATTCTTTATTTAAAAAAAAATTAAAATACTTGAATCTATTCCAAACCCAGTTGTAACAATATAAACAAAGTATTTATCTCACTTTAACTGATTTGAAACAGCAGCAGCTTGCAAATTTGCTGCTAATGGTAACATGTAATTACTTACCCATAAGTAAGCTGGACCTTTTTAAAATACAAAACTCTTCCTTCACTCATAACTTGGGTCTAAGCTACTGATTCAATTCTGCTCAAGTGATGATACATGAGGGTGAAACTTTGGCTGTCTAAATTCATGGTTTTGGGAAACAGAAGGTGAACTAAATGTGTTCCTCTGAGACTCCCTTTTCCCGTTTTTCAAAGGTGAGGTCACTAAGGTGAATATTAGAAAAATCAGTAACTCCTCAGAAGAGCTACAAAGTTGAACTGCCTTTTTAAGATTTATCCCTGATGTTTTGCTTTATCATCCTCCTTCCTCAACATAATTTCAGAGGGCACAAAAATACTCTGTATTTATGAAAAATAGGATGAAACTCTAGGCAAGAGTAGCTTTAAATGCCTAATGACAGGATTAATTTGTTGGTTTTTTGCCAATTAACCAGAACTCTAAACCAGGAAAAAAATAGAAAAGAGGCGGTGAAAACTTGGATAGAAAATGGTGACTGGACTACAAATTTGCTTTCTGTTATGGAAAGTTTTGCAAAAGAAAAGAAAAATCCAATGCAGAGGAACCCCAGAATGCACTATTTCCACAGCCATCTGCTATAAGGATATGACTCTCCAGCTGTGCTATTGTGTGAAGTGAGAAAAATGACCACTCAAACAGGACTGCAAAGAGGAAAAAATCCCTTGACAAGCCTGAAATCTTGTTTCACACCTCCCTCACAACAGGGGTTTTCTGTTTCATCATATAGGTTACTGAAGTTGTGTCCCAGGACAAACTTAACCTGTAAAGCATGGTGATTCAAGGGAAGAAAACATAAGTTGTGGTTGTCACAAGACAGAGGGGAAAGCAGATTAAGCTTCTCTTAATTCTAAAATTTGTCAAAGATTCTGGAAATATCCCCAGGACTTAAAGAGATAAATGCTGTTTTTCAGATCAGTAAAGCTGTTAGTGCCTGAGTTTCTCCACATCACTTGATTGAAAACACACTTAGGCAGAATGTCAGTAATTCTTGTAATGTAATAGTTTAAAGTTACTTTTCACTCACTTCCATAAATCTTGGACTTAATTAACAAGGAGTTTAAATGAAAATCTCCAAGACAGTGGTGCCAGCGTCCCAGTGAATATCACAGGGAGCAGTCTCAGACCTCTTAATAGTTGTTCATCCAAATCAGAAAGATAAAGCTTCTCAGCCTTGATATTACTAAAAAGAGAATAAAGAAATAAATCACAGAATTTCATGACCCCTGTAAAAGATAAATAAATGGATTAAAAATAAATAATATGAAAAAAGGGATGTCACAATTCAGTTTGGATTTAAAAGCGCACAAATACTTACAAGTCACCACTGAAAAAGTCATTAGAAAAAAGATATGTCACCTCATATGATGAACTGCAATTTCCGCTTTAGGATAACCCCCACAATAAGTAGGGAAATTGCTGAAGCTGGATCAGGATCCTGTCAGTACCTCTGAGGCTTTCTGTTCAAGCTCTACTTTTCCTGTCAAATTACACTTTGAGTTAGGACTCCTAGAGAGGGATGAATTCTGTGGATGATCTGCCTTAGTGGAGCTACAGATCAAGCCTCTCAGGACTCACAACTAACCAGATATTTTCCAAAGTGTGTGTATGGTAAGAAACCAAGAAAAGCAGAAAAGGATCATAAGAAGAGAAGATACTGGCCAAGGAGTTAATTGCTCACACAAAAAGTTTACAAGCCCTTTATTGGGATGGAGTTTTAATTTAATTATGCTGTTTTGGAAGTAGTGTGATTATTTGCTCTAATGTAATGTGCAAAGGGAATAGATAGCAGTAATAGGTTAAAATGTTCTGAGAAAGTTGTATGTCAGCATATAGCTAAGCATTCACTTGATAGGTATTCAGGGTTTATCCTTGCTGAATAGGAACAAAGTAATTATGGCAGTCATCCAAGAGCAAATGAAAGGATAGGGATATGGTTTTTAATGGCTTACATTTGAAATAGTTGGTTTCCAGCTCTCTGTTAGACAAAAGGGATAAAGAACTGGAGAAAGCTGCTGCCGTGGAGAAGCCATATGACTGGTTCAGTTCATGTAAATTTCTTAAACCTTGACATTTCAATGAAAAAGTTGTGGGGTGAAGTGCACACATTTTCCCAATGGCTGTAATAACTATATCTCATTGGATTTTGTAGCTTTGATGAATTTATTTCACTTCACAATTGACCAGAAAAACTAAATGCACACATGTTGTCTGATACAATGACTCAGTTGACAAGCATTGACATCAAATTTCAGTGACTTGGTTTCTTTAGAACGCATGGGTGTCTTCTTAGAGTGGTAATTAATACCTCACAGGTAAAAGCATTTGTGTGTTTTACTTCAAAGTGTTCATTTTAACCCTGGATGTGAAAGAACTGCCATCTAGGATTTAATTCATGGGGAGTATGAGGGTTTAAGCACTCAGATTACTAAAGGAAGGGGGAAATTGTGACTACAGACATTTTGCCAGCATCCTTCTGTAAGTAGTCTGGGAACCTGATACAACAGAAGATGGCTTGTTTGGCTTCCCTTTGGCTGTAGAAGCCACATTTATTTTCAATGTAAAGCTTGACATGAAGAGGGAAGGTTGGTGCATGCCCAGGTCATGGCCTGTATGGAAACAGGAGGTAATTGGGGGCTATTCCAGCCCAGAGCCAGGAACTGAGTAGCACCTCTATCCCTGCTAGCATAGGCACAGTCTCTGAAAATGAAAAGCGCTATTGTTTCTTCTGAGACATTTGGCAGAGTGCAGCGAATGTGGCTGAATGCTGTTTCCCCCACCACATAAAAGCAAGTCAAACTTCCTAAGAAGTGGTATTGGACAAATGCTGGGAAGTCAATGACTGAGTAGGGCAAGACAAATAAATTTATAGCTCCTTAAGTGTGTAAAAACCAGAGAACTGACAATGAGATACTCCTTTTACCTCAGTTAAAACATACTAAACAAGTGGAAATTTCAGAACTTCAGAACTCATAGAGAAAGTCATGCCAACACAGACGTGTCACTGCATTGTAAAGTCATGATATAAATTAGCAGTTAATTTCTAGTTTGTGTGATATATCAGAAGCTTGGCTTCTCCCATGAACCAAAGAAAAGTTAAAAATAGGCAATTATATAGCATTTATTTCAAAATAATAATGAAAGAAATATTTTAGTAGTTTAACATGTTTTCATGCTTTGATTTTTAAAAAAATGTTTATTTTATTTTTAATTTAGCTGTTTCCAAAAGTTTTTATGAAATTCTGAAGGTAAAATTCAAGTGATACTGAGAAAACCTCTAACTGTTATCTGCACTTTATGATGTGGGCAAGCGTGAACTAGCATAAATAGAAAAATTGGATTACTGTATTAACTCAATTCTGAGTCACAAATCTTTAATTCTATGTAGCCATTCATTTAAACAACATTCCCTCCCCCAGCCACATGCTTGCTGTTAAATTAATGTATTTTCCTTCAGCAGTAATGATTTTTAATCTGATTAAAAGCATGTCAGAAGCAATAAGAATCTTTTGATTGAAATCAGATCTTGGAACTATAATTTTGACAATTTTATGTAAGGAAAATTGACATTTGACCACCATTGTGGGAAAGGAATGGCACAGCTCACATGATTTAAATCTAATCAGTATTGAAGTTCTTTCTTTCCTGAATATTAATGAAATGTAATTTACCAGCACACTGCAAACTATACATTTAGGATCAATATCTGGAATAGAACAGACAAATCACAATACTGGGGTCTTATCGAAGGTAAGTAAACGGCTACAAATTTTTAAACACTCATCTGCAACCTGTCCTCAGAAATTCTAATGACACACATGTATTCAAACACACATATACAGGTATGCACACACGTCAAGGTAGATTTGCACAACCCCTGTTTTTGTGGGTCAACATCACCCTCCACAGGGGTTCACTCATTCTCCCTGAGGGAGATGTGTTTGCTCCAAGTGCCAAATGACTACCCGCTGTTCCTGGTCACCCACTGACTCACATAGGAGGGAAATATCCAGGATGTTCCCATGTTGGCACTCTACACAGACAGTGCTTGGCAGGGTTCAGGCTTGGGAGGGTTCTCTGTCCAAGCTGAGGAGAGAGTTCAATTCCAGGGATCGCTCATTGCAATGTCAGGTCTGCTTTCCCATTTCCCTCTTTCTAATTCTTGCAAATTCTCTTGCTTCTTTTATACTTCTTTTCTTACATCTCCTTACCTCCTTGCAATCTTCAGCTGCAGTTTAATCTGTTGGTCATCCTCCTGTTTAGTGTTATCTACCAAGGCAAAATCCTTCTTAGGCAGCTTCATGTCTTGCAATCAAATAATTTATGCTAACTTCCAATCCATTCCTACACAAACTATTTTGTTGGAAGTGCACTACATGAGATCCCCAACCGTACTCATACAATCTGTATGAAATATTGCCTAATTCAGTCATTTACTGCAAAAGACACCATGTTAGACAATCCACATCAGTTTCTTTCTCCCCATTTTAACACCTGCTACTTTTTTGCTGTCATTTTCTTCAACTGAAAAACTGTTAAAGAAGCCTAACATTTCATGTTTAAAAACTTTGTTCCAATGTTCAGCCTAAACGTATTTATAGCAAGTTAGAAAAAATTGCTTTTGGGCTAGCGTAGCCCTCTGGTATACACAGATGTTCTGCTTTTTGTTGCTTTCTCTCTTACTCATCATGTATCCAGAGACAGCAATCTGTATGGCAAAGTTAATTATAGAAAAGTTGAGGTGAAAGGACCTCTAGGGGTCCTTCTGTTCCAGCCTCTGGTGGAAATTAGGGCAATTATATCTGGGCAAATGGGGTTTTGCCTAGGTGTACCTTTGAAAGCCTCCCAGAAAGGAAGGAGATTCAACATTCTGCTGTGCTCAGCAGCCAGGAGGAGTTCAGCCTTTGGGTTGCCTACAGGCTTGTCGAGCCAGTTCCTTCATCTGTAATACAGAGCCCCTGTTCTCCCAAGCCAGCACAGATGCACTGCCTTCTGAAAATGCTGGTGATGAAGCACATTACAAAATATATTAGTGTTTTGTTTAGTATGAAGTGCCCTGTGGCAACTCTTGACATCACCACATTCTGCTGAAAAGATTTTGAAGAAACCTTCACGAGATATGAGCTTGTTCCTCAGCTGTAAGGAATATATTGAATATAAACAATTAATATCAATAATGAAAAAGTTATTTTCAGACATATTAGATGCATACATTATAACAACATCCTCAGTTAGGTAGATGCCTAATTCACTGTCAGAGCAGAGAGCAATCCACTGGGTAAGTATTTGTATCACTTTTTGGATGAAATATTTCCCTGTGTTGATATTAGCTTCTGGAAGAGACAGGTGTGTTAGTCTTAAAGTTGTGTTTTCTAGCAAGGGTAGCATTTAAAAAGCACAGCATGTGAAAGTATCTGAGTGATCATGTCTCAGTTTGGAAGAAGGAATACTTGAGTTTAAAGGTTGTTTAAGGATTTTTGTTCCAGCACAAAATTCACTTGCAAGCACAGACTCTTCATCTCTAATTTTTAGAGGAAGGGAGGCGAGGATGGAATGAACATAATTATTTCAGACATGAATAAATATCCACTAAGAGAAAGTAAAGAGAAAACAAGTTAACCTGTAACTATCCTACTACATGAATTAGTTTTAATTGCACATTTTTGTCATATAGTCCATGTCTGTCATTGTCTGAAATGCCCCTTATTTTTGCACTTCACATATCCCATCACAGACAGAAAAAGCTAACATTGACTTGGGGATGGTAGGCCATGTAAAAATACAGGTTTTCATTTTTAATAAACAGACTTTTCTCAGTGAGCTGACGTGTTCAGCTGTGCTGCTTTATCAATAAGAAGTGATAGAAAATCCTCCTACTCCTGCAAAACAGTTATTAACATTCTCCAAATAGGATAGAAGGCTGTGGAATTTTGTTTGCTAGCTGGCTGTGTGATGGTGTAGCAGAACAATTTAAAAATGTCTAAATGGAAGCCAGCAGCCACATGTAACTGCTTTGCTTTCTATGTCTTTCTGGGCTTTCTGTTTACTTGATGCTTATTCCGTTGTTGCATTTCTACTCTCTGAGGAAGCTCTAAGAAAAAAGACACTGATGTGCATTTTGATTTCATTTTTCTGACATACATCCAATTGCCAGCAGTAGAGTTTCAAAGCATATGCTGAAGTCATTTGGGGGCAGGTAGGAGTGGTTCTCAGAAATCTCTCTTGTGGCCCATGGTCACGTTGTGTTTGCAGGATTTGTCTCTCTCCCTTCCAAGTATACCAGATGGACTTTTTGTGTACCAATTCTCAAGCTTTGTTGCAAAATATTCCTACTCAACTGCAGCAATATGTTATTGCACTGGAAATAGTGATCTGCATATTACAGTGAGCAGTATCATCTTTGGCAGGAACATCTTGTTAACACTACCTTGCTGCATTATGTTTTGCCAACAGGTCTTTCACAGTCCTGTAGCACTGCATGGGGCTGCTGTAATCCAAGTGCAGGATCCAGTTCTACTTATCTGCCCCTGAGTGCAGGCTGAGATTTCCCAAGATTTCTTCTTGTATCTGCATGTGCCAGTGAAATTAAATTACTTTATATCCTGGTTTAAGAACAGAGAATGTTTGATCTAAGCAGTTCTCAAGGTATCATAACTATGCATTTCTTCATCTAAAACTAATTTAAAGATTTCTTATGTGAAGTAGAGAATTACTGCTGTAAGTGGCTGTCTTCTTGTCTCATACCACACATGTAGACAAACACCTCCACTAACTGTTCAGGGGTTTGGAAGAACATTACAGCAATCTTCTGTAAAACAGAGTTCTACCAGAGAATATTTAGTTCTGGTATATATAAGAAACCTAATACCAATGTGAGACAGCTTAAATGCATACTATATTCATATACACATAAAACTATGCCATTAGAATTTAGACTTTCCCCGAGGAAGACTCATTTACTTGGGGAAAAATTCAGTATCATCAGCAAAAAAAGACATACACCTTCTTTTTCTATTATTGATGGAGGTAAGCTCCACTGAAATCCGAAGCTGGTAGGATCCTTACCCTTTCACTCATAGCAGCAACAGTAACCAAGAAGTAGAAAGTGGAGGAGGCCGCTATAGGGAAATGGTTTCACAACTGAGTATTCCTAAAAGCATTTCAAAATGGTAGGATCAAGAAGGGTTAGCTAAGCTATTAATCTCAGTTCAAAGAACATGCAAGTAAACTCCCCGGTGCATAGAAAACTAGATTGAATCCTTATGTACATACTGACCTGCTGGCTTTGAACATTATAGAGCAAGCAGAAACTAATAAAATTGGGAAGAAAGAAGTAGAATAAATATATTATTTTTCTGTATAGTAGTAGTTTCTTGTCAGCTGGAAAAAATTGTATCTTTTTTCAAAATTAATGGTATATGAGAGGTTTAGGTTTCCCTTTGTACTTTCTCTTGGTAGTAAACTTTAGACATTTCATTGAAAAACTTTCTTCTCTATCTGCAAGGACAAGCAATGTGTCTCAGCAAAAGTTGCTAGTTATTCTTTCTGGGCAACCTTTCTTCTTATACAGAAGCTGACTCCATCGGTGTGGTCAGATGAATATCTCACTGTAAGTTCAAATGGACTGGAAACAAAACAGTAGAAAAAAAATAAAGTGCCAACCAAGAAACCTTATTGAGTTTTCTAAAAAGTAACTTATTGAGTTAAATATAGATAAATTTATCACTCAAACTTCCCCAAAGAGGTCAGACATGAATACCTTTCCTGAATGCATTGGGTACAAAAAAGTCAGTCTTCCAAAAGTAGTAACACCTTTGTGACCATAGTAATAGTAATATTTTCAATATAGTGTGAGATACATTTAATAAAATGTAATGGCAAGTAAATAAAAATAGATGCAAAAGAAAAATGCTAGGAATTTTATATATTAGACAAAAAAAATTATGTACTATGGTTTTGATGCTAATTGTCACTAACTGAAACTAAAGATGGTTTGGCTAAATACAATAAACTTCAGAAAGCACAGCTAGAAATGTTGGTTATTCTGTATTCAGTGTAAAATAAAATTCCCTTGTATGAGCCATTAAATTGAAGAATTGTTAGTACTCAGTGCCTGTTACTGTAAATTATAACACATTACAGATCAGGTCAAAAGGAAGACAAGGAAGAAAAGGAAGATAAGAAAGGTAAGATAAATCTGCAGAAGATATAAGGTCAAGACATATAACATAAACTGTGTTACACTTTTCAACATGTGCTTCCAGGACCAAAACTGAGTTCACTGTAACTAGAGTTATAAATGTAAATTGGCAACAAGTCTGGCCTTCCATGTTACAGTGTGCAATAAAGCATTTAAATGCTATGTGTACCTTAGTTTGTAGGTTCATGTTTTTGTTCTGTCATAGGAGCGGTAGTTGAAAGCCCTAGTATTGTTTGGCCTTGATGAGATCCATCTCAGCAGGAGCCTCATTCCGGCCTTTAGCTACCTAATGGGTTTCAGCCAAAGGCAGAATCGAAATCCTAGTGGACATATATAGCATCAGATAGCAAACAAATGTTTTAGCAAAAAAAATTCCAGTTAGCTGTGTGGAAAAAATGTGGCTTAAATGGGAAGGAGTTCAAACACTGGAACAGTATACTCAAAAGCAATGTAAAATCTCCAGTGTTGGATATGATCAGCATCTGATTGGACAATATCCTGAGCAATCCAGTGTAACTTTAGGTTGACTGCACTTTGAGCTACAGATCTAACTAGATAATCTCCAGTAGTCATCTAAATTATCTATACTAAAAGTCTAAGATCTAAATTACTGTTTGATTTAATGATTTGAGAGCGATCTGAAGGGTTTACAGGCACAATCAGTTGTTTGCATTTCAAGGTTTTGCTTGATTACTCTTTCTCTGAATTACAGAATATTTTATTACTCTATTTGCAGTGATAGTTGGAAAATAAGGCTGTGTAATGGTTTACTCATCTTGGCTGAAAAATACAGCAAATTAATTTTCAGAACTGTCAGCTCTGTGAATGTAGGCAGTAATTTGGAAAGGCATTCATCTTATCATATTTTACATATTTACAGTGCAGAAAACCATATCTGAGCTACTTATCAAGACTCTAAAGTAAACAGAGAAAAAAACCGGATTCTAGTGAGCATTTCATCTGATCAATTTCAGATATCTGTCAGCAGTTACAAATGGTTCTTTCAAATGACCTATTTTTCTGTCATTGAGTAAAAATATAAATCAGAGTTAACTCAGTTGTAAAAGTGTACTGTGTAGAGACTCAAATGAAATGAGTCCCATCCTAATTATCTTTTAGAACAGTCCTTCATTATCTGTTATATCTTCTTTGTCTTTAGTTATTAGTTATTTTGTCAGGCAGGTTTAATGATGGGTTACTATAACCAAATGGTTCAGCTTGTGATTTAAGATCGGAAGAGTCACCAGTGAGATTCTATGATTCTATGACAGTCGCAGCTCACTGGGGCTTTCTTGTGGGGCTATCAAGATGAAAAAATGGATGAAGGCTTTTGTAAAAAAGTTGAAAAAGTTTCTAAATCACTGGCGCTTGCTCTCATGGGAGAATTTTACTTCCCAGTCATCTGTTAGAAGGCAACAAACTGAGACATGAGCAATCCAGGAGATTTCTGGAGGATAATGGGAGTATTTCTTTGTAATTTGTAATGTGGACCCTGACTGCAGGGATGCAAAGCTGGATCAGCAATTCACTGGCAGGCAAGAACTGGTTGAGGATCAGGCAATTAGTAGGTGACAACCAGAGGCACACTGGCTCTGAAAAGCTGAGGAGCTTGGGAAAGTTGTTAGTCCTCTAAAGAAAATATTGCCCTAAGGATGGCCTATACCTTTACTTGTATTATAATTATAGAACCATAGAATGGTTTGTGTTAGGGACCTTAAAGATCACCTAGTTCCAACCCTCCTGCCATAGACAGGGACACCTCCCACTAGACCAGGTTGCTCAGTGCCTCATCCAACCTGGTCTTAAACACCTCCAGAGAGGGAGCATCCACNGTTGAACAACCCCAACTCCTTCAGCTTGTCCTCATAAGGGAGGTGCTCCAGCCTCCTTTTTATCTTCATGGCCCTCCCCTGGACCCACTCCAACAGCTCAGTGTCCTTATGTTGAGGGCTCCAGAAATGGATAAAGTACTCCATTTGGGGTTCTCACCAGAGCTGAGTAGAGGGGCAAAATCACCTCCCTCGACCTGCTGGCCACACTTCTCATGATGCAGCCCAGGATTCAGTTGGCCTTTTGGGCTATAAGTGCACACTACCAGCTCATGTTGAGTTTCTCATCCTCTGACACCCCTAGACCCTTCTCTCAACGATGCACTCAAGCCACTCTCCACCCAGTCTGTATCTGCACTTGGGTTGCCCTGACCCAGGTGGAGAACTTTATTTACACTGTCTTATTGAACTTCATGAGGTTTGAATGGGCCCACCACCTCTCAAGCCTGTTGAGGCCCCTCTGGATGGAATCCCTTCCCTCTGATGTGTCAACCGCACCACACATCTGGTGTCATCTGCAAACTTGCTGAAGGTGCACTCAATCCCACTGTCCATGTCACAAGCAAAGATGTTAAATAGCTTGCCCTAGATATTTCTCCTTCTCTGACAAAGTACTTTCATTTGTGCTTCAGATATTTTAATGTGTCTCACTGTGGTCCTAATTTTATGCATAGAAATGTGGACACAGGTAAAGTTTTACTAAGGTTCCTAGAGATCTCACTGAAGACCTAAACTTAAGCTTTGCACAGAGAATATTTTATCAGATTTTAATCCCCTGAAAACAGGGCGTAGGAAATAGTATGTAGTGGCATTGAACATAAAAACTAAAGACTGCTGTGTTTTTTTGTTTGGTTGGGGGTTTTTTTTTGCTGTTTTTTTCTCCATATTTTTTCTTCTCTTTGATGTGAAAAACTTATTCCTTGGAAATACTGTAAGGAAATGTCTCAATTATTTTTCTTCAACTGGGAGGAGGAGAGACTGGTTTGGCTACCATCACTAGAACTCTGACGCAAAAAGGTACTTCATGGATTTGTAGTAGGTGCAGCCTGTAGGTGCATTCCCTGTGAGGGAATGTCTAAAGTCCAGGCATGTAGGGATGATGTCAGAAAAGCAAAAGATCTACTGGTGTACTACAAATCAAACCACGAGTAACTTGTCTGATCCCAGAGCTGCCCTGCTTTGAGCAGAGGGATGGACTAAAGGCATCCAAGTGTGCCTAACTGCTTCACTTATCCTTTTCAGTATTGAAATAGGCACTAGTTTATATTATTTTGATTATTTTGATTATTTTTACCTACTTTTAGCATCTGCTGGACCTGTCCATGATTTGGTGCCACTGAGTCTGAACAGATCATCCTAGTTTCTGTAGTGTCAACAGAAAAAAGTTAGAGGTAATTATATGGTGTAGAAAAATAATAAGTAAAGTTTTCAACACTATATAAAAGATGATACCTAAGAGACTTAAACACATTTCAAGTAAACAAAAAAAATAATAAATTTGGCTACTCTTCAGACATCTCTAGTTTGCTTTCTTGAAATGCCTATCATGTTTTCTTTCCACAAATCCAATTTTGAAATGCACAGACAGCATCAGCAGGGCAAGCTAAAATAAAACAAAATGCATCATAAGATCTCCAGATACAGAAAGATCCCACTGGGACTTTCTTTCTTTTACAGCCAGATGAATCAACTTCAGCTTGTCACAGGGTCATACTTTTGATATATTTTAATAGCAAAAGCTAGACTTTTGTGCATAATTTTTTTAGTGGCTTCAAGTGTTCTCTTAAAACAATGATTTCCACTCATCCCAACCATGGCTTATTATCCCTCATGTGTTTCTTTTCAGTCAGTTTGCTTCAAACACTGAAGAAAAAAAATGTGTGTCTGTCCACTTTTTTGGCTTTTGTATTCTTTTTCTTCCTCCTTTTTTTTTGCTTCTTTTTAATCTTTTTTATTTCTACTACATGCTTTTTTCCCAATTGGTTCTCTCTTTCTTTTTAAATGAAAATATCATTTTTCTATGTATACATTCCTTATGCTTCTTTCATGGTATCATGGTTATCTTAGGAGGACAACCATAGTCACTCTAAATAAATAATGTTTAACAATGTAGTTAAATGATAGCATGTATGTGTTAAGTATATTGTTTCATTTAAAATAAGTATCAGTAGATAAGGAAGTTTCATTAAAAATTTAAGATATAACCATCCATTCAAATTCATTGTACAACTAACCTATTACACTGCAGATGGACTGATGTATCAAAAGAAACTGGGAGAACTGAGTGCTAGAGGGATGTGAAATACTGTGTCACAGTAGTTAGTAGGTACATTCAAATTTTAACATTGTCCAGGAAGCAGTGAAGCAGGTCTGTACACAACTATATGTCAACATAGACTCAGACCCTGATGATCTATTCTAAGTATGATTATTGGTTGCATGTAGTGCATTGAAATTCCCAGTTGATAATCTTTATTCTCGAGTCCTTTGGAAGCTCAGGTCAAATATTTTATTATCTTCAACTCTTTCTCATCTTTGCTGCATGCATAAAGAAAATGGGTCTGCAACTTTCCATTTCATTTCTGCATTAGTTTGGATTTCACATTTGCAAATGGATTCAGTATCACCAGGCTTGTACCTCTGATGACATCAGCTGAAGAAAAGCTTTTGCAATGCTAACAAGGCCTTTTTACTGTATCACATCAGGTCATTGGATAAGTAATCTGCTGGAGACTTACATGGAAGGTATATGATGATAAAGGAAGATGGGTTTTGTTAGTTCAGTATGCATATTGATACTTTTTTGATGGTTTACAGTTAAACAAAGAACTGTGACCTTAGGAGAACTCAATTTGAAAGTAAAATGCAGAAAATGTCAAAAGCAAGAGTCTTGGCTAGAGTTTTAACTAAGAGGCAAACTGAGTTTTAGTATATTTTGGCCTGTGAACTTATTCAACAACTAAAAGGTGAAAATCATGTGGTACTAAGCAAAAAATGGATAGATGAAAGAAAACTGAGTAATCAGAAGTAGAAATTAAAATTATTACTGTTTCTGCCTTGATTCTCGGACCAATACCATGAGAATTTGCATTAAGTCGCACTTATATTAACAGGGATTTGATCTTTCAAAGCAGCAAGGAGAAGGGAACCTTAGGAAAACTGTCATTTGTAATTTTACCTTTACACCAGGAACACCAAAAAAATCAATTCACACTATATGTATGCAATATTAACATCAAGTGTCTCTTATGAGAACAGTATGGACAGTTTTTATCCTTTTCCATTTTTGCTAACAAAACTCAGAAGAGTGATGACCTGGAAGGCATGACATTTAGGCCAGGTGTCCTTCAGATCTCCATTCCCACCTATGTTGTTTACTGCTTTTAAGATAATGCTTCCATTTTCACCAGTCATGGGGAATCCACCCTGATTTGACTTCGTCCCTAAAGCTCTAAGGAGCTAACCATTGAATACTAACTATACTGAAGTAGTTTGCGTTGGACCCAGCTTTCTTCATAGCTGCCTGTATGATGAAGAGGTTAACATTTGAGCCAGAAAAGTGCTTTATCACAGCAATGGCTTATTTGTTATTGACGAGTGTCTGCCTAGAATACAGACCTTCTCTCTCTTTTACATTGCCACCCCAGTGAAGTGTCTCTGTGTGCACAAATAGTTGGGAGGGAAAATAGAAGGCTAAAACAGTAGAAAGAGATAGTCATGCCCAGAAATAACAATAGTTGTGAGGTGTTGTTTCTCCGAAGTAGATGTTTCTTGGAAACTGGCTGGGCACCAGTGTACTGGTGGTAAGCAATTGCTTCTATATCACATGGTTCTTGTTTCTCTTTTTCCCCCTTTTTCTTTCTTTTCCTTTTCCTTTTCCTTTTTCTTTTGAGTTAAAGCATTAAGTATGTGTTTACATATAAGAAAGCAGCACTACCTTGCTTTACAGTGAATGAAGTTCCTGGCGGTCTTGCCAGTAAACAGTTGTGTTTCACCTGGGAAACATTTTACTTCTTTAATATGTAAGTTCTAACATAGTATATGTGAATAATACACCATTGTAGTGATATTAAATTGTATTTGCCTCCCAATGGATTGCTCAGGCTAGGTAATGTCTGTCTAGACCAATAAAATCTCAACTATCAACTAGACTACACTTTCCCTCTAAATTACAACAGAGCCAAGATACCCTAGTGGGGCTTCTACACATTCTGCAAAAAGCAGCATTTTAAAAGTTGATTGGAAAAATGAAATTGTAGCCCACACAGAAATCTCTTCCCCTAGTACTACTTACATATTTCAGTTGTCAAAAGTTTGACTTTCAGAAAGAAAACATATAAAATAATAGTCAAGATCCTAAAAAATATTTTTATGTATCTCATCTTTCAAGAGAGAGACAAAAACTAGTTCTCTTAAATTAAAGTGTATCAGTCTTTCTCACCTCCATTTTTTATTCCCTCCTGTGCTTTGACTTCCATCTGCAGAACTAGCATCTGATGTGAACAGTGAAGCACATTATCTACAAATGGAACACCTTAAGCTGTTGCTTTGAATTTGTGTTAATAGCTTGCAGCTGAATTTTTGCTTTTCTATAAAAAGTGTAAAGGAACTTTACTAGTCACTCATTTTTCCTATCAAAATCTCCCAAATTATTCTTCTGTGAGTATAAATATATCAAAATCAACTACTGAGAAGATATATAATTCTAAGTCCTTCCTTGAATTATTTCGAGTTCAATATTCTCTTAAGGCACTAACCACACACAATTTATAAAATAATTGTACATTCTTCTTTAGAATGGATCCATAATTCCAAACAATGGATAAATTTTTCACCCTTTCTGTGATGCTTGCTATCCCATAACTAGAGTAACTTAATGCTTTTTCATCCTCCATGCTCTCAAGAGTGAAATCAGGATGGATACTTTTATCACCATGGCAGCAAAACATTACATGTATTTTAACCAAAGCAGATGCAGAGAGTGCAAACTCCCAGATTCTTTGGTCTTGAGTTCTTTGAGGTGGTTTTCTTAACTATAAGTTCCTGAATAAAAGAGAGAGTGGAATATTTCCCTGCTTTTACATACTGAAGAAAACTTTATATTCTGCACTTCAGCATCTTTTTCCTTTTTCCCCAGGGCAGACAACAACAACTTGTTACGGTAAAGATGTTATTCGGAGAATGAAATAATTTTTTTAGGTAGTTTTGCTATAATACAAAAATTTTCATATCATACTAGTTCACAAGATAACAAACAGAAAAGGAAGGAAGTTGATATGATTTGTGGAAAACGGAAGAGTAAGCCTGAGTACCTCACAGATGGTGACTTAAACAGGTTGCCCAGTTGCTGGTTAAGACATCTCCATCAGACAACAGGAATACTGAAAAGTGATTTTTATATAAAAGCTACCTCTTTCTTCATCTATGACATCTCACAAAAGATACATGTCTCAGATAGTATTCACCATCTCTCATGGTCCTCCTCATTGTAGCATATCTTCCTTCTCTATTGCTCTGCCCCATTAGCAAAGCATGTGCTCAACATGCAGTACTACACAGCAGAGGTATCTAGGTGTTATGAAATAATTCAAAACTTCCTAAGAATTAGAGGCCATCTGCTGAAACCATGAAGACAGTTTCCCTTCTGCTCTCTTTTCCCCTTTCCCACACCTGAACTACTACATGCTTTCTGTACAGTATCTAGTGAGTTCACCTCTCACCGTGACTCTCAGATTTCCTTTACTTGGTTTAATGATGACTTGTCAGAACTGGGACAATCCCCTTTCAACTTTTATTATGCTGTGGTCCTGATTTGAACAAGATTATTTGCCATCGGGGTCTCTAATTTCTTGATACCCTATAGATACAGGATTGCCTAATCCTCCTGAATGGATAAGGACATGATTCATCTCACTTCTTATTCAGCAAAACAACCCAGGTCTGCCTTGTGCAACAGACTGCAGCTTCTCAAAGTGAGTGCAGGCAATTTCTACAGACTCTCCTTGGAGCTTGCTCTGCAGGGAAACAGTACTGCTCAGTGTCCCAGAATGAAAATATTGAGAAGGCATGATCTAGCTCATCACATATTTCTTTGGCAATCAGCAAAGACCTTTGCTGTATTCCCCTCTAGTCTCCTCTCCCTCCTCCTCCACCCCAAATATTGCAGAAAATAAAAGGATCTCATAAAATCGAGAGCAGCTTGCAGATTGTTTCATAGTGATGAAATAGTAATTTTATTACTACCCACTCTGATACAAGTCAGCCTCAACTGCAAACAATTAGAAATGTTAAAGAGGGAGGACAAAAAGTTATTCAGTCTTGCAAAAGCAGATTAAAATTTGCACTTGAGATCATTTGTAAATGGGATGATTTAATATAAGAGTGTCATTCTTTCTGTTTTTTACTTCATTGTCAGTATTTTTTGTTCTGGCAAATTGAGAACTATTGTTTTTTTAGTTATCTATTATCTAGCGTTGACATTATTGCAAGCAGTACTTGTTTACAAGAGCTTTAATACTATTGTTAATGGCATAGTGCTATTGCAGTAATAGTACTTACTAGCATATAAAGAAAAGATGTATTAAAAATCCTGTAAGTTAACATTAAAATTACAGGCATTTTTACTCATCCTATCTGCTTGCTCTGTCCACTGTCAATAGCAGCTCAAAACACTGTTAAAATGGAATAATAACATTCTATGAGAATTATGCTTTGTAAAACAGGTACAGGCTTTCCTTTTTCCTATCACTAATAGCACCTACTACAAGAGAAAAGAAGAGAGACTGGAAAAATTTGGCTATTGGTGTAAACCAATTAGAGAAATGCAAAGCCAGTTGTTACAAATGTGTTATTCTGTTGAAAAGTTTTGAGTCCTCAGTCCAAGTATGAATAGCCCTGACCTTAGCTGAAATGGGGTACAGCGATGGGGGCTGGGGAAGGGGAGAGAGGAGAGAGGGCAGCCCCACCAGGCTAGGCAGGGACAGACAATTCTACTGGTGCTTATAAGGCCCTGGAAACAAGCTCCCCTGCCATTAGGGTGTGCCCTTATAATTGTACAGGGGCTGGGTTTAGAAAACCTCCGTCTAGTATCTGGCTGTGAGCAAGATGTTGCCATCTGGGAGGCCTTACTATCAAGAATCATGTTATAGAAAAAGGAAAACAAGCTGTGGATCTATGAGTGCTTCCTGAAGAAGATAAAGGAGTTTTCTTGGTAAAACAGATCTACAGTCACTAGGACACAATATTTCTCCTCAAGGGTGGCGACTCTGCTCTGAAATCTGCTGGTGGGAGCTTTGAGCAGACCAAATGGCACCATGGAACATCCATTGAGTTCATGCCTAGTGCAGAAAGCAATTTTTTAGCCATTCCCTTGATAAATGTGGAGCAAACTCTAAGCTCTTCACAGGTCCAGCTTGCTGAATTGTCAAGCCCCTACAAATATCTAACAAACTCAAGGGGAGAAGAAAGCCTCAGCACCAGACTGTTCTTGAAGCACTTGTTTACAGTAGATAATTTAGGATGTAGCAAGGCACAGATATACCCAAAAGAGTACCTTCTCACTGGGGATCAGAATAACAGGCAGTTATATAGGCAATGGGGCAGCAGAATTTCTCTCCCTTTCTTAAATGCATCAGTGAATTTTCCTGACTTGTATAGGTTAGGCCAAGGCTTGTTTAACTAGAGTGGGGGTGTGATCATGGTGCCTAGGTAAGCCGGGGCTGCAGATGGTGGGGCTGGTCAAAGTTTAAGGATTTCATAGCTAAGGCTGTGCTTAGTTGAAGACATGCTCCTCCTTTCTGCAGCAGTGACAGAGTCAGGCTGGGGAGGACTCTTGGTCAATGGACTGGTATGATGGACCCTGGAAAGGCTGACCAGAGTAACTGTCTGTGCCACCAGGAACACCCTGTCCAAAATGTGACAATTAATTTAATGAAAATCATACTGATATTAGACATGGAGGCCTCTTCTCAGGAAAAGAAAAAAAAAAAAGTTTTAAGATTCTAGATGTCATTGAGCAAAGGAGCAGAAACCAATCCAAATGAGGGCAAAGGCTATTTTGGTTTTGCTTTTGCCCCACTATGAATATTTCACATTCATTAGTTCTGAGAAAATTCCCACACATTGTTTAAGTGCAAACTGAGCATTCCAGGGAGCCATTTAAATTAAAACCATTCTTTAGCTCATAATGTAACCAGATGATAGATCAAACATTTTTGCTTATTAATTCAGGATTTTGAATGTGAAGTTTTGTTCACTCTCCATCATTTATCATTTGGTCTGAATATCTGCACAGGATAGTGTTATATTCTGCCTTAAATTTCTATGTCACAGTAGTAGAGGAAAGGACTAAAAAAGTTCTATTCTTATTCACAAAAGCTTTGATGTTTCAAAGATAAGAGCACTTTACTATGTTCATGAAGAGTAAAAGTCACCTACTATGACAAGGACTCTTTTAATATGATGGTTAACTGAAGCTTAACATTAGTTTCAAATGAGTAAAAGCACTTGCTGATCTCAGGTCATTGTTCATATTTACCCTCTTCTAGTCTCTAGTTCTCTCTGAAAATGCTTACATCTTTAAAAAAGATGAGATTTTGTTTCATAGCATGTCATATGATTACACTGTCTTGGATTTCTTGCAATAAGATGAAACTTTTAAGTCATTAAATTGACATAGGAGATAAAAGACTTTCAATTTACTATTCATAAGGCCACCCTCTTTTGTGTAGAGGACATAGATTAGTGAGTCTCTTGATCCTTGCATTTTTAGAGTCTCTGGAATGGCTTTGCAGTGACACAGAACAAATCATGTTCATTTGTACTCATGAATTAAATGGATCTTTCTTAGAAAGGAAGAAAATTTTACTGTGCAGGAGAAAATAAAGAGTAAAAAGGTTTTCACCTTAAGTGAATAGTGCACAAATTTTATATCACTATTTCAGTAATTAATGTCACACTGTAATGCGAGTAAGTGAGAGACAAATTTTGGGCTAAAGATAACTACTCAGTCATATTCTGCCAGTTTTCAAGAATTTATGACAAATTTGTTATTCCATTTGTTAGCTACTATACAAAAAAACAGGGAAATTAACTGGGAAATTAGAAAGCCTGGCCCCTTCTTATGCAGTGAGGTCTCCTTTTATGTTTTTGACAATTTTCTCCCCTGGTGTTTATCGCCCTGACATTCAGATGTGTCTTTCTATCCCCAGACTCTCCTGACCATAGGGATGTGTTACAGCTGATTCCCTTAAACTGTTTCCATTTCCTTTATGCACCACTCTTTAAAGAACCACTTTACCATACAGCATATTTATTGCAGAATCTAAATGGTTCTGATCATGTCTAAAGGGCAACAGAAAGATTCTGACAGTAGAAAAGCTAATACTATCTGAAATATGAATACACCTACTCTTTCACTCAAGAGCTTTTATACTAACTGAATGTGCTAGATTTTGTAGGAATAAGAAAAAAAACAAAGGAAGAAGTCATTGATTAAACAGTAATATTTCCAGCCATCAACTTACCCAAAATGAAGTGCTAAATAGGAATGAATGCAAGAGTGGAGGTAAACAGGATACAACTTACTCCTTTGCTAATATCTAGACTCTGCAAATCTTGAAAGTTCAAAATACTTTAAGAAACTCCCCGCTTAAACAACCTTAAAATAAAGATTTCATATTTAGCAAAAATACAGAAAACACCACGTCATACAGATAAATCTTCTACATACACTAGTCATCATTTTATTTAGCATCACTTTATATTGTATCCTCATATAAGCACTTCCTTTTTAGGGAAAAATTAGAAATAAACATCTTCCAGCCTTTTTAGTTTTTTCAGATGAGAATTTTCTTTAATTTTTGAAGAATTTCTGAGATGGAATGACCAGAAAACAAAATGAAGAATATCTGTAAGTTCCCACAGTGTATGATTCAGTCTTCATAATGTTCCCTATGCTGTTGTTCATACTATTCTTTACGTAGACATTACTTACTTAGCAGGTCATAGACACATACTGAGCAGAATGGGTGGTCTTCACAGACCTGACACAAAAGAGGGCTGCTCTCATTGGAGTCTCCCTGCATGCTCACCAAGAAGCCTTTGTTCTTCCACCACTATGTCACTGAGATGTTGCTTCTTTTTGGTGTCAGAAAATGAGAGTTAGGCAGCCTTGGCCTCTCATTCCCTTTTTGACATCCTATCTTTTTTTCCTTCCTTTTCTCTTATCTATGTATACTTTGTATAGATACTTTTAGGGTAACTGCAGACAGCAAAAGCTGAGTCCACAGAAGAATTCTTTGTCTTTCAGTTATTCTGAAGGTATTTTTCACACTGAGAGTGGCACAGAAATGAATGAGGAAGGGAAATCAATGAAAGAAGGAGGCCAATAAGTGAACTTATGTAAGGGGGATTTGGCTACATTGAAGAAAGGTGTTAACTTTCAGTGTAGTAGCTAATACTTTAGCTACTAAATATTAATTAAATCAGAATAAATTATTTATATTTATTATTATGTACAAAATAAGTTATCAAAATGAGGACTGTTTAGCCTTGATACACCCAATCTGTTCTAGAGACGGCTTTTGGAAGATGAAGCTAGTCTGCATTCGTCACTACATGATTGTAAGGTTTCTGAAAAATTCTGAATATTTCATATATTTCATTAGATGCATGAGTTTTCTAACTTGATATAAATATGCAATGAAAGAAAAACTCTTATGATAAGATTTATCTAAATAAATGTTGATATCTGCTGCTTAAACAAATGGATTTGTCAGCTGTCTATATTCCCTTCATGCACTACGACTCTTGCTTTCTGAATTTCAAAAGTAGGGAAATAATCAAGGACTTAATCTTGTTCTGAAAAAGACCTCAAAAACAAGTGAATCAGAGGTCACTGTGCCTGTATCTAAGGAACAAAATGGGAGTCTAAGGAGAGTAAGTCAGTTAGATTTAGGGTCTACATGCAAGATGCCTATGGTTAGGTGAGATTAACTTCTCCCCCACTGACTTGGAACAGGTCCATTTGAGCAATGAAACTGAAACTTATTATGAGGCCATCTCATGAAATTTCAGTCTTTAGTATCTGCCAGTAATAGTTTCAACAAATTATGTCAGTTTTATTTTCCTTTGACCTTGTCACTGCAATTCTGTGCTTATTAATCAGAGACATATGATGTTTGCTGTTTAAATCAAATATTTTGATTGCATTGTTGCTCATGAGACCTACTTAGAGGAAAAAATATCATTATGTCTCTCTTGGGGTAAAAGCAAATAATGTTGGCTGTGCTGGATGTCTTTGTATATGAAGTTTCAAGATATAAGTTCTTGAATGTCCACATGTGTAGAAAGGATGAAAACAAATACTTGAAGGCTACTCGCTCATTCTCCTGCAGTGGCAAGGGAGAGAGAATTAGAAGGGTAAAAATGGGAAAACACCAGCTGAGAAAAAGACAATTTAATAAGTAAAGCAAAAGCTGCATGTGCAAGCAAACAAGAAAAAGGAATTCAATCTAATTCCCACTACAGTTTCTTGGGAAGAAAAATGCCATAACCCCAAAGTACAATCGTCCTCCTTTCCCCCCCCCATCTTTATATGCTTAGTATGATGTCATATGGTAGGAAACAACTATATATGAAACAGCAATGCAGCGTGAAGGATATGCACCATATGAAAACCAAAATACGTTGTAATAGTAGGAGCCAGATTGTCTAATAGACATTTGAAATTCCATTTCTAGGCACTGAGAAATTACTGTTGTTGTGAAGAGGTGAGAGTGTAAAAAGAGAGGAGTTAAAAAGATTGTTTTAAGAGATGTGGCTAACCACCCGTTTCTGTCCTAGGGTATGAGGGCATAATGCCTGCAAAGACAGAGATATTGCTCTGTATGCACATACTTTTGTTTATTAATGTAAATACTTTTGTTTATAGATATATATATACATATATACTTTTGTTTTGAGCTAACATATCAGAGAAATGTAGCTGTATTTTAGATTACAAATGTTATGTAAATATGTTCATGATTATGAATTTTAAATGGAGCAATGACTTCTGGGTGTAATGAAAATGCGTCATGCGTATTCAATCTGGGCCGCTTAAGCAGTTTGCTTTCTCCTTCTGCCAAAACTTTATGTGTGATGAAGTCCTCTGTCAGAGAAAAAGATAAAACTAACTACCAAGCTGGATATATCTATATTTCAGGGAAAATATATTGGTATTTTTTGAAAGGACAAAGGAATTTTTATCTGAAAATTGAAAAACTCTGTGTTCTTCATTTGATGGGCAAAGGAAAAGTTTTTACCATCCTAAATTACACTGTAATCAAAAGAGCTGAATGTCCTTGTGGTACTTGACAAGGGCTTCTCTTCCTATGCATAAAATTCTTACCTATGAGTCTTCTGAAACTCTCAATGATAATGTTAGATGACCCAGGTGCTTCTCGCAAATCCTAAACATCTTTTACTCTCTTACGTTCGAAAATGTTCATAGGAATAGTTACAGCCTGTGTGTGAAAAATTCCTTCCTGCACTGGAAGATCAAGTGATACAGAGCAGTTTCACAGGGATAACCTTCATTGGCCTTGTTCCATAGAAGAAACCATGTGTTAGCTGTAATCTAGCTTTTCCAGGAAATGAGAGATTGCTCAGGAACTCTGAGGTATGCTAAAGTCTGAGCTATTTGCTTAATTAATGCTACAGACTACATTAGAAGATTTATTTGGTTTTAGGTAGGCCAAGTTTAGGAATGCAATGTGTGCAAGTGGTCAGCTTGATTCATTGTCTAGATAATGTTAAAATCTTCTTTTCTCACTTACTGTTCCTGACAATTCCGTGTGGTAGTACACAGGAATTAATCCTCAGTTTCACTTGATATAGCAGTTTGATGGTCTGTCCCTTAAAGATTATGACAACTGCTGAGCCTTACCTAGCAATGCTCTCCACAGATACTGCTGGGGGGGCGAGAAAGGAAGAGGAGAAGGAGCTTGCTTTCTCAGATCACAGCAAACTGAGTAAAAGGACTGCCAAAGGTTTTAAACTTGCAAGTTGTTTTCAAAACTGTCAAGAAGGTGGCCTTTTTACCCTATCTGTGAGTAGGCTATGGCTCTTTGGCTTATCACATGTAAATTCTCTTTTTAAGAAACTTATATATTTTTGGTTTATATTCACTCAATCATTAATTGATTTTTGAATGTCTGCATAAAACCTGGAAAATACATGCAATATTGTTTTCTCCTGTTTAAAATTTAGTTTTATAGAAATGTGACACTCTAAACTTCTGCTGAATTTTAAGCTGTTGGAGAAAATTAATTAAAAGAGCCAAATTGTTTATAAAATGTTTTATATTAACCATATAAATTATAATTCAGCTGCAGATAAGCTATGACATATAGATAAATGTGATGGAGTACAAATGCATCTAATCAACACTGGCCCAAAGTACTCATGGACAGTTAAGGAGAGAAAGCACTGGTACTGAAGGGCTAGTGATTAAAGCAAAAATCAGATGTACTGGCAACACATCTGGGATGCTTGATAACAGTCTAAATCTTCAGTTTAAAAGGAATATGCTGCTACAATAGCAAAAAAAAAAATTCATGGACAGTTAATGATTAAAAATATAGCAAATCTTGGGGCTAAGACAAGATACTAGGACTTAAATCGAGATTTAGGGTTTGCTTTGTATAAAAAGTCCTATGGGAATCTGTGGAAGCAAATCACTTTGACTTACAAAACAGATCTTTGAAAATAAAGTCCAGAATAAGCCTTGCTTTTCTTTCTAAATACAGGTTTTAGGATCTTTCACCACAGCAATGGGCAGTCTGTAAAACCCAGGAGTTAAACAAACATCCAGTGTGATTGTTGTTAGACTATTTACTAAGGAATTTCCAGCATTATTTCCATGATTTCTATTTGCCAAACATCTTACAGTGGATAATGTATGATAGAAATGTACCTAAACATTTTCATTCACCACAATAGTAAACATGCTTTCATCATATAATGTGAAATGTGCTTTCTGTGTAAAAAATATACATGTAATTGTGATCTGTTGCGCTATAAATACTATTATAAGCTCTGCAATAGTATTAATTTTTTGTAAAAATATTAAGGTTTGTCTGAGGTTTTTACCTATATAGAAGGATGCATATACATGGATAATAGAAGAGGAATAATTTTCTATCTGCTGGGATGTGTCTAGATATTTCTAGCAGGTTTTTTCCTAAGCAGAATTAAAAAAAAAGGAAAACCAGATTTGTAGTTCAAATCGTACCATTTTTATTTACCTTTAGCTATAACCACAGTGGTGTAGCTGTAATTTGTTCTCTGGATCTAGAAATCACTCATGTTCTAGAATGTGACCGTTGTGGTTTTACATTAGTACTGGACTTGAAAAACGCACAGTGACTATAGGTCTCCTCTCCCTTCCAATACACCCATCTCATGACCTAGTTGAGTTTCAGCAAGCTTGGTGAGAATGCTTTCCATTGCATGAATCTCATTTATGAAGATATTGAACAACATTTAGGAAGAGGTTGACTCATTGGAAGAGTTGGCTCAGGTCTATTTTTTGCATGGAAAACTGACATGAATGTGTTTTGTTAAGAAAATTATAAAGTTCATTTCTAACTTACAACTTGCATTTCTAAGTGAAGCCATGTATGCGAGACAGCATTGTCAATAGATGCAACTTTCTAAATACTCTGCTTTATTAAAAAAACCCAAAGTTTTCTGCCTTACTATGAAGGAAATACAGCAATGTGTAAGGTTTCCATTTTCTTTGTTAACAGTTGAGGGGTTGGTCAGACAATATAAAGTAACTTGAAAGTCTTCCAAATGTGTGTGCGTGTGAGGTCATCACATGATATAAATTATCACAGTTGTGGTTTGAGGGTTTTTTAATAATTATTTTCCTTGTCTAAAAACAAAAAATAAAATGGTCAAAATGATAATCTATTTCCCCAGCAGACTCACTTTCTCATATTATCATATTTTATTGTGAGCCTTGTGGTATCGTTTGTGGCAGCTTTAAAGAAGAATAATGGCCAAACTGCAAACATATGCCAGATAGAGAATATAGTATATTAATCTGCTGACCTTTGCACTGAGAAAATATCCCTCAGCAGTACACTGCTACAGTGTTACGTATAGTAAGTGCTGTATATATCAGTTGATCTCTGTGTATAGTTTATGGCATCTGAAGTGTAGTAAAAGGATACATCAGAGTTTATCATGTGCACCCTGCTGGCCAATTGACAGGCATTTCTGTTTAAGATCTGTGTCAAAGAGCAAAAATAAATTGTATTGAAAGAAAAAAGGTATCTGTTAAAACTGTACAACATCTGAGAAACCCATCAATAGCATTTTATGGCTTGCATTTGCTCGAAGTTAAGGTTTATTACATGAAATGTGTGGTAAAAGAATTATGTCATTTCTCACCCAATTGTTACAGCAGAACATAAGGAGTGTGTCATATCCATCTCTGCAATAAATACCATGCAGACCAAGTGGTTCATCTGGTTTGTGTGTCCTTAATAGTGAATAAAACCACATATAAATCAAAGTTTAATGCCCATCCATAAAAATTCTTTAAAAAAAAAGAGAAAGAAAATGTCTTCTACTGGACCATTATATGTTAATATTCTTTGGACTCTATGTAGAATATTACACAGTAATTGTTATGCAAACTCTAAATCCGATATTATTGTGTTCTTCTTAAAGTATGATTTATTTAGTAACATAGTTTAAAACCAGAAAGCTGGAGGTACTTCTTGCATGCTAGGAGAAAAATGTGAAAAGTTAGAAGAGTATTAAGCACAATCTCTCAGAAGAAAGAGTTCCTTAACACAGACTCAGAATCCCCCTATTATCCAATTAAAAGAATTAGCAAATTCTTTTTCAGCAGAGGCATTCACATTTTAACTTAGATGCATTATGCTAAAAAGATATAATTTTCTTTAATTTCAGCAGTCATCATCAAGATGCATATTTTTCATGCTGATGATCAAAGATGTAGAAATTTGTCTCCTTCATCTGTATATAAGCCGCCTGTGATTTCCAAGGAACTAGGAAGTCCTTAATACTTTCAGAATAATTTCTTGCACTTTCTAAATTTCTATATATAAAATCCAAAATTTATTAAAATATCATATTATGAAGATTCAGGGAGAACTGCAAAGAAACAAAACTAAACCCTGAAAAATGTTTAATGAGGTCCAGTTTTTCAGTTCTGGAGATTTTTGGTCAGAAATGATGAATAGAAAGGTTACCATTCTCTTAACTAAGTGGTCTATTATAGAATGCCCGCATTTAGTACCTCACAGCCACTGTAGCAAATGTAAATGACAAGTTATCATGATGACCCATGCATGGAAAAAGGACGGCAAAACTATTTCTCCTTTATGAAACTGCAGAAATTATTCCTTTCTCACTAGACATGGTAGTAATTCCACCCTGTTTTATTGAAGCAAGATCTGTTATCTCCTCAGCATTTTTTGGATAGAAAAAGTGAAATTTTTAGGTGTCTATGTGGACTAAACTTCTTTTATCTTATTCAGAAAATTTTGGTGAGAAGTTCTCAGGCACATTTCATAAAGTATATTGTTTGGTAATTAATGAAGCATAATTTATATCTTTTATATCCATATAAAATAGATATATTCAATTTTAAAAGCACTCTTAAAAATAAAATTCAGGATATAATTTCTCTAATTTAGGATATTTCTAGAGAGAATGAAGTGCTTGGACCAGAATCAAAAAAACAAACCTCCTCTTCTGCTCCGCTCCTTCTCTTTACTATTCAGTCCTTGTCTCTTGCAGGTAGAAGTTCTTACAGTCCCTAGTTGCTGACAGTCATCTGACATGGTATTACTTCTATTTTAATTAATTGCCATGATGCTTTTCACAGTATAAAGCAATTTTTAGTTCATTATGGGAGGGGTAAAAAGATGTAACTTTTGCTATAGCAATGCTCATGCTTAAGAGTAATTCATGAGCCCTCTATTTTTGTCTAAAACATTTTCTGTACTGATTTTTTATACCACTCACAGTATAGCACTTCCTATATCTTTCTTAGTCACCTGAAGTTTTATCTCTAGATTGACACAGAGCTAGTTTGGTTTATTTCAAGTGGAGAGGAAAATCTCATTATACAGTGAGAAGGCAAAGACTACTGAAATTAAAGATAATAAGCCAAGGGCATTAAGCTATCAGCTGTCTGAACAGCTAAGATATTGACACTTCTGAACATCAAAGCTTGGTCTAAATTGTCCCTATTATTTCTAGCGTGAAAAAAAGAATTATACTTTATGACAAAGTCTATCTTTGTCACAATAATCTTTGCCAGTAAATTACCTTGTTATTCCCCTTTTTGCATCTTCATGTTATGACTATGGATATCAGTTGCTGAAGCTGTTTGACTAGTAATAAGACACATTTTCACTCTATTAAATTATGTAAGGGTGAAAGGATTTTAGTTATTTCTTAAGAGGAAATGTATATACCTGAATATAAAATGCTGCACCACACTGCAAAACCTTGGTTTTAATATTTATCACCAGAAATAGGCAATATTTAACATCTAGAATGCAAAGAGAAATGCATATTGCAATAGTTCAAAAGTATCCTGCAACAGCTTTGTGCAAAAGGGCTTCTTATATGCTTGACTAAAAACACAGAAATTTCTGAACTGATGTACAGCATGTTTTTGCCTTTCCAGTTCATCTGCATTATTTTATTTCTTTGCTTTAAGTTCATAAAAAATCTCCTTTTTCAAAGTTTGTGCTGATTTTTGGAATTTTGTAAAACCATAACCACTTTGTTTTTCTTCAAATACATATTTAATAAAAAGTCTCAATCATTAGAAAACAGTTGTAATGATATTGGCTTAATTTCTTTGTCAGTGTTGGTGTTAACATCTACAGTAATTTTAAGGAGTTTTATATATGTATGTCATCTCAGGGAATTCGGGGATAGGGGCAAGGCAAAGCTTTTTTTTGTAATGTTTTGTTTGTTTCCTTTTTTGATATTGTCCCATTTTAGAAATTTCTTTACATCATTCTGGAAGCAGAGCCCAAAGCATTATTTTGAATGTGTTGAAAATGCTAATGACATTTTAGAATCAAATATCCTTCATTTAATGATTAATTCTATTGTGATCATTGAGAACCAGCTCAAATACCAGCAAAGAATCCATATATGGGGGGAGTGGCACTTAAGTTGTAGTGTTCTGCCAACTATAGTCTACAGTTAAATTACTCTGATTATCAGAAGATAAGTTATTAATGGTACACAATATAAATTGAAACATGGCATAGCTTTCTGGAAAGAATTCAATTGAGTATAAATATTGCACATACCACACTATTTAAGCATCTTCACTAATGAGCTAATATTCCTGAAGGTATTGAAGCATATGGAGGTCATTACTTACAATTAAGTTTATAGAGAGGTTGCTGTTTTATGTCCATAGCTGTTGTAAAGTCAGATGGGCCATGGAGGAACCTCTGAAGTGTCTGTAGACTTTGAATATACTAGCCAAAAAGTTTTGACTGTTTTCTGTGTTTGCTTAATAGTCCCAGGGGACACTAAAAGTAAAACAGGTTATAAAATACAGCATATGGACAATTTTGCTGTTGCAGCAGGTATGGGTTATATAACGAGAGACATCATATATCTAAAATGAAAGGAGCATCAACTGTGATAGATTGTTCTTCTACTTAACCAGAAGACCTAGTTGAAGTTTAATTTTTGACCAGCTGATTCCAAAACCAGATAATTTCTGTCAAAAATCAGCATATTTTAGAGGGTAGTGAAAAAAAAGTACAAACAAAAAGTTATACTGACCCGACTAAAAGTTTTGACTTTAAAATCATATGAGTTTGCATCGCGGCTCTTAATTGGAAGTGGATCTTAGACTAAAGTTGAATCAACTTGGATTGGAATCCAGATTCCTACTTTTTTCACCTTCTATATCATACACCTATTATCTACTGTAGTGAAAGTGGAATGAAAACCCCACAATATTATATCAATGTAACCTTAGCTGTGTAAAGTTTTAATATGCCTCTTGAGCAAAGTATAAGAAAATTTCTTTTTGTTTTGTTTTCTTTGATTTATATTTTAAGTAACATTTAAGAATAAATACAGGAGAGAACCATCGGAATTTCACAAAAAAAATTATCTGAAGCTGTGATCTGTTTTCTTGACAACATAAACCAGGTTTGGCATGACAAAGACTTCAAGTGGTCACATGACAAAAGGCAGCTACCTAGACACAGACATGATTTCAGTTAAAATTCAGTAAAGCCACACTGACTCTGCATTTACTGGAAATCTTTCGCATTAATGGACATTGCAGTAGCGTTTACATGCAACTGTGTGTGTTTAAGAGAAAAGTAAAAGGAGAAGAAATATGTACCTACCATTTAATGTAACACTTTTTTTCACCCAATTAATCTTCATATCAGTTTATATAAATGCTTTAGTATTTTTGTTTTTTGGCCTAGACTTCCCCCTGCTGATACTGTTGGAAGCCTGCTGATACCCACAGAGCTGCCAAAAAGAACAAGGTGGGTCAGAGGTGGAGACTGCAGTTCCAGGTAGGAAAGAGAACCAGATCTGCAGTGCCCACAAAGACTCCAGTGTGCGACATGATGTCTCCTTCAGCAAGTACTGCCCTGAGTGGAGAGAGTGTCTATGTCTATAAGTAAAATTAATGTAGTACCTTTGATATATATATTTACTTATATGGTTTATTCCTTTTTTTCTCAGTTTTTTTTCTTAGGCACATTTATTATCAGGTGTCGATTTTAGTGGGGATTTGCAGTGAAGCAAAGGTCTCTTAAAGTATCTTAAAATAAAAGGTCTGTTGTAAGGAACATGTGAGAAACCTTGAGTCTGCAGTAATCAAGCTGAATAGACAGCAGACCATTTAAATTAAGGGTTTGTATATTTTCTACTGCATGCACTTCTATCTGATATTTTGTTTGCGCTTTCAGCTGAAAAGTTGCTGTCAAGAAGGAAACAGAGCCTCTGGAGAAATCAAGTCCATCAGCTTAGTCTCAGTACTATGCTAGTGTCACCTTGTGGCTTCCATTTTGTTCTAAGAGTAAGAAAAATCTTGCCATTATCTGGAACATATGAATACTTCTGTGCAATTTGGCAGAAAAAAACCCTGCTTGATAGTGCCTTCTCCAAGATTCTTACTACAATGACTTCCAGTATGGTCTTTCTGTTATAGCCCTTTACACCAGTTCCACAAAACAACAAAAAAGAATCTTTAAATAATAATAATATTATAATATGGCCTATGCTGTACATATCAAAATATAAAAGTTGTTACTACCTGACAAATGAGATGTCTGAGTAGTCACTGCTTGCAAGTGAGAGAAGCTAGGGAGTGATTGTCATGACTTTCAGACCGTGGTCAAGTCATGACATGTGGAGGTTATGCTGAGAAAGATACAGCTGGTGGCCATTTCAGAGGGATTGAATGCACTGGGTAAAAATAAGATTTTAAAGTAACTGCAACATGGACCTGCTATAAAACAGGATGATGCTAATACTCAAACTTAGCTGAAAGGGCATTACCCACACCATAATTCCCACTGAGAAAACTTGCTTCTCTGGTGAGGGAGGGAGAGTTGAAAAGAGGTGAATCATCAGTCTTGACCACATTACAGCAGTTCTGGGCACTTCTTCCCTTTTGGGTTATGAATTTGATGATGTAAAACACTAAAAAGGAGATTTAAAAAAATGTACATATTTAAGGATTTCAGTAATTAATACCAAATTTTATCTTACTCTTGGCTTGTTAGAAAATCAAAAAAAAGCCAATCATATCAAAATGATATTGTAGCAAATTCTATTATCAGTAGTTTAATAAAAAGACAAAATTTAGAAGATTCAAAGTAAAGTAAGCTTAGATATTTTTATAAAATCTTGGGAATTTAAATAACTACTATCAAATCATGTAAAACATGAACCCAAGACAAATCCAATACAAATTATTTCTTAGAATTTGTTACCAATAATTCCTATTCTTAGCTGAGTATCTATAAATTCACTATAACATGACATTCCTATGTACACAATTCAAAAGAATAAGCAGGACCAAAATAAATCTGGTTTTGTCTTGTGTGAACTTGTGCATAAAGACAGGATAGGACAACTTGAAAATTAAGTTAACACTTATCTAAACATGCCATCATATGGAAGTAAAAGATGGCAGTTTTTTCATAGACAAGACAGGAAAATACTGTATGCTATATTTGGTTGTGTTTTCACTTTTCATAAGCCCTTGTCAGTCCTTTTTTCACTAGGCATGAATTCTATTTTCTTTACTTTATTAATCATCTGACAATCTTTCCTGAGAGAACGGAAGGAGAAAGTTATGAATAAAAGGCTCCACTGCTTGTCATTTTCATAAACAAACTGCTAAGTTTGAAAGAAGCTTTTCACAGCAATTTTAGCAGCCAAAAGTAACAGCTTATTTAAATAGCTCTTTGGTGAGAGAATTTTAATTTTAGTGCAGCCAAATAGTTGATCTGGATTGGTGAGAAGTTTTGAAAACATCGTAGCAAATTCCTTTTAGTCAATATCAAAAGTGCAGCCTGACTAGTTGTAAAGGAGATGTGGGTAAAAATGTCAAGGATGTCACACATTGTCCAAATGTTTTAGTAAGAATTAGTCAATAGACCTTTCTAAAAATTTTTGAAAATTGCACCTATAAGTATGAACAATATTGTTAGATCATCTCTCTTAAGTAGTATATTTCACAGATGATACATAATACCTCATACTGGCTAACACATGCTTATTGATTGAAATACCTATAGTAGCAGTATATAAGGACTAATTGTAATCATTCCATGTAGCTAATTTAAAGATTCATCTGTTCAATATTTTAAAATATTGGTAAGTTGAAGCTTATTAATTTAGAATATGGAACATACTTAAAACTTCTGATACAGATATGAAAAATATACATTTATAGCCATGTTTCATACTTATACTTCATAATCAGTTTCTGGAGCTGTATGTTAACAGTTTATTAAAACATACTTTGCACATAAATACGTATGTATGCATATGAAAATGCAAATTGAAATATTCCACCAGCGTAATGAGAATTTAGAAAATTATTAATATATCAGGACAGATGCAATCTGAGGAGAGAGAAGTATGGCCATTTGACTTTTGGCTGACACTTCCAACCATATGTGACACCTCCAGCCATATGTTCTAATGCATGGAAAAAATCGAATTTTATACATGACTAAACAACATCACAGGAAAATTTGTAATCTAATTTGTTTCTCTAAACTGAGACTGACACCTGATTTCTAAATCTGATGCCATTACATAAGGTATAATTTGATCTGGAGTTAATTACAGTTTCATCTTTGGCAGAACTGTAAACAAGTTTAAACGACTTGATATGGAAAATAATGGAAGCTGCACTGAAGTATAAAATAGATTTGTAATGTCCTTATTCCAACAGAGTCGCAGTGCAAATTCTTTCAATAAATTAAGGGGAACATATGCAACTACTATGTGTTTTATCAGGAACTCTGTGCCTGTCAATGCCTTCAGTAGACAACATACTTACTTAGGCATATTCAACATCACTTTTGAAAAGTTCTTTGAAAATGTTGCTCTGGGCCATAAAACTTCAAAGAAATACATAGCCATGTATTTCATTGGTACATCTCTATCAAGAAGACAGACTGACAACAAAATAGTTCTGGAGAGAAAAAAGGCTTCTAGAATGGAAGATTAATGAAAACAATCTTTTCAAACATCATTCTGTTATGACAAAATAGAATAACTATGGGTCTGTCTACTTCAGCATTTCAAGTTAGGATCAGAAATGTGATTTTCAAGCAAATTTTCCTGTTTGTCTTTGATTATCACTGTTTTTCTTGATGTCATGAGTAATTTCAAAGCAAAAGGACAGGGTGACTTTCAGAAACTAGACCAGAAGGCTCCTTCTTAATGCAATCCACGTCTAATTGTCACTGAGACATTGGGGCCAGATTTAAAAGAAGTCCAAAGAAAATCCCTCTACATGACCTCAGTATGTGCAATCTCCACAGTAGCTTTTTCCCTTAACTTTTTCCTGAAGACAGTTACAAATAATTTTTCTTCCCATGAGCATTCACACAACATTAACTTTTTGGTGAGTTGCAGCATGTCTTAACTGAAAAGTATCCAGAATTTACAGTTTCCCTGCTTTTTGGTTACATTACTCTAGCTACTTGCAAGCAATTTATCATGAAATAAACCATTTTTTGTTCCCCATCTATGTAGCTTTCCACTCAATATAAAAACAAAATATAGAAAACAAGAAGAATGTGAAAAGAAGTTCATTCTGACACCAACGTGGTTGTTAATTGCTCCACAGCTATATGTAAGGGTCTTGAGGTATCATTATTCATAGATTATGATGAATAAAAACTCTTACTGATCATATTTAGATATAATTTATTCTGGTTTTAGACTTCCTTGGTTCACTATTTGTGTAGGGGCATAGATAAGAAGTACCTATATAAGCACTTCTTATACATTCATATGTTACTTTTCATAACACAGATGTGATCACTTAGATTTGCTTTTAAGGAAAAAATAACTGCATGATACCATCAAGTGATAAAGTATCACACTCCTCCACAACTAAAACAACAATAGAACCTCAGTAGCTGAAGTGAGAAGCTCCAACTCATTAAAACAAACTGTCAAAGGAAGCAATTTGCAGGCAAAGCAGATGTTACTTTTGTCTCAGCTAAATAGATTTACTTGCATTTCTTCACCTTTTTAATCAGTTTGATAAAGGAATTCATGCTCATAGTTACTCCTTATATCACGCAAAACAGTCAATTGATCTTTTTAAACCAGAGATATGCAGTTTTGAAATAATTCATAAGATGACATGACCAAGTTTGTGTTTTTTTAAATAAAATCTTTGCTGATGCATTGCTTTTGTAACAACACTGGGGGTTCTGGGTATTTGTAGGAGCTCTATCTTCCATATGTTTGGAAAAGAGTCAATGTTCCCTACAATTGTCTCTCATGTGACCTCATGAGGGAGCTGGTATTAATACTTTTACAACTTAACATCCTAATCACTTAGCACAATATACCACAGGTACTGTGAAAAACACCCTTAAGTACATGTTATAAATTCATTTTATATGCTGTTGGAATTTCAGTTGACACCAAATTTCAGTTAACAATGACAGCAGAAAATTTTTTGTATTTGTCCTCATTAGGTACTTTCTGAGTCTCAGAAATGTCGTAACATCTAAGATGGAATGAAGAGGGGGAAAAGAAGTGCCCCAAGGCCAGAAAAAATGTTTTTCAATACAAATCCTGTATTTCATGAGGAGTTTTGGAGACTTCTTAATCCACTGTAGGAAGGTGTAAGGTATGAAACTAGTGAAACATATTCTTGTTAATGCAGTTCTTATTTAATCTATAGGAAATATTCTTTGTAATAGAGAAACTAAGCACAGTGAACAAGTGTTACATTTAGTAACAAAGCATAGTGAACAAGAAAGTAGACACAGTGTGCCTTAAAGTGAACTTTTTTGGAATTATTATTTGGTTTAGTGTCTTTAAGTCACAGGTAAAGTCTATACCAAATGGAAAGTTCATACTACTGGCACAGATAATTCTTTTTCTGTAGATATCCCTAATATAGCCATTGTTTTAAAATCAACATTTGTGCTCAGAAGGCTATGCTTTTTCATGATTTTCAATACTTTCTGTGGCCCCTAGAGTTAGAAAACAGGAGCTGAACTGCAGAATAATTCAAACAGGAAGGGATCTCAGGAGATTTCTAGTCCAACCCCATACTCAAAGAAGGGTCATCTCTGGGATCTGACAAGGTTGCTCAAGTCATGGTCCAGATGGGGCTTCACAACCTCCATGGACAACTGAATACATAAATTGGGAATCTGTTCAATAAGGTAAATGCCAAGTTTTCCATCTGAGGAGTAGTAAGTCCATGCACCACTGTTGATAGGGCCGGAAAATTGTTTGGTAGTGAAAGATCTCAGGATCTCTTGGACATCAGGTTTAACACAAGCCAGTAATACAAACTTGCCACAAAAGCAAACTGCAGCATCTTGGGCTGCATTAGGAAGAGTGTTGCCAACAGGTTATGGGAGTTGATCTTTACTCTGTACCTAAGCCTGGCTCTTGGTCTACTGCTGAGTTTCACAACACAAGAGAGACAGGGACTTCATTAAATGACTCCAGTGAAGGTACCCAAGGGTGATTAAGGGACCATCTGACATATGAGAAAGGGCTGAGAGATCTGGGATCATTTATCCTGGAGAAGAAGTATTTTATCCATCTGTATAAAATTTTAATATGAGAAGAAAAGAAGCTGAAGTCAGTCTTTTCTTTGCTGTCCAGTAACAGAAGAGAAAGCAATGGGCATATGGTGAAATATAAGAACAAAAGAGAAAAGTATTTTACTGTATTGATGATCAAACACAGTAAGAAGCTGCCTGTTAAGCTGTGGAGGTTTTCTACTTGAAAGTTATTAAAAACCTCACTCACCACATACCTGAGTAACCTGCTCTACTTGATGCTGCCTGAGCACAAAGATCAGACTAGACAATCTCTAGAGGTCCTTTCCAGCCTCAACTATTCTGTGATTCCATGATACAGGGATATCTTCAGGGTGTTTAAAGAAGGCTTCATCCCTCTCCTTACTGAAACAGAATTCCACTGTATGTGACACTTACTGATCTTTCCAGGAATTAGAAGGGGGTTAAGGGAGAAAGAGTTCATGCAAATTAGTGACAGATATATGATATAAAATCAGCAATGCCTAAAAATCATGGGCTTGGCATAATATGCATGTGACCAGAATTATAAATAATATTTGTTGTGTATATATTAGCTGACTTTTTATGGGTACCTTTTCACACTGAGTAGAAAGCAGTTACCTTGCAGACAGGATATAAATGAGAAAGGAATACTCAGTGTACAGATCCAGGGTCACATTCATATTTTTTTGCATAACACCAGATAATTTGCTACATGAAGCAGGAAAGGAGACAACACCATTTAAAACTGGACATTACTACCTTCAAGTACAGCTAAGAAAGGTATTTACAAACCTCAGCTATATCAGCAAAACTGGGGACCTAATTCTGTAACAGAGAGAGTCTTTGGAAGACAGCTGTCTTTGTGAACCTCCTGTCTTAGTGATTGGAACCATCTAAGAAAATGTTACATACAGGTATGATGACTCATGATCTGTTCAGCTTGAACACAGAATCTCAGTTTATGCACATACTCACATGCTGCCAGTCTTGCCCTGTGACTCAATCCCATGAAACATCTCAGTGTAGCATTCTGAATATGGGTACTACTGTTATTTAACAGAAATAGTGCCAGTATTCACATTATTTAATCACTCTGAACTACAGTCAGTCACATCCATGCTAGCCAAGGAATTGGCAGAGATATTTTCTTTGCAGTCTTATGGTATTGTGACTATTGTGTACTTCAATTGATCTTTATTGTAAATAATTACAAATAATTTTTTTATAAAGTGTTTGTTTAAAAGACCTGTAGGAGAATATTGTAATTTCTAAATAAATTACAAGTGTTAGCACAAATCTGGAAGCAGTTTTTACTTTTAAGAGCTCATACATTAAAAATCAAAAAACCAAACCCAAAACCACAAGCAACAAAGTGTGACTCTAAGAACTACATAAATTCTTCTGTGTTTTACTGTTAAACATATACGTTGCCAGAAGGCAGTTTGAATGTGGCTGAAAATTTTAAAACCAGGGTGGTCAGTTCTCAGAAAAACAAGATATCCTGTGTGAAGTCTGCCTTCATGAACTTATACCTCAATGCCAGTAAACCCCAGCTGAGGTAATCATTCCCTGTGAGCTGTGAAGGATCAGTATGGGAATCTGCCAAAAGTTGATTTTAGAGAACTCAAGCAGTCATAAAACAATCCCTTCTGGCTTTAGGTAGGCTGTTCATTGTTCAGTTAGATTTGTGAAGTAGCCTATGTTGGGTAGTACTAGATATTATGTAGTATTGTGTTCATACCATTATTTTTCTCAATTGAAATTACACTACTCTTGAAAAGGCAGTTTTTGAGACAAAAATTTAAAAAAGAATTCCTCTGAGGTGAGGACCGCAACATCTATGCAACCTATCACTAGAGACTTCATTTTGACAATTTAGTTTCATAAATACCAATTACATTTTAATTACAGCTAGGTGGCTTCTTTATGAAGACATTAAGACCTCATCAAATTACAGAATTATTTGTAAGCTTTTGTTAAAAAGCCATGAAAAGTCCGCATGACACAGAATTCTACTATGGGGAAGCCATGCCCATCTTCAATCATGGAAAGCTGTCCAGAATACAGAGTGGAAAATTAAGTGCCATCTACACTATACAACACTTTACACAACAGGTTTATTTTGTATCCATCTGTGTAATGTTGCATAAAGGGGGTTTTATTTCAGTAATAATCATAGAANCCTCTCTGGGCAACCTAAATCTCACCTCTTCCCATTTGCATCAATTACTCCTAGTCCTGCCATCCTGGACCCTATTAAAAAGTCCCTGGGAACAGGACAAAGACAGCAAAATGAAGCAGCCAACTCAGATTTTTAACTTTGTTGGATTTGGAAGTGATGACACAGCACACCCCACACACCCCCAGCCCTGCCCACCTTGGCCATCGCCATTGTCCCAGTGATGTGGGGTGACATCACAGTTGTCACCAGGCACCGAGCTGTCACCTCAGCACAGGGGTCCCTATAAAGCAGAGGCCACCCCAGCCTGGCCAACAGTGGATGGTGGAGCGTGCTCCCAACAGCAGCAGCAGCTCTGTCCTCTCTTTGCCTTCCCGCTGCTGAGAGTTTCCTGAAACCTGTAAGTTTTCCCTTTGCTTTTAAGGTAATTTACAATGACAGTAGAAACTGTCTGTAGAAGTGTGTCCCTAATCAGTGAAACTGGGCATGTATGAATGGGACTGCAGTACAGCTCATCAGAGTTTATGTGTGGATATATATATGGATATATATTTCGGTATCTCTCAAACTCTTTCCCTCTGCAAGCTCTTTTCTGTAACATGCTCCATTGTTATGAACAGGAATCCTGAAATGTTATCATTTGAATTAAACTGCATTTTAAAATCTAATAAGTATTTCTGGTCTGTGCTGAGATTGGTTCTCTGGTGGATAAGCAGCATCTTGTTAGTGATCTGGTCTCATATGGCAAGGCAGGAAAATGATTCTTACAGTTTTTCAGTCCTTGAGTCATTCACTGTGATGCTGGTGGTACAGGTCTGAGTTGGATAAAATTTGAAATGTTTGAATTTGCAGAGCTCTTACTTACTCATGGCTGGACTTTCTTTGAAATCCTATCCCATGAGAAGCACCCTTATTAAGGTACTGAGCCATAGACATGGTGGCTATAGTATGGTGGCTCAGTATGATATAGCACCTTTCTTTCATAAAGTTCACAGTCAGAAGTGGGTCACCTGATGAAGAGGCAGTTTGAAAATCTATGATAGTCTCACTGGCATCATTAATCAACTCTAATTTATGTGGCAGATTGGCACGCAACTAAGGGAACATTCATATTTTTGTGCTACCACATGGCACTGGCAAATCTAAGTTATTAATAGTACTCACTGTAAAGGAGCCATTCCACAGCAGATGCTTCCTTAGCACAACAGATTTAAATCTTATCAAAGCCACCTTGCCAACTATGCTCACCTAGATTGCCCATTTGTCAAATTTCTCATAAACACTATAGTACTTTCTTCTGGCACAGACTTTATCCACAGAAATAACTCCATGCAAGAATATTAAAATAATCTTCTTTCAATCTCTTTTCAAAACATAGCTACATTATGATCAGTGCAAAGCACTGTGATGAGTACCTGGTGGCTTCAGAGGTTGTTGTAGTCACGGAGTGCTAAGCTGTAACCTCAAATTGCTAGGACTGACACTCTTTTGGACAGGGACCATCTTTATGTTACTTGATCCAGCATGCTCTCCTTCTAGTAAAGGACAAGTGGCCAACTAATATGTGACCAAAATGTTTTTTTTCTGTCATTTTTTCTGTGGGCTATCCAAGGTTTGTTGTTGTTGTTGTTGTTGTTTGTTTGTTTGTTTGTGTTTTGTTTTGTTTTTTCTTTGTTTTCCTTTATAAAAAAGATTTTGGTAGTGGTTAAGACAATACTACATAGCAAGTAAATGGCAAAACCATTAGGCTAAATCTGACTTTAAATCTGCAAAACAAAATCAAAAAGGATTTGATGGTTAATGCCCCTTACACCTTCACCTTACACTGTACCAAAGGACTTAATTATATACACTAGTATTCACAATGGCATTGGAGACCTTATACCACTCCACAATCACATTTTGCAGCAGGGCTGATCGTTTTCTGTAGTGAATTGGTAGGAGTGATAACAAGGCTTCATAAAAGTCATCACTTTCTGTGAAAAGTCAAAGACCCAGAAGAAATGTAGAGTAAGAAATACACTGAGAAATGTACCAGTGTTATTAAAAGTAGAGCCGTGGGAGTTTGGAAGAAACTGTCTGGCAAGAAAGCACATAAACCTTCTGGAAAACTTAATAGAAGCCAAGGGTAGTGTTAAAGAAATTAGGAAGTTAAGAAAGAAGAAAAAGGTGATTAGAAAGAGGACAAGGGCAATGAAATAGAAAGCCACATTCTCTAGTTCGTTCTAGATGTTCCTTGAAAGAAACAGTAAATAGGATACTCAGTTGTACTGTGAACATAATGTGATATCTTCAGAAAACAAGATTTAAAGTTTTTCTGTTGCAGTTTAGAGCAGCTTTGGTGAGAGAATTTGAGACTGTATTAGGTTATGGCATGAACTTTGGGCATTTGTTTCTGTTAGCTAGTAAGTCTATAGGGAGAATTGATTTCAAGGATTATGAGAATCATTATTATCAGTCACTGCTCCAGAATTAGAAACTGCAGTTTATGGGACTGTATATGAAGAAAATCCATATATAGATGGCTCTATAATTCATCAGCTACTCTGCTGTATTTGTTTTCAGATTGAAGAAAAGTATTTTAGAGAACATTACCATTTCAGAACTATTTTAATTCTTTCCAGGAAGGCTGTAACTTACATAAGACATCTGTAAAAAACATCTATTCTTAGAGAAAATCTTCGTATTGGCCGAACACTGCTTTCAATACAATCTGAGTGATAATGTTATTTCCTGTTTTTAAGACCTTGTTACAAACAGTTGGGACTATTCTCCACTGTTTTTATTTTGATTTCTTGGAGATAATGTAAAGGAAAGAAAATACTTTCTTCCATGGAGGCTGGTGGTTGTAGCAGATGAAGGGAAGCAAGCTGGAACTGTAATAAAGACCATATTTAGTCCTTTTACTACAGTAATTTGCTTGCAAATTGGTAGAGTTCAGAGTCTCACAATGCTGTTTCATTAACTTAAATTTCTACATATTGCAGTGCTGTTGTGCAAGGATCATTTCAATTCCGTTATGTCTACTCATTGCTATGTTATTGCCTGGGCTTGCTATCATCACTTACAGACTTACCATTTCAAATCCAAATTACCAGAGATTACTTTGCAGTAAACCCCATACTAAACAATTTCACATCCAGCTGATGACTGAAATTACACCACCTTGTGATACAAGCCATGGGGAACTAGGATAGGATTTGCTGAGATGGGGAGATGCAGACCACTAGCTGTATCACACTCTACAGGAGAGCCTGCATCAGTGTGTGAGTCCTTTATTCATTACTGTAGCTACATTTTGTCCATGAATAATACCATTCAGATACTTCATTTTTGTAAAGAGGTTGGGTGAGACATTGATTTTTCCCTGTCACCTCAGAAAAAAATGAGGACCAAAAACTGTATATACCTGGTCCTACGCTCTTGGGAGACTTCCTCTTTTTGTTACTGCAGTGGCAAGGATTGTTCCATGAGACTAGCATCCAGCTTTCTTAAGGCAGCAGCCTTTCAGAAGCTGTTCTCTGGCTGTCATTCAGATCAGGATTAAAAAAACCCTCTCCTTCTGGCAAGATGGAAAAGGCTGTTGTTTCTTCAGTCTGTACTTTTGCTTGTTTTCAGGACAATCTCTATGATGTTCTATTTCTAAAATGAAGAGAGGTCGATGGAAATGTGAAGCTGCATCATACTCTCTGAATTTATAAATCATTGCAGAATCCTGCTACGTGGCCTCATAGACCAAGCAATGATCTTCTCTAAGGGGCTTCCTCAGCTCCGGAATGACTGAATTTGGTTTAGATATCAAGTCTCAAGAGAGCTTTGCTTGTTATAATTACATTGCATGTTCTGTCTACTGTGATTTTTGTCTGCTTTATATTTTTTCTTTTTGCTTTGGCCTTAGAATAACCTTATGGTGAATCTAAAATCTACGATGACATTGAAGCACTTAGGTGAACTACAGTGCCAGGATCAAAGTAACCAAAGTGCTTCTTATTTCTTTTATACTACATGTCTCCAATATTTAACCAACCTTTAGTCTTCAATGCAGATATAGCAAAACACCTGTACAAAGTATGCAATGACAACTCCATTTTACAGAGAAGGAGGAGGAGCAAGAAAGGGTAAGTGGCTTTGTCATAATCACATCAAAAGTCAAAGCTGAAGCAAAGACTTGAAAGAAATCCTCTCATGTCCCAGACAATGCATCCCACACAATTGTCTCTGCTTTGAATAATAACTAAGATGGCTTAACTTTCAAAGATCGGACTGTGTTTTATTTTCTCTGTAACTTACTTGTTTTAAAAATGCCAAAGATTCTCATTTATGTCTATAGTTTTGGAGGTTCCAACAGGGGGGTGGTACAGTGATGATTGGCGAAGCCAAAGTCACAGTATTGGCATCAAGAATGAGAACAAGAATGAGACTTTCAGGTTACATGCAGACAAGGAACAGAAAAGCCCATGTCAGTTCCTGTCTTCAAAGAGTGCCCTGATTGTCTCTGAATCTCAAAGTGGCAAGACTTAGCTCTGTAATAAATTCTGTTGCACTCTCCCTCTCTTCCCTGATTTAAATGGAAATCAAACCAGATACAAGGATTGGAAGGGATTTACTCTGTAAACCAAGTCATGGGTGAGACAAGAATTCACATTTTGAAACTGAGCAAATTCCTCTGGTAAAGCTGTATTAATTTCCTTGTTTTCTGCTAATTTCAGTGAATTTATAAAATACACAGATCAAAATGACACATTTTACAGTGAAAATTTGAGCCTGTGAAATGAAAAGTTCAAAATCTCCCCCCTTCTTTTTCTTTTCCAGAAAAAAACCTGAACAACACAACAAAACAAAATGGAAAAAAACCCCCAAATCATTGTTAGCTCTTATTTGTTTGTATGAGCTGGAAAAAGCTTTTCTGTTCAAGCAGTACTGTTATAAGGGATGTCTAGGAGGTGAGTGAAGTAAGACATATGGGAATGGAAAACTTTTCTCATATTTTTAGGCAGGTCCCTTGAGGAAGACCACGGTCCCTCAGTACTCTTTGCTTTAATCCTCAAATTCCAAAAGAGAGATGTTCTCTTGTCTTAATGCCACCTATCTGGAATAGGGGGATCAAAAGAAGTTTGAAATACACCACAACCCTATTCAGCATTCCGGGCGGTGGAAGAAAGTGAGGCTGTAGTGGTGAAAGCACCAGCTGACAGCAGTCCTGCTTCTAATTGAGTGCTGCTGTCCCCTTTCCTCTACCTTTAAATTATTTAGATATAATTTTTGTTAACTGATATTTAGAATTATTCATTCACAGTGGCAGAGACGGTGTGAAGATGACATAGGTGCTTCCAAAAACATTTTGAATCTTTGCATGTTTAAAAAAAGAAAAGAAGGCAGAGCCAGTCTCTTTCTCCTTTTGGCTGAGCTCAGTTTACCAAAAGCTTGTATGACTTTTAAACAGCATTTCATTACATTGGCACACTAGGACAAATGTTTGTGAATAAATTTAACGTCTATTTAGGTGAGCATCCTTCACAGTGGTACAAAGCCAACATATAGATTGAAGTGGTCAAGATCATAGCCATGAAATAGCAGATTCACATCAGTACATGGAAAAATAGTAGGAATTACCCTTCAAAATAATCCCTTAATCAGGCTTAATCCATTAAAAGTAATGCAGGCTGCATCTGGTTTTAGGACTAAGGACTGATCTATATCAGGAATATAGAGAATGATTTGATGTATCCTTCCTGATGCCTATGTAATTCTCTTACTGTTGGTGCCAGATACTGCTATATCTATATGTTTCTCTCCACCCCATTTGCATAGGTCTTCCAATACTCATGTCTAGCTACTAAATATTATCCAGCTGCCTTACATTTATAAAAGTGCTTATATAAGTTCCTTTTACAATAACTGCTCATCTCATAATGTTAAATCTCAGCTCTTATTTGTACAAGGAAGGTCCACTTAATTAATCTGTGAGCAGAGCTTCCCAATATTACTACTGAAAAATAGATTTAATTACTTATCCCTTCCAAAATTATGGTATTCAGAGCCTCTAATAGTTCATGATTCAGGGCAATGTGACTGAAAGGATATCTACTCTGTTCTTTTCTGCTGTATTGACAGCTTTACAAACATTAAGAGCTAAACTGTTTTCAGATCCACACATTTTTAGCTATGCTTTGACAGTGTGTGGTGATATGTGAAATTGATTTTTGTTTGAAAGAGAAGCCAGCTGCCTTTTGAACTAAAAGACCAGAAAGTAGCAGAAAAGTTCTTGATTGTCTTCATTACAAGTACAGGAACCCAGGTGTGAAGAAGCAGAGTTCTTATGAGACACTCAGGAAGCTATAGTGAAAATTGAAAACAGGAAATACTTTTTTGCTAGTTTTCTTATTGCTAGTTGTAAAGATTGTTGGTTAAAGCTTTCTTTTCTCTTTTCCCCTTTAATGTACCATGAAATCTCTTCTGGTGTGTAATAAAATAATATTTTCTACTGTTTTTTTGCATGGTATTATTTGGAATTCCAGTATATTGAAGCCTCAAGTTATTCCTGGGAAAAGACAGGGTATTATTCTCATAATTTTTGTTTTCTAGTATATATTGCAATATCCTCTATGTGCAATACCCTCTTATTTGTTAAGAACAAATGGCTGTTAAGCATTTTCCTCACTGGCATGCTATGTTTTTTTTGCATGGTATTGACAGAAAAACAAAAAAATACTTCAAACTGACAAAAGACTTGGTTTTCCCCTATTGCCTCTTTCCTCTCCAAATGAAGAAAGAAACTCTAATCCAAACTTGCATTCAGAAGAAGGCAAATAAATTCCGAATATGCTATGAAATGTATCCAACATCATCAAAGATAAAAGTTACTCTCATAATAAAAATTACAAATAGGAATAGGTTTCCTGACTCCTTGGATATCTTTTCTTTTTTCAAGGAGTATTGAGTCCAGGCAAATCATGGCAAGGTTTTGCCAAGCTTTGATTTGCATCTGGCAAAGGATAAGTGTTGGTACTGTGAAATGGCATATAACAGTTTAAACTTAATTAGTTAATCATATACAATACTCTAAATTTATAACAAACTGTGTACCTCAGAACCATCATCTTTTCCAAAATGTACCATGCTTGCCAAAAGATGATCAAGAGTTTTATTCTCAGTTTCATATCAACATAAAATTTGTTTCAGTTGAAACTCATGTAATAGGCTTAAGAGGGGTGAAGGGAAAATGCTCCATGGAATTCAAATAAACACATTTCTTCCTTTTTAGAAGTGACTGTTGTGAAATCCCACTCGCACATTCTTAACAGAGGCTTTTTTAAAAGTGCATCTTTTGCCTTTATTTATTTTTAGTGTTTCTCCAGATGATGTCTGGAAAGAGTGCTTATATTAAACACAGATGTCAGGGTGCCAATGCTAGAGAATCTGTCTGTGAACAAGTCAAAAACTATAAAGATCATAAGATGTGCAACAAAGCCAAGCATAATATTGCAGCAATAAATCTTTATTTGCAAACTATAGTGTTGGTTTTTGTTTTTTGTTTTGACTCATATTCTACTTCTTATTTTGCTTTAAGAAAAAAGGAAGCATTGTTCATCCTCAAAGAAAATAGAGCCAACCTCCAGAGAATCCTTTGCTATGTGGTGCGGATGAATCTGGGACAATGTAATATTTGGGTAGCAATGAAAAAATCATGTTTTCTTGATAAGTTTCCATAGCAAATATTGAAAAATAAAAAATACTTGTGAAAGTTTTGTTTCACATTTAAATCTTCTATGTTGTAAATCCTTCCTGTATAAACATTTTTAAGATGTATATTTTGTATAAATTTTTACATTCAAAAATGCTAATCAAGATCAAAATTCTCTGTATTGGACATTACATAAGCAACGATACAAGAAGGTAACTCCCTGGAAAACCATAACAACCTGATTTTTAACTCATTCTACTTGTCAATAATTTTAAGAGAAAATGTGACATATTTTTTAGTCCTGAATATTGACTTATGCCCTGAGAGAATGGTCTAGTGACTCCCTGACAGCTTAATACATGGATGAAAATCCATGCTTTTAGGGGGAATAGAAGGAGGCCTGCTCCTTTGTTCAGAGGACAGAATTCATCCTACTTGAATATTCAGCTTCTGTGATGGAACTGAAATGGAAATACAATAAATAATAAAAGTTAAAAGGAGGAAGATGGTAGAGGTACTATTTTAGGCTATATATTGTTAAATCACCAACTGATGAGCTTATTTCCTTTTATGGTGTAGGCACTGTTTAAGAAGAGCACATCTATAAAACTCACATGAATAGAATATTTTGTGAGAAATTAGACTGTTTTTTAAAAAAAAAGCTCATTTGAGATCTTTTCCCTAGCTTCAGCATTTTAACTGAAGCTATCCCTGAGTCCAGGGTCTAGTTCACCATAGCACTCCTCCCCTAATTTAAACTAATGACAAAAAGCCCTCCTGGCTTCAGAAAAGTAAGGTCAGACCTTAGGTGTGCACATCACTTAGAAACTTCTCCTCATTGCAGTGAGCCAAAGCAGACTCCTGAGTAGCTCATTACAGAATCAGGGTTTATTCACACTTTAGCATGTTCCTATCCTATGCAAGTCAGATGAGTCACCTCCACCTGTCCTGTTGGCAAGAAAAGTAAGAATCCACTCCCTCTCTTAAACAATAAGTCTTGAAGATTTACTTCAGTCTGATACAGACAGACATACAGACAAACATCAGATTTGCTTTCTTTTAAGACCCTTTTGGATGAAATATGACTTTTATGTACATGGTATTATGAAATAATTTCAGACAAAAAATGTCTGAAAAATGTAGAGATTATTCTTCTTGCCACATTGAATTGTATTTTGAAAATTAATAGAAAATATACAGACATTCATAAATCTTCAAAACAAATATGAAATTTTCCTTAGTGCCTAAAACTTCCAAAAAGAGGAAAAGCAAATTTTATTTTTATCGCAATTTTGCAGTTCTAAAAGAAACTACAGCAGTTTAAATAATTTATTATGAAAACTTTGAAACTTTTTTTTTCCCTGTAAAACAGAAAGATAAGTGACTGTGTATCTAAACATGGAGCGATGCATTTACCTTTAATAGTTTTATGTTAGTATTTTAAAATTTTACTACATTAGAGAGTAATCATAAAGAAAAAGAAAACTTCCTTATCTTCACTTTCCAGAAAGGAAAATGCTAAAGAGAAAAGCCAACTGACTTCTCCAAAACCATGCAGGGAATTAAAACAGAATAGTTGAAGGTGTTTGAATGGAAGGTATTCCTCCTTTTTCTTCAATTCTATTACAGAAAATAGATGCAGGATTTTTTGATCTCCCATGTATTTTACCTGGCACTAAAGGAATGATGAACATTGCCATTTTTGTGCTCTTTTCAATAGAAAATGGGAGAAAATTAATGCTCCAAACCATACTGACAGTAATGATGCAGTAAACATATTAGTGACCAGTATCTTCTTTGCCTACGGCACGATCCACAGTGTAACTTTGGTGGCTTTTAAGGACATTGATTCCAAATTATGGAAAAATTAGGTTTTTTATGTCTCTACTAGTGACTCAGTTTACTTCTTCAGTTTACCATAAACCCTACTCTCCAAATTGTTTATGCTAGATACTTGATATTGTATTTCAGTCCAGATTTTCAATGAGTCAGCTTCACCTTTTCATGAAACCCAGGTATGGCAGAGTCAATCCTATGCAGCAGCAGCTGCATTGTGAAAGCGCCCTGTGTACAAGTGTAACCATTTCTCAGTCAAAACCCATGTACGCTTTCAGGAGAGGGCAGGAGGGACATTTTCTATGAGTCTCAAATCATATCAAACAGACATAGAACCATGGAACAAGTTGGGTTGGAAGGGAGACATTTGAATCTGGCTCTGAGACAAGTGAATACATTTATGCTTTAAGTAATGTGTGAATCAAAAGCCTTTCTTGCTGTGTTCTGAGACAAAAATTGGATGAAGCTTGCACTGGGGTTCCACTAATAAATGTGAATTTTAGTTTCAAAGAGCTCATTTTCAGTACAGTGCCACAGTGCTAAACAATTATTTTTTATCTTAAGGAATGGACAATGCAAGTGACAGGAATGAACTCCTATGTCCTGGCAATATGCAGTGGCAATGTATCCTTCCATTCATGGATCACTTTGATTAAATCACCTGTGAAGGGATGCAGTTTTCTTTGTTAAAAAAATTAGTAACTTATAAAAAAATGACTGTCATTCTGACTTTCTAATTTTACATTATTCAACCCTGATCTTTTCAGAATATTCCTAATTATAAAACCAATGGTCTTCCAAGACCACCCAAGAGGAGCACCTAAAGCAAATTACCACATAATTGAAAACAAAACTGCAGCCAAACACAGATTGTAAAGTTAAAAACCTCCTTATACAATATAGATCGAAAGCCATACATACTTCACTATTTTCAATAAGCATGTTTGCTTTTCACTCTCCATTTTCAGAATTTGATCTGAGTTTCTGGACAACTCCCAGAATAGATTTACCCACTCTAGTAGCTTTGTATGCTGTAAGCAAATTTCTTTATGCTGGTAACTTTGGTCATCATAATCTTCTAGAAGTACAGAAGAGGAGAATCAAAGACTTGTCCCTGGAGAGTTGGTTTGTTAAAACATTTCATTTCAAACAGTTCTTTCTTTTACTATATCAGAAATTTATTCCATGAACAAGGCAAACTCCATTTATCCATTTACGTAGTGTCATGATTTGCAGATCTGATGTGGATTACTGGTTAAACCCAGCAGATATTAAGAGTCTTTAGTGTTGCACATATTTAAGACAGGAAAAAAAATATAGGTCAAAGTATAACTTGCCTTTTGGAATCAAGTTTTAAGCACTTCTCTTAGTTTTCTTGACATTAACAGCTTGTCATCCTCATCAAAATGAAGTGCCCTACTTCTGGATGCAGTCACACACAGTAATGTGACAGACATCTTTCAGCAATTCTTGAAAGAAGCACTGTGATCAACTGGAAAGATGCAGTAAAGACCTCCTTTTGAGTCTGCTTTAATAATTTGATATAAACAAGCAGCTAAATCTGCATGGAAAATAATTAAAAATATTAGATAGTAACATATTTCACAATTGTATAATCTACAGATCTGATGTAGGACCCTCTACATCAAAAAAATAGGCAAAACAGAAAAACAGGCATGCAAGTATTTTTTTATATTATCTGTGTATTTCAATGTTCTTTTTCCTCTCATTGATCCCTCTTTTTATTTATTTTAAATACTATTTTGATTGTTCTTGTCATGTATAGACAATTGCTAAGTCATGCTTTTGTTAGTCTTAACCTGTAAACTATTTATTCTATTTTTGTAGATTAGCACTGACCAACCCTGCTAAAATTCACTATAAGGCTCTGTCCTCATTTGCTCTTACTGTGCTACAGGGCATAAAGTGGAAGTACATTTTATATTAGTCTACTCCTTTTCTCTACTTATGAAAAGAAACAGAAGCAGAGAAAGTGCTATGTGATGTCAGCCTGTTTATAAAAAACTTTCTGGGATGTTTTTAAGGCAAAGAGAAATAGGTGTAAGTTTTGTTTCAGAGAAAAACATTTTATGCCATGGGGTTTATCCTTCACAATCTGCCTCTATTTTGAGTTCTTCAGTGAAGGTTCAAAAGCATGCTGAGACAACTAAGTGGAGTTGATCAGGAACTAGCAAAGCACTGACTCCATCATTGAAGATGAAATGAAGAACCTGCCTTGTAATTTTTATGTTTAGGCAGGTAGACAAAGAAGGAAGTTAAGGAAGAAAAATCTTAAAAGATGGTTAGGAAAGTTTTGTTCCTATTATTGATTTAGTAAACTTAATCTAAATTCAAAAGACAAAGAGCAGGGTTAAATTATTTTGTATTTCCAGGACAAAATAGTTGCTGATTTCATTTATCATGATCATCCACAAAATGATCAACCTTTACTGTCAGTCTAATTCCTAAATGAGAAATGAACTAGGTTGTCTATGCTTAAATCCCAACTTCAGCTGAAGTAAATAATAGTTTGTAAAAAAAATTAAAATATTCACATCCTCTGTCAACATTCAGAAAGAGGATTCCTAGTACACGTGCTGAGCCCAGAATTTATTCTATAACTTTTATATTCTCTAGATTAAAAAGGTTTTAATATACTTATTGTCCTGAGCTCTTGGTAGTTAAGATAGTGTCAAAGTGAGAGTGGGCTGTCATTGCTGACTATGATGATTTGCACTACTACACCTTTCACTCAGTTGGTTATAGAGCAGTGTACAATCTGCTTTAATGTTGCGTCTTATACTGTAGAGATTCAGAGATATTTTCTGCCCAAGCATATGCAGTTTCTTTCCACACAACATCCATTTTACCTGTAAATTTAGCTGTATTGTGTCAAGTGTGACCTTGAAGCGTATCTTAGGGTAAACACACCTATTCTTTCCACCCTTTAGGTGTGCTGGTTCATACACTGTCCATGACATGTATGTTTGACACATTCTAACTGGACTTTCATTGATGACAGTGTCTGAACAAACCATCAGGGTGTTACAAAAAATGTCAATTCTTTATTCACTGAAACAAGAATATAGTGGAGCTTCTTTCTGGTCCCCTTAGTTTATGCATCCTCTACAGCATTCAGTCCTTAACTCCTCCATAATTTTATTGAGGCAACAACACGTTACATGTGTTCCACAGCTCAATACACCATCAACAGCTGTTTTGACATTGACATTGTGTTGAAAGCAATGGACCTAGCTCTTATGCTTATGTGATTCTGAAAATAACACATCTGCTGAATTTAATACCAGTTATATACAGGAGTACCAGTCAAAATAACCAAGATTCTCAAATAGTTTCCTTTTTTGGCATCAGTGATAAAAATTATTTATTAAAAGTTTGACCATTACCCACTAAACCATGTAATCACAATATTTTTGGCACCTATGACAGAAGCAGTCAGGCGTTAAATGTGAAGCTCTCTTACTGCAGTGCCTGGAGGTAACTAATCAATGTGGCAAAGATCTTCTGTGTGCAGAAGAAGTGTATCTCACCTTTCAGTGATTAATTTGTCAAAGCTACAAGATCTATGAATACACTTATTCAATCTGTCAAAAGGATATAGTACAGCCTGAAAAGTCATCATCAGACCTGATGTAGCAGAAAATTTCTAAGTATTGATCAGGTTCAGACATTCATTTTAATCTGAACACATACTTTGGTTCATCAATAGCTCAAGTAGCACCTGAGTGCAACCAAATAATACTGGAATCTTGAGCCAACAATTTAATACACCCCTAGTACCTCAAGTTCTTTTACTCCTGGGTTGACTTTTAAAGAGAAAGAGGGATGAATGTAGTTACAAAATAAAAAACTAAGGTGTTCCGTTACATCGTCTCTCCTTTTTATCGGTCTACATCCTGCATAATGTTTCGGGTGAAGGCAGGTATTTCAGATTTATATTCATTGTTTCTGAAAGAAAATGAAACAGGAGTAAGATTCCAAATTCGTTCACCCACTAAAATATCTCTATTATCAGGCTGAACTGTGAAGTGGGAGAAGCTGAAAAAAAGGAAAGCAAATTGAAGAAAATCTGCTGTTACTTCTGTCAATAGAAGCCTACAATGAAAAAAAATAGACTCTCAACTCCCTGAGATAACTATTTAAATAACATACTTAAAATATTTTTTTCTGAAAGGAGGAAAACTTTTCTAAGACCAGTATTTTTCTAAAAAGTGGAATACTGTACCTACTGATCTCACTTTGGAAAATGGCATTTACTTAATCATGCATGCCATGATCATAATGCTGAATTTGTTATATTCCTGTTAATGACATTATTAATAGAATTTTTAGCCATTTGATTGAATAAAATAACATGTGGGTATTTTTATGTTACTTTTGCATTCTGCATTATTGATAAGAGACACTTGAAATTTTTAAGCCATATATTTCCACATAATCAACCAAAAAAAAATAACATATTGATTTTCTTTGTTTCCCTACCGCAGTCAAACACCTTATATATATCACACCAACTTGCCAGAAGCTATTGTAATAGAGTTGTTCAGGAAGTCAAGAAAAGCAGCATTTCCAAATCTTTACATTCTCGATTGAGTCACCTAACAGGAAATTGTCATCAAAAACATGAAAAGAAAATATCTTGCTTATTATTTAATTTAAAAGAATAATAAAATACAAGGAGCTACTTTGCTTAAGTTATGTGGACAATTTGCATTGTTTCTAGTTACAACCAAGAATTATTTTACAGACTATGTAATATGAAAATTCAATAGTTAATCTAATTTAAATTAAACTGAAAAATAGACCTTATGGGAAAAAAAATTACACATATGTACAAAATATTATAAAGGTGGCTTTAGAACATACAATCTTTCATTGTAACAGTTGACTTTTTCTTATGCTGAATAATACAGAAAAAGGATGAAACAGCAGATTAATTTAAGTAAATGAAACAAATATAAATACTCCTTATCTCACTCAGAAATTATTTCTTCTCTTTAGGAGTAGTGCTGACAAGTATTCCCACATATTTTAGTTCTCGCAAGTATGAAACCTCAGTGGATTCCCCTTACATGACAACTACAACATATAGAATATAGGGAATATAGACCAGTATAGGGGGCTCACCTAATTCAGGTTTAGACATCTATAGACAAGGCACCTCCAGTCTACACACCCACTGTCAGTTGTCCTGCTAGAGGCCAAACAAGGAGAGAGGCATCTTCTGAGGAGAGATCCTCTCACATTATTATATGGGTTGGCACCAGTTGACCCCGTCTATGAAGATGACTGGGCTACCTGCCCTGCTACATATTGCAAAATCTTACTTCTAACATATATGAATAAAATTCCACTCTAATAAATGAAATTTGCTTAAGGAAACTGAACCTTCCTTATGGAAAGCATTCCCTTAAATTAAGTTCCAATCTGTCTAGTCAACAGCATAGGCCCTCTACAAATAGCCTGTAAAGGTTCAGATTTTCCCTGTCCTGCCATGGAAAAAGGTCAAGAAACCTATTCACAATGTGATCATCTGGTGAAGGTACAAATTCCACAGACCATAAAAAAAAAATCCAGGAGTAATGCAAGCTATTCAGCAAGGTCTTACTATGTTAGTCAGAGTCAAAAACATCTGACAGAAAATCTATTTAGGCTACAGTGGCTTCATTATCCTTTATGCTTTTTCTTCTGAAACCTGCAAACACAGATTTCATTATTCCAGGTAAAGGCATTACATGTCCAAATCTCAAAATGAAACTGTGTATATAAACACAAGTACTTTATGAATTGAAGTATATTGACTAGCATATCACTATATATATCTTCATATATAAATATATATTTGTATACATACCAATAATGCACACTTTTATAAATCCATACACATATGCATATTGATAGTGTAGTGCATTCTACATTTTATTGAAATTCCTGTGCATTGTATATATTTGGACTCATTACTCTGTGCAAAAAATATCTTTCTACAGGTAAAAGAATACCTTGGATTTAAAGAGTTTTTTCTTACTTTATCAAAATTTTAATTAAGAAATACCCTCCTTTTCCTTGCCATAGTCTCCAAAGCACTTATTTCTGGATTTCTCTTGCTTTTTTGCAATAAAAATGCTAAAAAACTTGCTACAGAAGAAAGTGATATATAAAGTGTTTTTTTCCTTCATGTGATTGTTGTTGACAATTACACAATTACCCCTCTGAGAAAATTTTTCAAATAAATTCTAAAGATATTTTTCCTTTTTTCCTTGAAACTTTATCCGACTTGTATTTTCTGTTGTTAAACTAAACATATCACTAAAAAAATGCTTTGTTAAATCCCAGGTGCTCTTTTTTTGATGATGTGCATTGCACTGAATGGGAGGACCATCTTTCAACAATCAACCCACAACCAGTCCCATGGCTTTAACTTGGAATAAGCTGCCAAACTTAGTTCACACTTTGGGCAGTACTAAAAGGGAGAGGCAGAGGCCAAGGCTGGAAACTGTCTGCATTGGTGCAGAGAAGAGGCAGCTTTTGCTATACCATGTATTTTCAATGCAACTTCCAGCAAAGAGAGCGGGAACAGACCCTGGAATGGAAAAAAATAATGGACAATGCTGTTCCCTACACATGTTTGGAGATTCTGCCTGGGGTCTGGCAACTCCCTTACAAAGGAGTCTGACAGCTGCAATTTTGTGCTCTAGATGGATTGAAGCAGAGCTATTTATTTACTTATTTTGTGGAACAAATCCTTATAAAACAGCTGGAGGCTAAACAGTAAGACAAACCACAGGCAGAGGTAGTTGAGAGTAACATCTGCACTAGCATATGCCAGAAGAGCTTAAAAAAAAAGAATTTATTTCAGCATTTTGCTTAGTCAAATTATGCCAGCAAAGGGACATTATTAAATAGAGAGAATATGAATTTCTGTGACCATCAGTTAGAGATCTACCAGACAGAAAATCTAAAAATATTTAGGTCAAGGTTGGATTATGAATTCAGAAACTTCTTAATGGAGTGTTTCCCTATTGTTTCTGTTCTTTCTGACTCCTACTGAGACTGCATCTGTTCCTTTTCTAAGTAGACAGAATGTGGAATAGATGCAGATACAGTACAGTTTGTTGATTGAATTCTTGGCTGCATTTATCTGTTGGAAGCCTCACCATCAGACAGTCAATTTAATCAAACAATAATCTTCAGTCAATGGTGATCTTTTATAAAAAATATAGCCATGGCACCTGCTGTGTCCTGTATTTATTAAAGATGTGGGTTTTAATGTGATTGTCTAAGAATTATAATCAAGAGGATTATTTGTAATAACAGGCAGTACCACATATAACTTTTTTGTCCTGTCCCAAGACAATGAAGCTCTTCTTTGTGAACAGTTAAGATCCTCTGGTCTGGGCCAGAATATTATTCATTACATTTCTGACATTCCCCATGGCTACAAAAAAGTGTGAACAAATCAGCTGCTTTGCCAGTTCAGTGTTTTCTGTTGAGTTAACCTAAATCTCTCAGTTTATACTCTGCTACACCCATGAGGAGAGCACAGGAGTTTTCTACCATTCTCATTCTGCTAAGAACTTCTCTAATCTCAGACAGCATTTTAGACTTCATAAAAATGGCAAGCAATTTGATGTTGAAAAGAAGAGTGAAGTATTAGAGCTGTTACTGTATTCAGAGGTGAGCAAAATTGTTTCCCACAGTAGTAATGACAAGAGACAGAGATGAGAATAAGCACGAATTATAAAGTAATCGCATCTTTATTTTCAGGCACTTTTGGTTTTATTGCTATTTTGAGGGTTCCCATTCTCTAGAAGTTCCTTTACTTTCTCCCCTGAAGGCACTACTTGCAGTGAAAAACTGTTTGATTTTCATGTTCCTGAGACTGAATAGGCCAAACCCAAATTTTCAGCTCTCTCACTTTGCCCCATCACATAGGATATACAGCTGCCTAATCTTTCTTAGAAATCCTTCAGCAATAGGGTTCCACAATGTGACACAGGTAATCTATTCTAAAATTTCACTAGCTGCCAGGTGATGAATCTGAACACTGCTGTCACATCACACATTGGTCTTTTCATCTTTAATTTAATCTTTCCTGTTTCATTCAATTTTTCCTGTATGTCAGGTCTTCTAGACCTCTCAGGAGTCTCTCCGTTAGTTTCAGAAGGCTTCTGAAGAACTGCCAAAACCTAGAGAAATACTAAGCTAAGGTCTTGTCAGTGCAGAGTAGAAAGTTCATTTATCTCTGTAATATCTGCACTTTTCACAGCAGTGTGACAATGGTGACTCATGTTCTTCTTATGATCCTTACCCTTGATGTCTTTTTATAAAGGACTGACATCAGTATAGTTCAATTTTTGACCTGTTTTTTATAATCAGGGTAAATTATTATACATGCCTGAGCACAGAACACTATTTTCTCCGTATTGAATTATATCTTTTTCATACTAATTTGCCAAGATAGTGTTAAACTCTGTGTACATAACCGTGGCAGTCCTCCCAACCTTTATCCAACTTCCAAATTTAATAATAGCATTCTGTATCAGCCTTGTACTAATAGATTAGTAATGATAGACTAGTAGACCTGAACCAGGGCAAGCCCTGAAGAAGCCAGGTTGATATGTATGCCCTTCAGTAGTACACTGAAAATATGATCTTTGAACACATTTTTTTTCTATCCATAAGGCTCCTTGTACTGGAAAAGAACAAATCTGATGGGCCCAACCTTTGCTTTTCTTCAACCTAGGTCCCGCATCTGTTTCCACTAGGCTAAACTACCACTAAGCTACATCAGGCAATTGACATTTTCAGTCGCATTTATGTCAGAATGCAATTTTCCAAGCATTCAAACCTGAGCTTTTTAAACTCTGCTACAGTCTTCAATTCCAGAACCCACTTAAAAAAATATCTTTTTTAAAAGTTGTTTAGAGAAGAAGAAATAAGTGTAATTTCCTTTTTTCTCAAGTACAGTAAATCAAGATTGTATATATGTACTTCCTTTCTTCCTATTTGTGCATGCAGGTGGTACGTAATGATTGTGCTGATATCATCAGATCTACAGAGACTACAGGTCTTTAGTAAGATGTGGAATGAAATCCATGATATGTAAGGATTGCACAGCAGTAAGCTTATTATTATTGACAAAATATATTCAGGAAAAATTACTACAAAATGTACTTCATTATGTTCCAAACACTATTTGCAACTTCATATTATACTAGAAGAATTTTCTTAAGCCATAAAACATTGCATATCTCACTCCATGATCAAAAAATTGAAACACATGCTGAACTGGAAGTATTTATGTCATGGTTAAATGCCATCATAAACTGTTTTCCTCTATCTGCAGAAATTTGCCTTTGGAAAACTCAAGGTCCTTGAAAAACTTATTTAGTAGATGCAATCCTTACTAGTAGTAAGGAAAACAAACTGATGTAGCAGGATGCATGCTTATAAGTTAGTAACTTTGAATACCATTATTTAGATTCAAATCATCTTCACTTACCAGTGTGGTTAAAGGGCAATGGAAGTATAGAATAAACAAGGACTCACTAAGTTAAACTTAACTGAAGTTCTGTTTTCATACTGAGGACTTCAATGTATTATAGCAGTGCAGATAATACTAGAATTATGAAATTATTTACGTTGCTTTGAATGTTATCCTTGTCAGGGTACTCCTCAAGAGACAGTGAGCAGATCAGGTTCCTCAGGACATTTCCCAACTGATTTTTGAAAGTTTTCAAGGATGGAGATCCCACATTCCATCCTATTGTTGCTGGATGAGAACAAGATTTTTTTTTCCTTTAATTTCTTGAGGTATGTAGCTTCAAGTTTGATAGCCCGAGCTGGTGTTCTAGCAGCTTTTATGATGCTTGGTGATAATAGTTTGGGGGTTTTTTTTAATAGCAGATCATGTAATACAAAAAAATAGCACAGCAATAAAATTTTGTCCTCTTAAACATATTTTTATATTTCCTCTACAGACTGGTCTCTCTGGACTACTATAAAAAACATTGTTAAATTGCATAGTCTATGTTAGTGAGTAATTCAATACATATATGGCATTTATGTTTTCTTTTGGGTTTGATGTTAACATTGTTAATACAAAGTCTCTATACTTAACATTACAGGAAAACTGAAAAGTTCATTTGCAATAAAAAAGATTAAAAGTGAAGGACTTTCACTCCTGTTTCAAGCCCATGTAAAAATACCCTTGTTTAGGGAACTGAAAAAGCAGTGCACCATCACAAGTTATGCAGGTTTAACTAAAAACAAAACTAAGCATATTAGAACTAAAAATGCCTTTATCTAAAACTAGATTTTGGAAAAACAATGTATTGTTGTTCTTGTACTTCTCTAAATCTTGAATGAAGCACTACTTTGGAATACCTAAACTCCTGAATTAAGCTATCGATATAAGCAAGTGAAGTTCAAACATAGCTTTTTTAAAATGTGACTTAAAAGAGGCAGAAGTTGATATAAATGCAGGATTTCAATGTCTCTGGTCAAGTCAGTCTGAATGGATGATTTAACTATAGTACTCAAATTTTGTTTAGGTAGTGGTAAACAATACAAAGGACTGTGACAAAAGAGGATTAATTTGCAACAAAATGAATGTTACTCTAAGAAGGCCTCATTGTAACAACAACAGCAAACACCCTCTTCCCCCCAAAAATAGATATGATACCATTATATTTTTTTTGTGAACAATCAAAACAAACTCCCATCATGTTTCAAGTCCTGAGAATAATTTTTGTTCACATCCATTTTAGAAGTATATTAAAAGTTCTTTTAAATGCTATTATGAAAGTATGTTTTCATGTTATTATTCATCTGCTTCTCTTTCTCATATACTTAAGGAAGATAATTTCCATGAAATCTTTATATGGTTAAATGCAACAGATTTCTGTTGTCAAACCACAGCAAAACTCACAGTTGATTGAGTCAGAATATTCTAAGTGGACATCCATTAGATTTTCCAGAGATTGTCAAAGGACTGACTGAAAAGGAGAAATCAACTACACAATTGACAGAAGAGACAAGGCAGAAGTTGGAGTTAAAATGAATGAAGCTTTCAGCTACACTCAAAAGATAAATGACAGTCTGAGGAAAAGTATACTGTTCATTTTGCTTAGGGTAGTCCAAAACCACTTGTTATATCTAAAGACCAGTTCAATTGTTTGTTATGAATTCACAACAAGGTTATTAATTAGCTTTTCACTGTGACAGCACAATTTCTTATTGTATTATTTGCTAACTCTTAAATGCCCACTCTACTGCTTGCCCATTCCCTGCTTGCTTAGCAGGATGAGGGAAGGTAAATACAAAAAAACCCCAAGACTAAGAAAGCTAGTGGGCTCAGTTAAAGACAGATCTTTTCTTACCAGTTATCAAGGGCAAAGACTGGGGAAAATGAATTCAATTTATTGCCAATTAAAATTAGCTAATAAGAAAGAAACATTAAAACAACACCTTCCCTTCCTTCCCCCCTTTCCAAGTGCCACCTCATTTCTTTACTATTCAGCCCAAGAGGTGCAGGGAGGACTGGCATGGGTAGGGGCTCATCTGTGTCCTACAGTGGGCTTGTTCTGGAGCCAGTTGGAATTAACTGGATTCAGTATGCAGCAGCCTCCACTCTCTTCTCACCGAGATCATGCCTGTAGTTTTTCCCTGCTGCCAACACATTGATGCTCATTTGTTTTCACTTTACATGATATTTCATTTTGTACTATTTAATTTTTTTCCAGAAAGTTTTTTGTTATAGTAACTGATATGTTGTCAGCACAAAAGTAAATGTGAAGATGAATATGGCTTATTCCTAGAAAATCAGAAATTTTAAGGTTTTGGAGGAAATACTCTTCTAGACATGTCAGTGTAATTGCTCATGCAATATAAAAATATTTTCACATGTCATAGTAAATTGTTTTTTGATAATGTTAGTAATCTAGATTAAAATTCCCAAAGAATGAAACTAGCACCGTTGAATTGAAATAGAAATAAATATGCATTCCTACTGTGAAAATTAAGAGCTTAGTGTGTATCTTTATACACACGCATAAAAACAATGAGTCCATTAAAAAGCACTTTCTTTTAGTGAGTTTAAAAAATAGTATTTCAAAGTCTTAATTATATTTCAGTTTTGTCTTTGTTTAAGGATGACTGTGCGCTTTTTCACACCGGTTCACCTGCTGACTCAAGTCACTGTCTACAAGCTAGGGACTAAAACAGCCAATTGAGTAACATTCACTGGTTTTCTGATCTTATTTCAGTTCTTTTGCTCAATGGATTTCATTTGATTTTAAAGTTGACTGCCAGTCCTTTATCATTTTAGCTGTTCATTGAAAAGGTCATTTCCATAGTTCCCATGCAATCATATTGCCCAGCATGATAAAGTCACAAATACTGAATTTGAGCTTCCTAGTAACTATTTTACTTTGTTTCTGAGATAAATAATGAGATAGGATAATAATGAAGTCAGTTTGCTTTTAAAATCTCTTGAAATATTTTGTCTATTTGATGCTATTTTCTAGAAAGCTGAATGAAAGACACTTTTCCAGTAACATTTCCTTCTGCTGCTTTGGGACTGATAATGGATACACTGCATGATTGTTATTTTTGGTTCTAATACATTGCATCCATCAGATTGACTTAAAACCTTTTTACTTCTTACAAGTCATCCAAGTTTGCACATGACCACACCACTAAAATTTTATGCAGTAAAATCCTTGTATCAGAGCTGAAACATTTATTTGTCCTATAGCTCTCTGAAAAGTTTTACCAAAGTACAGAGGAGACAGTGAAAAAAACCTAACAATATGCACGAAAGATAAAGGTTATTGTTTTATACATGAACATTTATTTTTTAGTTATGTCTTCAAAAATTTGTTTTAATTTTTTTTTTATATTTAGTTTGGGTAAATATTGAATGTGATCCCACAATGTACCTGAACAGCAAAGGGGGTGAACAGCTTCTGGGCTATGTGAACATGTTCCATTGATAAAAGGACAGTCTACACTGTATTTGTTAGAACTCGTTCTGACACTGCATCAGTTTTTTGCCCCTAGTGCCGCAGAGCAATGGGTGGAGGAGAGATTCAGGCTAACCGGAAGCTGAAACTATTTTACCACAAGGACAATGAGCCAGTGGAGCAGGTTCTCTTGAAAAGCTGTGCCTCTATTCTAGACCATGTTGTGGGGAGATTAAAGCTGATCCAGATTTGGCAGGGGATTGGACTAGCCACCTCCTCCATCCTTCCCAGCCTGAATTATCCCATGCTATGATAATTCTAAGCACAGAAATATGTTCAGGAGAACATGGTATAGTTTTCCTTGCTTACAGATTTATATGCGTCATATAGGAATTATATGAATATAGGAATTCATATTGGGCAAAGTAATTTTCATTCAATGCAAGAGAAGATTGGAAATTATTATTTTTGCTACCAGAGTGCATAATTTTTTTTGCATTATTACTGCTAGTCAGAATATTTACTTCCTTGTCATTCAAACTTATGTAATGAAAAACATTTGTTCAAATCTTTTCTGGAAGCATTTATTATATTCACTGAGTTTCTGAAAATAAAAATCCCTTAACAGCAAAAAACCCAAACCCACAGAGACTTTGGAGTCAATTTGTAGATATTACAGCTGTTTTGAAGACAACAGATTTGTTTGCATTATGTCATTTCCCACCCAGCACATTGTGTGCCTTTATTACAGATCTACTCATTGAACTGTGCTGAAAATATTCCCAGTCTATGTCAAAATTAGATCCAAATGAGAGTTAGTGAGAATTGAAATAAGGGCCCCCAGCTATAAGGAATATGTCTAACCATACCTTGAGAATAATATTCACCCCAGAAAGTGCTAAGAATTTAGGTTTATTATGCCTCATTGAGCTGTAGTAGGGGACAGAAAAGCATGCATCAGAAATGAAGGAAAAACCAGAACAGGGACTAAAATACTACTGTCAAGGAAAAATGTATGTTCTGACAAACCATTCACTCTACAGTATTGACTGTTAGGTAGGAATTCTAAAATTACAAAATCCTAGGAGTATATTTCTGATAAAATCAGGAATTAATGGGTACAGCTATACCAAAATTCTACTCAGCATATCCATGTTAATTTCTTCATAGTCAGATAGTTTTGTAGCCTTACAGGCTATCACCCTAAAAATACTGTCTCCCACTACACAGTCTCAATAAAAAAATTCACCTGCATGACTGAAAATAAAAAGTGTAAAATCCTGAACAAAATCCCAAGTCATATAAGCTCTTCAATCATTGATTAAGATTGGCATCAAGAAGCTTATGTTCTGCCAAACATACAGAATAGCCCCCAAAAGAACTGAATGTATTTATACACACAAGGAGCTCACATTGATTGCATTTACTCAAACATATAAATGAATGCAGTATCATTTGACTGATAAAGCCATTTCTTGGAATCCATTAAGAAAACCCCAAGAGTTTTACTGAGCAGCACCTTATATGTAATAATTCCAATAAAAACCCAATAAACAAAACCCCCCCAACCTCACTGATGTTTTTTGAAAGCAGCAACTGAGGGAGAATTAGTTCCACAGAAAAAAGTATTAAAAAGAAAAAATTAATTTATTTTTAGGAATAGAGTGAATTATATAAGGTGAAATTCGTTAACATACAATGAAAAGTTACATGCAGAACTTTTTATTTTTCTTGTTGGGAACAACTGATAAAAAGAAAGTAAGTAGTTGTGATTACAGGGGAACTGTATATTCCTATGACAATGGAAGTCTGAAAAAGTTAATTCTGAAGAGGTGCCAGAAACTTCTTTAAAAAATGAGAAGCATGTATGTCACTGAAGAGATTTCAGAAATAAAACAAAATTTAAAAAATCCAACTAATATTTAATGAAATTAATATGGTGAATCGGAAAATATAAATAGAAGGATTATTTGGATTATAAAAGAGATGAAAAATTATTTGGAATATGGAATTAAAAACATTACTCCTTCAGCCTACAAAAACAATAGCCAAGAGGAATGCAACATTCATAATTTCTTAATGGAAGAAGGATTAGAGAAGGAAAATCAAAAGTAACTAAAATTAATTTAACCAAAAAAATCAGATAAAGCTAGCGCATAAAACCTATGAATATGCATATGAATAAATTAAATCTAGATATTTGAATAAACTTCCTGGATCAAGGAGGATATAACAGTATTTCACTTGCAAGAGGTTTAGCTCTCTCTCTAGTTATGGAAAGGCTTGAAAGATGTGAAAATTTGCTGAACCAATGTCCTTGCACCAATCTCTCAGTTCCAGAATCTTAACATCTTTTGATTTAGTGAACCTATTACATGTGCTCAAGTAAATAACTAACAGATGTGTTCTTTAGAACATGCCCCAAAGGATATAAGATAGACTAAAAAAACTAACAAAAAACCCCAAAAAACCCCCAGGGAAGTGCATAATAGAAAATTAAGGGTTAACCCAAATTTGGAAAGCTTCCATAATTATCCTGTATTATTTTGTGGGTTTTGTTGGGTTGTTTGTGGTTTATTTTTGTTTTGTTTTCTTTTCTTTTTTTTTTTTTAATCCTCACTCTGAAATTGCTCTTCCTCTACTTTCAGGCTCAGACTTGATTTGAAAGACTGCTGGTTATATCCTCTTTACACATTCTTATTCTTAACAATATTATCTGACAGGTTTTTTTCTGGAAAGCATCGAACATAAATAGAGTGCCTCATTTTCCTGGCAGCTAAATATGTGTAAACTGAGAGTCAATCAACTGAAATACTATTATCAAACGTTCATTTAGCATAAGCCTTGTTTGCGGGCAGTGTAAGTCACGGAAAATTTAATACTGCTTTCAGTGAAAGATTAATTAATCCAGGAAATAATGATTTTGATAATCTTATGCTCAAAATACAGCAGAGTGAATACAACTTCTGAACTCAATATTGTAAGCTATATTAAGCAGTGATTCATTAGTTTCTACATTCAGGAAGAGGTCACAAGAACTCAGGATTTCTGACTTCAACTCCATTTCGAAGCCAGAGCAGCAGACCAGTGAATATACTGTGAATTCATGTTTTGGATAGATATATGAAGGGAGAAATTTAGATTTTTTCTAAGAATTGTCAATAAATCCTGGCTTTGAAATTTTCTAATGCCCGCATTTGCTCTATTTCTCTAAAACGTGATTAGCTCCTCGTGTTAATTAGCAAATCATTCCTGATAAGACCATGGGATCAGAGAGCCGCAGTACTGTCCAAGGTTCTGTATTTCGGAGGAGGAACCTCATTGCTGGGTTGGGTTCTGTAGGTCTTGTTTCATTTGCATCTCCTAAACATCCAATGATGTATCTTATCAGGCACAGATGACAGTGGTTACTCAATACATTCCTTCTTTTATGTGTTCCTATCACTCTTCTTGCACTCCAAAATCAGATTCTAATCTGTATACTTGTATGATCGTATTTACTGAATGTGTAATGTGTTGAGCCTGCTTCTGATAGCAAGAATCATAGAATAGTTTGGGTTGGAAGGGACCTTAAAGATCATAGAGTTCCAACCCCCCTGCCATAGGCAGGGACACCTCCCACTAGATCAGGCTGCTCAGTGCCTTGTCAAGCCTGGCCTTGAACACTTCCAGAGAGAGGACGTCCACAACCTCTCTGGGTAACCTGTTCCACTGTTTCACCACCCTCATTGTAAAGAATTTATTTCTTATGTCCATTCTGAATCTACCCCCTTCCAATTTACATCCATTATTTCTGGTCCTCCCATTAGATATCTTATTGAAAAGTCCTATCCCTGCCTTTCTGTAGGACACCAACTCCTTGAGCCTGTTTTCAAATTCCCTATGCTTTTTCAACTTACATTTTTTTGTGCAATACCTCATATATTTTTCATAGAAATAATATTTAAAAAAATTGTCCTAAACTGAATTATCATCTATAAATTCTTTCTAAGCAAAAGGACAAAATTTTGAACATAACGCTTCAAAATGTAACTGGAGCAAGAAACACAAAACAAGCATTAGTGAAATAGTCTTCTCAAATTCTATTCTAATCTTATTAGAAAATTATGTGAGAAAATAAGTAATTCAGTATTACTGTTTACTTAATAACGTTAGAGAGAGGTGAGAAAGTTTTGAATGTGTTTTAACACAATTTAGCACCCTTTCAGAAGAGTTGTTTTATGACACGTAATACATGTTACATGCTGACAGCACAGGTGGAGCTACAGAATAGCCTACATAGACGCTACAACAAATTTTAACCTTAGGTTATCAAATTTATGTCTACTTCAGACATTAAAAAAAATATATTATTGGCAAATCTAATGTATTTTTATTGACAAAAAACCCAGACCTCCCACTGTCCATAAATAGCTTTCCTAGCCAAACATACCATGAACAAATGCTCAGGTGAATTAAGGTCCTGAAAGAGTGACAGATAAAAGTTAATTGTGCAAGACACTCAATCTAGCTGGAAGCTATAGAAAAAAAAACCCTTTAGCTAGTCTCTGTAATTCCTGAAAGCTTTAGTTAATAATGTGAACTGGGCTAATCTTTCTCAGCATGTGGTACTTCATGAAATTCAGGTCATTAATATGCAAAAAATAAAGGCAGCACACAAGGCTTGATGCATCTACTCTCATATATATTAGTCTGGAATCTGGAACTACACGTAATCTGAAAAATAATTTCCTGACAGTAAAAAATGTGGTAGATTTTTGGTTCTGACTAGTCTATCCTTCTCCCTAATTGTTATATATGAGGTATTTTTGCTTTCTCTTTCTCACTGCATCTGTTTATTTAATGTTGTCTCGGCTAAAATAGAAATGGTCAAGGTGATGATGTGGAGACAGAGCATATCTCTGACCTTAAATTATACAGTGAAGTATATAAAAGTACAAGTATAAAAGCTCAGGTGCAGTACTGCAGGTATTGAAATTCCACAAATAGGAAACTGATTTTAGTATAGAAATAGAATCATTCAGGTTGGAAAAGAACTTTAAGATCAACTGGTAAGCTAGCACTTTCAAGTCCACCAATAAACCATGTTCCTAAGCACCATATTTACATGTCTTACAAATACCTGCAGGTATGATGACACAGCCACTTCCCTGGGTAGCCTGCACCTATGCTTAAAAATCCATTTGGTGAAGAACTTTTTCCTAATATCTACTCTAAACCTTCCCTGTCACAAATTTAGGTTGCTTCCTTTTGTTTTACTTTTGTTAGTTGGGAGATTATCCCCCCCCTCACTACAATCTCCTTTCAGGTAGTTGAAGAGAGGAATAAGTTCTCCTTTAAACCTCCATTTCTCCAGTTCCCTCCAATCTCAGTTCCCTCATCTGCTCCTCATAAAACTTGTGTTCTATATTCCCCACTAGCTCTGTTGCCCTTAGGGTATACTCTGGCACCTCTGTGTCTTTCCTGTAGTGTGAGGCCCAAAAGTGAACACAGTGCTTGAGATTCACCCTCACCAATGCTGAGCACAGGGGGGCAGTCAATTCTCTGCTCCTGCTGTTCACATTATCTCTTATACAAGTCAGAGTGTAGTTGGATCTGAGCAGGACCTGGTCATACTGCTGGCTCACATTAAGCTGCCAATGCCCAACACACTCAGGGCTTATTCTACCAGGCAGCTTTCCAGCCATCATCTGTACAGCTGTATAGTACTGTTGTGACACAACTTCTATGATATAAAAATTAATATTTCAGTTTAAGAAATTCTTTTTTGAAAGTATATAAAAGCAAATTATAACTATTCAACAATATATTTTATAATTGCAAACAATAATTTTTCCTTTTCTAATTGACACATAACGACATTTACAGATCAAAACACAAAATAAATATCCCAATATGTCAGTCACTTGTCTCATGGAAAAGGTGTTGAGAACAAATTCCACCTATTTTATTTTTCTATTCCATTTTTCTAATTTCTTCAATGTTTTCTGACATTTTCAGGCCTCCAAATTTTTTATTTTTATTTTGTCAGATGAACTAGGAGCAGGTATGCATTTGCCACAGGCTAGGCCATTAATAAAACTCATTATAGTACAAATATACACAGCATCTTCAATTACATTTGTTATATGCATGCTAGATGTGAAACATAGAAGGATAATAAAGGACATCAAGGATATATTATTGCAATATATTAATTCAAAACCATTCAGTGCAATTTTCATGTAGATATTGCATAAAATATCATGCATATATTATTTGTTATGTGGTTGTGCAAATTTTTCAAATTACTGATAATGCAATTCAAGCTCCAAAGGGGAAAAAAATATTTTAATGTTCTGTCAGATATTATGTCAAGTAACTTTATGTGTCAACTGCTGCTGTCTGTTTTACTTTTGTATGTAAAATTATTGTGTGGAAAACATTGAAGTGAAGGATTTTCAGTCATTCACCAACTTTAAAAAAACCTTGAACTTTTCTTTTTTGTTACCTTATTTAGTTTGTATCAACAGCTGTCTTCCTGCATGATGGATAGCTTTTATACTATCCTTTGTTTTAATCTGAGTGAAGGTATTCTGTAGCAAGTCAATAGGTACATGTGGGAAAAACCAAATCATTCATATTTTGTCTTCATTTGATCCATGACTCTGTGACAGAGATTCAAAGTGTATCAAAAACCACATAGCATTAAGGACATAATCATATTGAGTTTGAGGTAAAAGTGATAAACATATAAAGATCTTGCAGGATTTTTTGCTATTTTGTATCATCTAGTCAATTTTTTTCTAGACTAAGCTGTTACATCCTTTTGGGGCTGAACTGTCTCAGCTTGCTTTTCTTTCTTGCTCTCTGAAACTCTAACAAGGACCAAACCTGATCAGTTCTGAGATTTGCTGGCTTTCTTGACATTCATCTGCTCAACTGAGAAGAAAATATTGTGTAACCACAACAAAGTTCCAAGTAAATATAACTTTCATAACTTTCATAAAATCCCTGGGTGATGTATGATTTTTTTTGGAAAAATGGTAATTTTTTATCCCATTAAACACACTAAGTTCTTCATTTCATTGAAATGTTTTATTTCAGTTTTTCACACAGCACTTAATCAGTGTTGTTCTATAATCTATCAGAGCCGAATATAAATACAAATTCATCTTTTCAGCCTTCATTTAGGAAATTTTTTCAAATGCTATTAATTACATAATAGGCTAATATTCTACACTCAAATGCATTGCATATAGCACACACCCTTATGAGAAAATATTATACGTTCTATTAATTATGTAGTAAAATTAACCTGCATATGCACTATTCCCATACAGTTTTCATAGGTTGGAGGAATTCTGCTGAATAAAGGAGGAATTGTCCAAAAGTAGCAAATTAAAAAAGTTTTTCTTTCCAATATAGACCTAGGTAATGCTTACCTAGTAGCGATGCTAACCATGTTATTGTTTGATTAGTGTGTGCTTTTGTTATGAGAAAAAATTTTTCCACTTTCACTAGTCATACAGTCATACAATGTATCCAGACTTCTATTTCATTCTCTTCCACCTCCTCTGCTATCTCTGTCTCTAATATGCCAAATGTAAACAAAAGTTTTCCATGGAAATGTATTATCTGCTATTTAATGATGTCTACTACACTCTTACACATGTCATAAAAATTAGGTGATTTATCCCTAAAGCAAGTTCACTTACTCATTTTTATTTACCCACTACAAATTCATAAAATGTATATATCCAAATAATAGATTGTATATTTCAAAAGAATAACCTGAAGACTCATTATATAATTCTTCTCTGCTAATGGGGTTCAAAAATTCTTCATATTTCATGTGAAAAACACCTAATCTCTCAGAATGGTTTAAGAGATCTGTTTAAGGCTATAATACTCCAGTAAAGTTTTCACTCTAGTTAGTTAGCTTGCCTTTAAGCTTTCCAGACATAAATGAAACAATTCTGCTGGCTTGCTTTGCAGTGTTTGTATGTTCTCACTTACAGAACCGTTCTTACTAGCTTGTAAAATTCAAGGTTCCTCCAAGTTCAGATTTTGTTGAACACTATAAAATGAGCATATATGGCCTCAAAGTAATATGAATTTTCAGTGTAATGAGTATTATTTTGAGTGGATGTCATGAGAAAAATGGAAAGTCGAGCATCAGTCACAGCTGGGAAGCTTTTCATTATTGGCTTCAAATGCACATCAACATGGTAGGAGACTACTAACGCACATTACCAGCCATATTTTCCAATCTGGATACACTTAAATGTGTCATATATTTTTATGACCTACTTTACACAAATAAAATATAGGATATCCTGTCATAATGGTGGCACAAAATACTAATGTACAGATATAAAATATGTATTTGAAAATGCAAGTACAAATTTAAAGTAAATAAAATTTATGCTTCTCCTTCACACAGTGCCTTAAGTTGGGAGGCTACTTTTAGTATGCCTTCAATGTCAAGATATTGATCTTTCAATGCTTCAGTTCTGAGTTGCCTTCAGAAGGGATTTCCTGCCTGCATTCAATAAGGAAGAAATTCACAGGCTCTCAGGAATACAAATCAGATGCCTAAAATTAGATTTTGTGCATAATTTATTATATGGTTGTGCTTGCCAGAAGCACCTTTTAGCTACATGCACATTAGTTTTTCATCTTCTTAAAAGGACACGAAAAACATAGCATTCAAAAAACAATGAATATCTGAATAAAAAAATAAAATTATTTAAGAAACCTAATTTAAGAGAGTTGCATTTGTTTTCTTTTCACAGTACAATTATCTTTTTTTTTTTTCTATCTGGCAATATGATGTCTCCCAGACTTGATTCTTCACAGCTCTCAAGAACTGTAGTTTTTCATTTTCAGTGATCAAGAAAATTCATTGCTTGCCATTTTGCTTTTCTGTTCATCGAATGGCCTTTTGACAGAAATATGTCCTTTCAATACAGATGTTTACTTTAATCAACTGAAAATCAGTCTGGCCTACATCATGTAATGCTTTCTTTCAGAAATCCTAGCAGCATTAGGCATAGAAGAGTTGGAGGGAATGCTATGGTGTCTATTCCAGGGATGTTCACCGCAGTATATAGGCATACCAACATGAGAAGAGAAATGGAGTTTGAGTACTTCCAGAAAGATCTTCAGGAGGAGCACAGTAGGGAACAGGATGAGTTGCACCATAAAAGCAGAAAGATGGCAGGATCCTGGTAAGCAGTGACAGGTAATCAGGGTATCTTCTCTTCCTGATCAGAATCAAGTAACAGGAGCAAAATGTAGCCCAACAGCAACACTGCATACAGCTTGTTCTTCTAAAAGGCACCCAGCATGGGGGATATGGAGCTGTGTGGGATATAGAGGTATTTGGCTTGAGCAGCTGCAGGTTATACTTAGACAGCTGCTTACTTTTACCTCTGTTAAATGTTACTGACCTTATAGACAGAGAAGAATGTACCTGTTTTAGAACTTCCACATCTTAGTGGGTTACATAATCTATCCTACAGCACCTGCTACAGACCTTTGGTGAGAGTAAGAAATTCACTACTGAAACTGAACTAACACCTGCCTTATTAGGGTCTTGGTTGCAGAACTGTTTTAAATATCACAAATAAAAATAAGTAGAAAATAAGATAAATGAAGCAACAAATAAGATCCAATAAGACTGCTCATGTTATTCTCTGTTTGGTATGTGAAGTATTCTCAGGCACAGAGAAACTCATATTTAATTGAGGTTTTCTCTTCTGTTTTAAAAAAATAACATTTAGTCAGTGATTTTAAAAGTCGCAAACATTTGCAAAAAATTTATTCACTCAGTTTCATGTTAAATGGTCTCTTTCAAAGGCTGTTGTATCCTTTCATTCAGTTGTAGAGGTATTGTCTTTTAAACTGTTTCCAAATGGTTTAAAAAAAAAAATAAAAAAAATTTTCTAGGCTAAGGAGCCTCTAGCTTACATTTCTTTATATCTCATGGAAGTTCTTAGAAGGAATATCTATTACATGAAACATACAAGAGCCCTTAGGAGGATATTAAGAATTAAGTATCTAGTGTCTGACCTTAAAATTGGGGTTTTTTTCCTATAAATAAAAATATGCTGAGAAGTAAAGAAAGTAATTAAAAAGAAAAATGTGTACTACAGCTCTGAATAATTTGCCAGCCATTTTTAAAAGCCAGACATTGACACCTGAGGTTAAAAAGAGCTTTTGATCCCAACTTATTGTATAAATTAGAAAATGTATGTCTGAATATCTGTTTCATAGAAATGAACAGAATGTACATCAATACTTTAAAAGTCAGAAAAGACCTGAGGCAGTCAGCACAAGAAGGTAGGGGAAAGGTTAAATTTGTACATCTGTTTTGCTGCAGATATTGCTTGGTAGGCTTTTACACTCCCTGGGTTTGTGCTTCCTCATGTAAGACGTGATCATGGAACTCCACTACAGTTTTAGTTCTCAGGAAAAAGCAACAGCACATCGGGCCATATACCAGTCAGTTTTTTTATTGCTTTGCTTGGAATCTACTGGACAACTGTTGATTGATTGAGAAGAAAGCATCCTCCAGAAGAAACTGCTGATCACAGAAGAAAATGAAACTCTGATAATGCCTTAAATAACATAAGAAAATAACCCACCAAAGTGTAGAGATAAATATCTCCTCAAGAAGCTACCCTCCAGACTGTTATCAGAAGTGGGTGGATGAGCAAGAATAGTGCCAGAATGCTATCTTCAGAGAAATATAATTATAAAGTGATTTCCTCTGCTGTTAAGATACCATCTGGGCAAACTTTCTAATCTTGATGAGGAGTTCAAAGGAACTCTCCATAGAAGAGCAATACTTCAACAGAAGTTAAAGGAGCAGCAAAGCTAGTTTCAACTAAATGAACAAGGTATAGTTAATAGGCATTTCTAAACAGAGAGGGTTAAATGCCTCTCCTGAAAATGTCACCACTGAACTAAATGAATATTTTCCAATTGTCTTTCAATGCACTTACTGGTGTGATTCCTTGTTAACAGCCTACAGGATAGGATGAAAGGGAAATGTCAACAAATTGGCTAGAGCATCAAAAGAAAGTTATGAAGAATATAAGGCTCCAGCCACTTGAGGAGTATTCCCCCTTAAGCAAATTCTACAGGTCTTTTAGACTGGAGAGTGATTGAATCCCAGTTTCAGTAGCTCAAAATAGAATTAATTTGGCTGGCTGAATGAGAAATGATTGAAGGAATTTCCAAAAATTGAATTATTTCATTTTGCTGCATCTAGACTACTTAATTGTCATTCTATGTTTGGAGTATGATTGGCATTGCTTGTAACATCAGAGGTCTGATAGATCAAATGAAGCAAATCAGTGTGGCCAATACTGATACAAATTTCTTTTCTTATCATTGATCATTAGACAAATGCACAAATGAATTGTAAGTCAAGATGGAAAAAATCTCCAGCCTTACAATAATTTTTACTTAATCTAATTATCCTTAATCCTTATGGCCATATCCTTAACTCTGATAGCCATTTGGAGGTAATTTTCTTTATATAACATATTTTAAGTATTCAGTATATTTCAATGGGCAAGAAGAGTTCTAATTTTATGAATAATAAAAGTTTCTACATTTCTGAATAATAAAAATCAAGAGCAAAGCCAAATCCCTTTATTTTCTTAACACACAAATAGTGTGTAGTCTGGTACTACACAAAATTCATGCATTAAAACACAAAGTATTTCAGAGACAACTAAAAGGAAAAAAAAAAGATTACTTAGATAACTACCGATTTCAGAGGTATAGAATAATTAAGTGTCAGCTATATGCAAAAGAAGTGCATGTATAATTTCTTATAGAAGTGACAGAAAACAAAAGATGATAATTTTTTATGTATATACATATATCATGTACATATGTAACTATAATTAATTGTATTTATATGCAGATACATAAAGTTCACTTTGTGTAAATAAAATCTAATGTCCTTCATAAGAGTAATTTCTTAATTCTCAAGAAATAATTTTGATACTCATTCTATCAAAATACATCTATTTGCATTTATTAATACATCAGTATTAATAAATTTATTAATACATTAGTAGGAAGCTTATGCAAACATGACTATCTTCAACCAGCTTTAGGAGGAAGACTGCTGTCATCCTTGGCATTGGAGAAAACAGAGGAAAGAAAACCATATAATTTTGCAATTCTCGAGCACCCTCAAAATGAAAGATAAGTTTGAAAGATAAGCAGCTACACATGTGAAGTATAAGATTATAAATTAAGTGTCCTGAAGGAAATCAGTGATGTTGAAAACATGCATCAGAAGAGGTGTTTCTAGCTCAGCTCTGAGCATGTTGCTTTTCCTCCTTCCCTGTGCTTTAGTGCAGCATCTTCATTCATTGAGCTACCTTTCAGTACCTTAAACAGTAAAGGAGAAAATATTTTTACAGTTTTAAATGGCACAATTTCTTTATAATAATAGCATCAAGCAGTCATGCTTCATTTGTACATGTAAACCAGGTTCAATTCATACTTCATAAAATTGTTTAAAGCTCTTATTTTACTTCACTATTTCTTTTTCATGCTGCTGCAGTTTACAAGGACCTCAACACCGTTAAAACATAGCAGCAGTTGTTTTGGATTACACTCCATCTATGAAAAGATGAGGCACAGACAAAGATTGGTATGAAACAAGGAGAGCAGTGTCTGGCAACATGGAAAATATGAGAAGGAATGCCTTCTTTTAAATGTTTGGATGATAACTGTAAAGTGATTGAAACTGCCTCTTGTGAGATTAAGTATTAAAGCATGGTTATGTCATTGGGCTGAAGGTTCCTGAAAATTTCTGCATGCTAAAGTGCTCGCTTCAGCTCCAAGTGACAGGGATACACTATAAATTAGATAAGTAGGTACAATATTTGTGGTTGAGAATCAGTTTCTTTAACACAGGCAGAGATATCCTTGGTGAGATCTTGTATATCCACCTGAGTTTCTAGCTGCTACTTTAGAGCTGCAGAGGTCACTGCTTCACCTCATATCCTATCTATCAGCCCCTTAGCATTGTCTCAGTATCTCTAGATAACAACAAATATCTCCTAGCGATGATGATTATGTGACTGGCTCCTTCTGAGTCCTAGCTGTAAAGATGGGATATGGACAGTCCGTTGATCAAATTCCTTTCATCAAAAGAACAGATTTTTTTCTGAAGCTCTCTTCATGGGCAGACAAATATCTCTCTGACACTGCATTCTCTACACTGTGTATTCATGGAATCTGAGCAAATAATTTGTATTTAGCATACAGATGAGAGATATGTAATAAAAACTAACTGAAATCTTGTTAACACTTGCAACTACAAAGTTGGCTGAACTGTGGACAGTGTCAGGGAGAGACAGATTATCACTGTTTTTTCTAGCACTGTTACTTCTGCTTATATGTATCTGTGGGTATAAATGGCAGCTCCCCAGGAGCAGCTACTGCCTGGCCTAGGCTTTCAGGGATATGGCATAAAGTGTGGGAATTTAAAAATCACTTTCATAGGATGCTACAATCTTGCATAAATAACTGTTTTTCTTGTGAGCAGAGAGCTAGTCCAGGAGCAGAAAAATAAGTGGATTGTTGAAATAATGCCATAAATCTACTAACAGTAATAGTTGTGTTCACAGATTTGATTTAAGTTAATTTTAGCCTTTTATAACCGAGGATTTTCAGTACTGACTTTATCTAGTACAAACTCTACATGAATTTTTATTTCAGCTCAGGACTCAATAAAAAAAGTACCATTCATGGGATAGTTAAAAAATAAAAAGGCCATCTGAAAGTTGAATTAATTTCCAACAATGTACCATATTCTAATACAGATACCATTTTCTGACTATGAAAGAAGGAAGAGTGTCATTATTCAGGGTTGAGCTGCAAAGCTCTGATTCAGGCTTCTACTACCACTCATTTTTTTTTACAGGTTCTGACATGTGAGACGGCAGAATGTCTCAGGTCACTTGTCACTGAGTAGATCTCTATGAGAACACTAATCACGTGCCGAAGGCAGGAGGGCCTTTGTCTTATCACCACCTACCATCCCTTTATCTTGATACCAATAGATTTATTTAATTCGCATTTACCCAAGGATTTAAAGTGGCCTGTGGGAGCGGTGTTAAAAGAGTGTAAAATTAATGTGCTACAGCCAAAGAGAAAAATGTGAAATAAAAGGAGATTTTAAAAAATTGAAAAAATTAATAAACAGTTCACTGTTTCATCATGTTCAGTCTATCTCATAACATCATATCTGAGTCATGGCTCACTGGTGAAAATACCTTAAATCTATTGTTTAAGAAAGATATAAATGCTCCTGGTGATATATAGAAAGGGCAAGCTTTTACGTGAGCTATGGCAAATACAGTATTAATACAGGGAAAGATTTATCTTCTAACTCTGGTAAGTGACCACTGTATATTACAAAACATTACATTTCATTGCTTGTTATTGCAGATGTTTTTCATAAACCTAAAATTATGTAGACTTTTTCAAAATTTACCTATCCAGTGAGTCAAGTGCTTGATAAAAAAGTCATGCTTTCTTATATTTTTTTTTACATTTAGTTAGGGTGGTTTTTTTTAATTTTAGTTCCTTATATTCACCTCCTATAGTTCATAGAAATGTAAAAATATAGATTAAATCAATGTGACCTGAAGCCATAAAAACTTGATGTGAACAATAATCCTTTTATCCATTATAAACTTCAACTACTACACCCCCAAATAAAGCTCTGCATTTTTAAATCTTTGGCTGAATCAGGACCACACTGTCATTTTCTTACCATACAGAGCATCAGAACACATGTGTTTAGGTAAAATAGAAAACAACTCAGGGCATAAGATACCATGGTACTCTATATGGTGATCAAGCCCCACATTGCAATCTAGTTATCCCTTAATACACACCAAATTATTGTGTTGTTCTACCTTTAAGCAATTTTTCTCTTTAAAAAGCAGTTAAGATAGTCCAATAGAATTTGTTTTTCATTTGCATCTGATTTGAGCAGATGATGTGATGATGCTGGCTTTTACTGATTTATTTTATAAGAACCTTGTGAAACTTAAAAGGAAAGCAACATATAATCAGGAAATCCATGATATAAACATTTAATGACCTCAGATAAGCACATAAAACCCAAATATGTTGGGTTTTTAGAGAAGCTTATGCAAGGATTTTGCTGGTCATCAGTGCAAGTTTTTTTTCAAGACCTACCATTTCCATTAAGCTTAAGGGTTTACACATTAGACCACCAGTCTGTAAGTTTCTTTATGTTTTATTGTAATAGGAAAATAATTTCATAGCACACTGATTATTTCTTTGCAGGTCTGTGAGATCCTATGTTTGCTCATTTCTAGAGAATACATATTTGACATTAAAGGAACTCAAAAAACCAAAATATTGACAAAACATGTTTTTCAAGTAGATTAAAAGAATTGTTTAGAGTACTCATTTTTCACTGGACCACTTTATTGCAATCAGCTTTCCTCATTATAAGTGTTCATTGTAAGTGACACTTTCTCAGGTAATCAATGCACTTTTTTCACACTGTATGAAACAAGCTGTAACACAATAATTGAAATCTCAACTTTTTGCAGGACAGCAAGGTAAAGAAGATGATTTGAATTATCTTGCCCCGGATCCTTATTTTTAAAGACCTGGGTTTCTGTTTCAAAGAATAAGAGAGGATTTAGTAAATCAGAGTTGCCATTTTGCAAGGAAACAAGGGTGACAGCTACAACAGCTATACTAATTAAGAAATAATAACTTAGAATGCTAGTGAATATATAATACTTAATCTAGCTACCACTGAACATAATACTGCAGAGAGAACATAAAATAGCATAGTAAAACTATGGAAGCGAGGGAGGAAGTGAAAGAGAACACTATTCATATTCTTTTAAAGGGATCTCATTTTACATGTTTATGAGGGAAATATAAGCTAACAGCATTTTGGTGGGATAATGAAACACAGAAAAAACTTTAAGGGGAAAAAATACATGCATGTACATGCATGTACATGCATGTACATGCATGTACATGCATGTACATGCATGTACATGCATGTACATGCATCTGCATGCATGTACACGCATCTACATGCATGTACACATACATATATATGAACCAAAAATATAGCTTGCCAGACTTTTGAAAATTTCATTAAGAAGCACACACATGCTCAGATACAAATATATTCTTGGATATGTTGAGCTGAAGCTCAGTTTTTAAAAAGGGTGCATTTATAAGAAACAAGACTTTCCAAGGGCCTGGTATTTCAATCATTTTACACGACAAACACTCGGAGCTGGTATGGAAAAAATCTATTTCTCATTTGCAGACCTGGCAGACTGCAAGTCTCCTGTGTACATTTAAATGAACTAATGATTGAAAAATTGAAAAAAACAGCTTTTAACTATTTACATGTGCCTTGCTCAGGATACTGTAGTAGAGTATGAATATTCAGTAGTGCAACACTCTACAAAAGCTTTGGTTTATGCTCAAATGATGTCGACTATATTGTACCCTTTTTGATAAGCAGTGCACAGATGACACAGAACACTGATGGCAGTTGTTATTTGCCCTCCATCCATTGTTTTAATGTCGAAGAGTAAAATGAGAATTCCACTGAGGATCTAACAGAAATGCTGGTATAGATCCTTAGTTCATACTGACACTAAACAACTCTTTAGAAGCTCAGAAGCAGGTGATGTACAGCACTGTCAGATTCATGTTTCCAGGTCAGATGCTATTGAAAGCACTTGGTAGCCTTTTATTTAGTAAAACAATAATTCAGAGATGACTGAACATGTCTAGCCGATGAACACAGACCAAATATTTTGCTCATCTCTGAGACAATCCTTCTGAGACAATCTCTATGGATGAAGAGTACAATATTTATACTAAATTATACTTCTATTTTACACTAGTATGATGTGGAAAATGGTGATCATATTCTTATTCCATTAACTCAGCATAGAATATTAGTCTACAGAAAAACTATCTGATTTTTCTTTTTATTTTTATGAGATACGTATGCTTTCTAAATGTCTTCCTTTAAAAAAAAATAGTTCTTTGAGTCATCCTTCAGATGTGATAATTCATAACTCTGTTTTGCTTATAGCTGCTCATTTGATACTTTTATCAAATCTGTGAGTTTGAGAGTGCTTTATTGAATTCTAGATTGACTCAGCGAAGTGCATACACAAAAAAGAACATACTCATACACAATTTTAAATCCCTAGTCTTCTCCTTACAGCAACTTGCTGCCTTCTGGTTAGTAGTTATTTAAGAGTTAATGCATCTGTGATTAGTCTGAGCCTACAGAAGGTAGGAAGGAAAGACCTAAAAGTATCTCTGAACCATCTTCTCTCAGCAGAAAGAAGATTAACATAGAATGGAGGAAATGAGAATTGCTTTTTAAAACATTTCTCAGAAATATCTAGAACTTGGCTCTAAAATTGATGACAGGTTTATATTCCCTCATTTATTTTTCCCATCCTCCAATTTTATATTGGGAGACCTATTCAATAGAATGAAGGATATGAAACTTTAAATCTGGTTTTACTGTGTGCCTAATTCCCAATAGTATAAAACAGAGTTTCAGATAAATATGAGAGAAATCCTCTTGTCTGATGACAAAAAAACCCCAACAGTAATACTAAATGTCCCACTCTGAAGATCCCTGAGCTTGAATGAGCTTCCTTCCTTGGAAAGCTTTTGCTAAATTAATACCTTGTGTTGGACTTCTTGGCTTGTATTTCTTCTGAGTCTTTCTGTACATGCTTTCTCAATTTCATTAATCTCTCTCCCTCTCACTATTGAGGCTTTCACAATGTTTGCATCAGTCAAGCCAACTGATGAAGCCATTGGCCTTCATACAAAGACACCACATTCTTGGAAATGGAGCATGAAACCAGCAGGACAGAGAAGAGGGCTGTAATTTGTCCTTTCTTTATTTCTTAAGACAAGTCATTCTATTAAATCTCTTTTTCTTTAGCTACAGTAAAGAAATAGCATTTGTTTATTATGAGAAATTACTTTGGCACTTTAAGTCTAATGAGTAAATATTGGAGTAATATGCTCACCACCCACTACATTTAAATTATTGTTTTCTTTCTGTTTTCAATTTTTACCCTGCACTCCTTACCCTTAACTATTTAAAGCATCTGGTTTTCCTTTGTTTTGTGAAAATTTATCTTTTGACAACATAAACCAATTATGATATATGGTCATAGTCATTCAAAAATCAGCAGTTGCCACTTAAAGTGAGCAAATGACCTGAAGTTATTTATTTGTGCAATATTGAGGCATATTTCAGATGTCATGAAGCATCAAATGATGACAGATGTTGACTGTTTAATACAGACAAGCACAAAATTCATACTACCAATTTAACATTCTGAAGGCAGAATAAGCTAAGTACTCCAGTCTACTCATGCTTGACCTGATAAAGTACTGGCACTCAGGTTGCCTACCTGAGCAGAGCCTGAATGGCTCTGGAGACTGAATTATCCTTGTCAACCTAACAACCTACTATTGAAGCTGTTTAGCACGGTGGAAAGGAGCTGATTTAATCAACTTGATGTTCCCCAAGACTGCTAGTTCAGCATAGACTTAGTAAAATCATGTTTGACATCACGTAAAGCAACTACTAGTAGAGAAGGTAGCCATGTTCTATTTTATTCACTATTTGTTTGTGCGAAAATTCACTTCATAGTGCTTACCTCAAAATCCATCCAGATACTCAACAGCAACTCATCACATTTCAAAATAACCTATATAACTGTGTAACAGAAATAAAACTTTGTAGGTTTCCTTCTCCAAATGGAGGATAAATGCCACAATAAGAACAAAAGTGTCTATCAGTAGAATTTTAGTGTGTCTGATCTGTGAATTATAAATTGCAGCACCATTAATATAGTGTCATTCTTTTCCAAAGTAACTTAATTGTATTTATAAAAAGAACTGCTTGAAGTTTTGTTTTTCTTTCCTAAGTCTAAGAAACATTGGTCTAGAAAAAATAAGACAAAAGACATTTTAATGCATACAGAATAATTACTTTTAGAGCAAAAAAAAAGTTTTTAATCTCAGCTAACTAAGAATAGATCACCAATTTCAGACAATGATAGAATAAGCCTAAGTGACATCTAGCTGCATTTCATGTTTACAGAGAGGAATATTACATGACTTGCAGTGGCCATATTGACTCAAGGCCTATTCATGCTTTTTTGGATTTTCTCAGTACAATTCTTTCTATTATTTAGGAGATTTTACATTACTGTTATTTTGTTGATACAAATGACACAACAACTGAGTTTTGTTTGGAGCCAAATGACATACAAGGCTTGACTTACAGAGCTCCATTCCTCCAGTGAGAGACGATGACTGGTTCACCAATGACAAGACTCACACATGCAAATTTCTACAAACTATATTTATTAAGCAAACCAACTGTCATAAAATGTTGGAGCACAAAACGTACTAGATTGATATGACAGGATAGATAATGGATATTCATGCTGCTTTCCAGCAGATGAAACACCCCAACAAGAAAGTACAAACCCAAGCAAAAAAATCAGAATTCTCCTCCTCAAATGAAATTCATAACAAAACCCCACCAAAATATAGCCTATACTAGGGATTGAAAAGGATTTTAATGAGTTGTGGTATATCGGAGATATGGGATATCTGACTCCAACAGAGACCAGTGCAAAAGCAGAGAGCAGCTGATTCTAATGAAATAGTCTAGAAGAGCAGATCTGGAGTGCATTGTCTGTTTCTAACTTACATGATATGAAACTGCATACGTGTTCCTTCTGGATTCTGTGGTACACCAGTCAGTCATTGAATGAACTAAGTAGTATGTAATTTCTGTCTTGAGCTGAACTACTTTCTGATAATATTGCAGGCCTTCACATTGAAGTAGAAATAACGAAATAATTCGTTGAACAAAGTGTGTCTCGGGAAATACTAATTTTATGAATGACAAGAATGTAAATTGGGTTTTCCTCTTTTTCTGCCCTTTCTTCTCTTCCAGAAACCACCATACAGGGATCCCAAGACAGTAAAGCAACAAGATGAATATGAATTTTTTTTATTTTCCACCTCAGCATTCAGAAAAAGAAATTCTCGTAATGCTCCCTAAAAATGTAAGCCAATATTGTAGTGCACAGGCCATGATGAAATGATTTTAGTAAGAACTAAACATCATTGCTGGTGAAAGGTTCAGCCAGGAGGATGATGTCCTAAGGCATTTTACAAGCAAAAGCAAAACTTCATGCCTCAGGAGCACAGAGGAGATTGTTGTGGCTCCTACAGATGTGAAAGCAAAAATCTCCTTCAACAGGTAGGAGATGGGAGAGCCATGACAGAAAGTAGACCTAGTAATCTCTAAGAAAGAGTTAAAGACTGTTGACAGCCAGAGCCTGTTGCAGACTGTTAGAATTAGTACCACTGTAAAGATTTGTGTAACCAATCTCAAGTGCAAAATGTCATCCTACATACAATAAAGGCAAATCGAAACAAAAATAAGTAAATAAGGATTGTGGGCATCTGTGGTATAGGTAATAGATTGTTAGTCAGTAAAAGCATAACAATATTTTATTAACATACCTTTCATATCAAGTATTTTGTACCTGTATGTCAGTCAGTTTTCATACTCCCTCTTACCGAATTATTCTAGATAATTTCCATACAATTCTCAGTTTCCATAACTTGTATTTCAAGTAATATCTGTTGACTGCAATTTTTTTCCAGAAATAGGGCATCTAGAATGCCCTCCATCAGGTGCCTTGCCCAGCAACCAGTTTAAAGACTCTGTGATAGGCGAGTGTGATTTGTAAAAAACTCTGTTAGATTCCAAGATAGCAGAACTAATGTAGTTGTTGATTATTGAGAATGATGAAAGAGAAGAAAAATTTCCAATTCAAACTGAGAAACTGTTCTAGTGAGATAATTACTATCTCTTTTTATAACGTCGGTATACTCATGATGTCTACTGGAAAAGCTCTTGTAAGAGAAATAAAATCTCAGTATTTCTTTTGGGAAATATGATCAAAGAACCATTCAAGCTGCAAAGGGACCTCAGAAGGCCTCTATTATGATCTTCTGCTGCAAGCAGGGACAGCTCTGGGATCAAACCAATCTGCTCTGTGTTTGAATAGGTTTGGACTTGAAAGCTTCCAGGGACAGAGATGGTACAGACTGTGAAGACAACTTGCTCCATTACCTCAATGTCCTCATGGGGAAATAATTTCTCTTCCTACCCTGTCTGAATTTCTTTTCAGTTCGTGCTCATTTTCCAAACAGTATCCTTGTTTAACAATGGAACATCATACTCCAAGTCAAACAAGTGAAAAATTTGTGAATGTCTCCCACAAGAACGTATTATTTCCCTTTTGCTTGTTTTTCTTAATGTGACTGTTTCTTCCATACCTAGAGCAGATCTCCAAGGCCACAGTGTTCCTCAGAGTGGTGTCTCTGAATTCATATGCCATTCTCTTTATTTTTCTTTCTTTACGTCCTCCTTCCACAAATTAGACTTGAAATGTAAAACCAGGGAATTCTAGATCATCAGATCCATTAAACTGTATCTCCTGTGGGATACATTGGATAAGTGAAATCAAATTGTCAGTTTTGTTCAGTAAGAATCCAATGAGGAATAGCAACAATGACAACAACAAAAAGAAATCATAACAGCAGTAGTCTCCTCACGGGGTGCTCATGATACACCATACAGAGATTTTCTGAAAAAAGACCAAAAACCAAAAAGAAACTCCACAAACACAAAACTAGAAAAAAGTCTTCGATAAAAGTGGCTTTGTTTTATTCTCATATTGCTTAAGGGATTTGTGGAATCTACTGCTGCTATAGCTGTCATCCACATTTTACCTTTTCTCAGCTATGGAGCACAGTTGAGATCTTAATTTCTCTGTATGGCCCTTCAAGTAATCTGTTGCATTGAATTAACTACAGGAATACAGTGATGCATCCTGAGAAAAAGCTCAGCATCTAGGGAAAGCGATTTTTCATTTGGGAGAAGGAGAAAGTGATTATTATTTACTTTTGAAGAATACCCCAGAAGTACAATAAAAGTGATAATTTATTGATTTCACAGGAACTCGTATGTATATATGAGTGCACATTTAATACTTCTTTGAATGCACATTCTCTTTTTGTTTTTTTAAACCATTTGAACGAATGTAAAGTTGGAAATTTTTTCATTGAATTTTTATATCTCTTTCTTATGATTCTCTTTTCTAATTGTCAAAAAGAACCCCATAAGCTATAATGTTAACCATTTTTGTCAGCCTAAGGGACAAATCTAAAATTGAAAAGAAAAAAAGAGATTATAAATTATTGGGAGGGAAAATGGAAATGGCAGAAGCTTACAAGTAAGTTGCACAGGCTTCCATGCAAAAGCTAATGTATTCTATTCAGGGAGTTTAATAAAAGCATAAAGAAAGCATGAGTGCAACAAGAACAGAACAGTGTATCTATTGCCATTCACAGCGGGATCCTCCAGCCAAACTAAATTTAGAAAGTACATGGTTTGGCTTCAACGGTGAGCCATGTGATAACAATTTTTTTCTTATTATTCTTACTTTTGAGGCTGGAAAGACAGAGGACAAATAAGAGAGATTAATTCTCCTTGTTTGCCACTAAAGAATGTCACATTATTTGATACGATGGATTCTCAGAAACCTAAATCTTGGTGCTACCAAACTTCAAAAAATGCAGGAATAATAAGAATATGAATTCTAAAGTTTTTTTCAGCATTACTTTTTTGTGTGCTTTTTTTTTTTTTTTGTTTACTGATGGTAGTTAAGCTTTTTCTCTTCATTGGTACAAATATTTTATTTAAGATAAGATCTATGCATTTTAGTATCTGGCCATAACAACCATTTTTAGATTGTAGACTTCACTCTATGACACAGGCAAATAGCCTTTATGATTTGTCACTACCTCTCTTCTTTTTAAGTGAGAAAATTCTAAAATTTTTTTCCCTGATAATCTAATGTTTTCCTCTGTCTTGTTATCCATTACAAAAGACCTAAAATATAAGGTCAGTTTTGTAGTAGCTGGACCTGAAATTCATACCATACTAAATTTTAATGTCTTCCTATTGCTATATCTTTAACTATGATGCTAAAAAATTTCTCAAAGTTCATAATTATATTTATTTTCAAAGAGTTTTGGATACCCTTCAAGAAGCTATAGAGTTTCTCAAGGCTTTAACACTTGTGGAAAATAATCTCACTTAAAATGCATTAGGATCTGCTATCTCAAAAAATGAAGCATGAAAATAAGGGACCATTTGTGGAAATGTGGGCTATAATCATTCTCAATCAGTAAAAAGCAGATAATGATTTTTGTTATGCAACAAGAATGATGTGAAAATTAATCTGTTAACAAGGACAAGATAATGATTTTGTCAATTAAGCATTATAAAGCATTGATATCCATTTGCCAGTAAATCTTTTCAGTAAGAACCTTATTCATTATCCTGAGATGAAAACCCAAAATTTTTGAGATAATAAATTTAGCAGAATATCTGAAGTGCTTCAATATAATCTTTCAGCCAACCTCTTGACATCTTGGCTGGGAAGAGTTGCATTATGTTTGAAATTTTAATGTAAACTTCGCAAAAATCTGTGTCAAGTAAACTTCAGTCCCAATGAAATCAGTATGACCCCATCAGCTGCGTAAGTAGATGACCAAGAATGAGAACTTCTGGAACTCCCCTTCCGACCAATACATTTTCACCTTTTCCACAGCAAGGAGGCTACATAAAGGAACCTTTGTAACCTGCAGATACCCAAGTGCTACTGAATAATTGTCCAAGGACCTTCCCACCCTCTTTTTTGTCCTTAGTCACCCTAGTACTGAAACTTTATTGAACTGATCTGTAAAAATATCTTCTCTCAAGTGCTCAGACAAAGCCCCTATAGCTATGAAGATCCTGCTCTATTAGGCAACTTCTACCCTCTTATGCATAGTGATGCTGAAATCCTTGAAGCGTAACTTAATTGTAGATACTGATGTCACTCTCTGAAAAAGACTTTAGTCAGTCACTGATCCTCACCATTTGCTTTTAGGTATTTTTAAGCAACTCTCTGCTCAACAATCTGTCTCCCATGGATTCCAGTTTTGGTCATTATTCTCTTCATTTATTGTAGCCTGTTTATCCATCTCAAACTAGGCAGCAAGTCATTTAAAAGTTAATCAGCGCAGTGAGCAGCATTTCAATAGCTGCTTCCTTTTATGTGTCTGGACATTAGTTGAGCAAATCAACTCAAAGAAATGAGCTATAGCTGCTGTCTGAAACCTCATCCCTTCTGAATTTCAGAAATGGTTCATCAGGAAGTTTCTGTTCCAGACCTTGAGTTTATTCTGAGTAAAATGCAAAACCAAGGGAGATCATTTCCATGCAGTTCACAAAAATGCCAGTCTCATAGGAAAGTACAGTTTTTAATTATTTCAGCATTCCTAATTGTATATTCTTTTTTCCTGTTTAGGATCAAAATTGTTTGCAAACTGCTGCACATATACCCTCACCATTAGATGACTTGTTAAACCAGAACTCTAAACATTTCCCTAAATACCAATCAAGATGTAGATGTGAGAATCATCTGACTTATTTTTAAAAGAGAAGAAATGTTTCTATGGCTAAGAGGGAGATTTAAAGAGTAAATAAGCCCCAGAATTTTAAACTCACACATGAAATATAAAAAAGAGGACTTCAAAACACAAGCTGCATTCTGTTAGCCATGTCCAGTATAGCCAGACAGATCCAGGTCACATCTTTGAGAGTTACGTAAGACACAGAGAGAAATGAGAAAGATATAAAGAGAAATTAGGTACCATTTGGTTTTCCCCAAAGTAGAAAAATGGTATTCTTCATGTACCCCACCTTTGTATTTCCAAAGAATTTATTAGTTATTGATTATTCCCTCTTGTGTCTATTTCTGTAGCTCTTGCATAATTGATGAGACTGGCTCATTACTTGTTCATTTATTACTATTTCCAGGAAAACTAAGCCCTGGATTTCATTTTCTATGTAAATGTTTTATTAAAGAAGGTGATTATTTTGGAAAATATTAAATTTCCCAAAGAAATAAAATTCCTGTTTCTTTAACCTGTCTTTCTCTTTTTCTTTCTTTCCTTTTATATAATTAACATGAATTACAACTGCAGCAGGGTGGAAAGAATGCAGTCTGGTGTGCAAAACTCTATTGAAAATAAAACAAAACCCAAACCAACAAAAAGACCTCCAGCTTCTAAGCACACAAGTAAATACTATGCATCAAATCAATGAAAGTTCTGAAGATTTATTTCTTTTATAATTAGTTACCCTTAAGAATGGGAAAATAACTGAAAATAATATATTATGTACTTCATTGTCGATTCCTTCTTTAAAGGAGTATTAGAAGTGATTATTAGTGCTCTATTACAGTTTTACTGGTCTTATCAAGAGAACATAAAGCAAAACCCATCATTTTAACTGTACTAAGTTAAAGAGGGCAATTGAGACCACATCTGTTTTTTTGACAACTTCTCATTCTGAGAATGAATGCTGCTTCATAACATCTCTGATGAAATTAAATAATAGTGTGAGCTTCTTCTATTCTCAGGTTTTCTTCAATACATTTCATCACTTACAAGGAATAAATGCATGCAATAAATAAGAGTGTAAAATTATTTTTCTTAAATATTTATTTGTTTAAACATTTTGATTTGTTTTAATTTTTCCACTCTCTAAATGTAAATGAAAAAGCATGTGACATGTGGTTATACTTTCATTTTTCAAGCTCTGAGGAGGGAAATATTTGAAAATTTTCCATGGGAACTTTTTAATTTTTGGAAATACTGTCTTTATGGAATTAAAGTAATTAATATGGAATATATTGCCTAGAATACATTCTTCACTGAAATATTGAATCATAGTAGTTTCTTAGAGCTTACTTCAAAGGGAAATTCATGTGAATTCTTTCATGGGTTTTTTTTTGTCAAAATGTGTTTATCATAAAATCTGAAATGTTTCATGTGTAAATATAAATTTTAATTAGAACAACTAACATTAAGAAATAGAGAATAAAGTAAAATGCTCAGCAATAATTCTTTGGGGGAACTTCCAGAAGTTGCTTCTATTTCTCTACAGAATAAATACACTCTTTTTTCCCCAACATTTATCTAGGATCTCTGGCTGGCTTTAGCAGAAATATTTTCTTAAAAAGCAAACAAACAAACCAGCTCTTTTCATTATAAATATTGATGTCTGAAATACTGGCACAGAATGACAGTTTTGGTCCTTTCAATAGTTTTACTATTCCCACAAAGCTCTAAATATGGATAAAGTTCAAAATCTAGTTTAGTACTCATTTTATTACTCTGTCCTAGTTTTTATAAATTATTTCTAATTTTATTTTATTTTCTAATAAATTTATAAATAACTTATTCCTTCTGGAGAGAAATTTGCTTTCTGAAAAAGTCAATTTGCTGTCCTTAAGAAGGAAGGCATTCAAAGTAAAGGCCATGCCAAAGCAAATTAAAATGTTCAAATGTAAAATTTATTTACTGCCACCTGAATAAGTCTTGCCCGTACAGCATTTAGATTTATGTTTAGTGGATAAGGTGCAAAACTAGCAAACAAGGACATTTAACCTTGATTTATCTAAAGGCACATGAGGAGTAATAGTTCTGGCTGCATTTCCTGTGTACCTCAAACAAGACCTGTAAGGACCAGCTGTGAAGATGACATGATAATGCAATTGGCTTTTCTATAAGAAATTCCCAATTTAATTTAGAGGAATAATTACTAGGGGTTTAAGTGTTGGGTTTAGCACACAAAAGACATTTAATCAAAGTATAAAGAAGGAATTATATATAGTCAACCCAATATAATTGCTGGCTTAAATGGATCACAGAGTGAACAGAAGAGAAGCTCTTTGCTAACCCAAATAGCTTGTCTTGTTATGAAGTGGGCAACAGATAAGACAAAGAAAAGCCATACCTTGCAGAATTGATTGGAAGTTTTAGCGACAATTTAAGAACAAGGTGTCACTGACTCACAGAGGCTACATGAAGGCAGCTCTACATTTGCCACTCGAAGATATTATGCAAAAGAAATAATCCTCCACCTCCACATACTTGTTTGTTTAAGAAAAAAACATAAAATTCAAATTAACAAGTTCTGGCAGAATTTTCATCTCTGAATCCTGGGGAAATTAAATAAAGCTGTGATTTTCATTATTCTACTTCCAGGCCACTAAAGTCAGCTGCAATTTTTTCATTTACTTTGTTAGGATAAGACCTCATCCATAGCAAAAAGATATTTCTTCCTACAGTCTTCTTAGCTTTATTATTTTTTATTCAGTTCCCTGTGACTGTATTTCTACAGAAAAATGTAAACTTCAGACCATGAAATGTGTTCCTATTTACATCAGATCCTCCCATAGTGACAAAGGGTTACTGGGTCTTGCAGCTACTATAGCTTGAATTCTAAACCAATCACAGCTGTAGAGAAGTGGATCTTCCATGTGCTGGAAATGCTGTTATCTCACATTTTATTTATCTATACCATTTTCAACAAAGAATTAAGTAAATCTTTGTCAACTTCTAGATGTGCCCAAAAAACTGAGAACAACAATTTAATTTTCAGTTCTTTCCTAAATCTGTTTTCTGCCAAATACTTTTACAAGCTGGTGCCTAACTCAATTTGTGAAAATGACACTTAGCACCGGGAAAACTGAAGCTGCTTTTGGAAAATTCAATTGAATTAATTACATATTGTGCCTAATTTCTTTCTAGTATGGAATTCCAGTATGTATTAGTCATCTAAAATATATTGCAATGAAACATAATATTTATTTTTTAGCATTTAAAAAATATTGGAAAGCACTGCATGGTACAGAAATTATATTTAGCAAAGACAGAATTTCTCTCTGGCTTTAAAGACACGCCAGTGAAGACTGCAGTGGTGATTCTGAGATCTTATTATCTGCAAACCAGTGAGTTAAGCATAGGAAAAAATACCAGAGAATAAACTGGATAACTTCTCTGTATTTTCCAGTGGAATCTTCTGAATTCAGAGTAAAACCCAACTTTTTTTTCTTTAATAAACTAGATGTTAGAATAGAATAAGAAACTCAGAAGCTATGAATTGGAGTAAAAATAAACCAAATAAACTTCTCTGTTAAGTTTGTTGATGTAAACCACTGCAACAAATTCCATGTAATGATTACTACAGGTGCAGGATTTATGATATAAATTTAAATGACATTTTAGATGAGTGATGGTTAAGGCTGACTTCCCTCTACCCCACCCAATATTCTCTTTTGGCTTTAGGATGGTTCATGAGTGATTTACAGTGTGTTCTGAAAAACAATCTTCAAAATGCAGAAGGAAACAGATTAAGACTGCAGAGAAAGTTCTGTCTTTAGATCTGCTCAGCCAAGAGCCAAGATTGTTCCAAGGGAAGCTGATTTCTGGCCACTGCTTTGCTCCCTGGACCAGACTCAAAGGCGCCCACCCTTTCATCACATTCAATTTTAATCTTTCCACAATCTTCTTTCTTCTAGTCATCTGGAGATGGCTAGAAGAGGTGTAAGCTTATTCCATTTGTTTTATCAACTTTTTACCTACATCTTAAGCAGCTGGAAAGAAAAGAAAAAAGCCTTTCAAGAACATTTTTTAGAGTCTTGGAATTTATCTTACAGGCACTCTGGAGACAGGAGGACATAGCCTAGTAACCTAGGGTACAAAAGAACCTCCCATAGGAACCTTTCAGTTTTGAAAAATTCAGGTGCTGATGGGACACTGGAACAGGCTGCCTAGAGAGATGATGGAGTCACCATCCCTGGAGACATTCAAGGCCAGATTTGCTGGGTCTCTGAGCAACCTGATTACAAGATGTCCAAGCTTGCTGCAGGGGGATTGGACTACATGGCCAACTTAACACATTCTATGATTCTGTTATTTCTCACAATGAACATGTGTATATTTGAAAACCTTCAGCTGCTGTGCTTTATGTACAAAGAGTCAACTTGTTAAGTCCTAAGTACAAGCCAAAATGTTCCTCTGTAAAATCAGCTCCTTTGAATAGGAAAAAAGTATTTGCCTAATAATTTCTGTACAATTGCAACAACAGTTGGAGATGGACTGTATCATGGTAGTTGAAGTATGAAGCATTAACATCAGAAGTTATTTTTGTGGGAAGGTTCAGGGTGTTGGTAATGTGATGAGCCCAAAGACTTGACATCAGCTTAACATTCTGGAAAACTTAACGCATTATTTAATATTTGTCTAAAACATCTGAATTCTTTGAAAAAATGCTGTGACCTGGTCCTTCACTTCATTGATATTCCTAGGAGAAAATATCACTTATATCTGATTGTAGTCACTTCAAATTTAAAATAAGAAGAAATGTGAGAGAGAGACAAGAAGGAAAAGGTAGTCTCCCATTTCAAAAATAAAAAGACAGAAGCTGATAAACAATTGCATTTTTAAAGTGTAACCAAAATTAAAAACTATTTTTAAATCCCTTAGGACTATAAGATGTAGATAAATGTTATTTCATTGTCATTAATGTAACTGAACAAGATCTTTCAACAAAACATTTCTAATTGGAAAATGATTACTCAATGAGCCTGAAAGAATTTGTGGGAAATGATTAGAATTAGCTCATTTCCTATTGTAAATTAGACCCAAAAATATATTCAAAGCCATTCAAGGATAATTTCAAAATTAGGAATACAGGAGGAAAACTGTCAGTATGTAAAAGCCTTTGACTGCAAAATATAGCAGAGCTACAATACAAACATTAATAATTTCAGATTTTATACTTTTTATCTATAGAAACCTTGCTTATTTTAAAGTAACTGTTTCAAATTAATTGTGTTAGATTTGTGGAACTGAGATTAAAATATTTGAATTAATAGAAATTAAATTTTACAGTACAAGCACATAACCTATATATACTTAGCAAATAGCTTTCATAAAGCTCTATAGTGCTGCTCATTATAATGCCTGCGTTTTTCCTTAACTCATAAGTATGGGCTCAGAATATTTGGGCTTAAGTCTTTGGAAATGATTGAAAAATAGGGCAGAGGGATTAGAGATATGGTGAAAGGAAGACTAGCTTGAGAGGATATCTAACTTAAACCAAAAATTATTGAAGGAAGACAGAGACTCTGTCCCTCATGGGTAGATAGTATTTTGTTGATAAGACTCCAATTAGCCTTAATCCATGTTCTCATTTAAAATCAAAGGATGTTTTTAAACATTCACATGTTTTTTCTGGAAGATGACTAAATATGTTAATCACTAAGGAATGTGAACTTTACTTCAACGTGCATCTGACATAATTTTTTTCAATTTCTTGAACAAAGGGGTATAAAACAGGCCACAAAATGCACTGTATGTGACAGTTTGAGAACAGAAGTGTATTTTACATGCTGCAGGAACTTCAATAGTTTTGTGCATGAACTGTTTTGCAAGAGGCAGTACCTAGCTTGTGGGAAAACAGAATGTGAAGGACACTGAGAACAAAGTACACAGAACGGGAGACAGAACAGTGAAGTACACAACGAAATCAGAAATAAGCAAGAAGATGGGCCAGAAGAGTGTGTGAACAGTGCAGGTTTTTAATGAGGAACTGCAGAGCTATGGCAGAAGAGACTTGGATTTGCAAGTGCTGAGACTGCACTAACCGTACACAGAGTGTACACAAAGTACTGAGGGGATGCAAATAAACAATTCTGGTTGCACCCAGACCTGTGTCTGTTACTTCATAAGCTGCATTAGTTCTCACATCACTGATTGCAATGATGAGACTAATTTTTTTTTTGTACTCTGCTCATGTTTCAGAGAGATTTTATTACAGATATACTATCCAATTCTTGTGATCAACATTCAAGCACATATGACTGAAGTAAACAATTACCTGAGACAACAATTTAGCTCATCTGCATTGTGAATATCACTGACATTTGACACAAAGTTGACACTAGTGATGAACATCCTTCTCTTGCAGTGAAAAGTTTCATGAGAAATTCAAGATGTCCTGCTCTAAAGTTCCTTCTCTCTTTTCTCACTGTGTTAGTTCCATGGATTTCAGCTGACTTCAGAGTATATTTTTCCCTACCTGTGATTAGGTGTCGGAATTAAATTTAAGTTTCTGTAAGCAATAGTGCACAGAATGCAGTTAGTGCTAAAATCTTGGGAGCACTATTCCCAGCATAATTCACAATTCAAAATACTACCATTGATTTAGTTTATAAACTTTCATCTACTTTCCTTTTCAGAGTCCCAGACACATTGCTTGACATTCTCATTTTGGCTTCCATTACAAACTATTGCTGTGTCAGCTTCTGAAATTTTTTATCCTTTTGCAAATATTTATTCAGGTAGATTTAAAAAGGCAACTGCAAAGAGCAAATTTTTCTCCTGAACCTGATATGTAAGCAGGGAACTCAAGGTAAACTAAGAGAAAAAAATCATGCTTTGAAATCATGCTTTAGGCTACAATTGATATAAGAAATATGGGTCAGAAACTTCCTTGTAGGCAATGGAAAAAAAAATCAACACCATAAACTTTGGATATGAAACTTCTTTATGTTTCTAACCATTATATGTTTATAGTCATTTTATGTTTGCAACTGATATTAAAAATATTTTAGTAATACTAGTTACTCAACAGTCCTAATTACTACTGCTGTTATTTAATGGATATTGATGGGTAATGAAAAACAGTTATTTATGAACTGTTACCTGGCAAATACTCAATAAAATCAGTACTTGACTTAAACTTTCAGAAACTTATTCAGTGGTATATTTCCCCTTTTCCTGGCTGTAAAATTCTCCTGGAGGGCTGATGTGATGAATTAACATTTTTCCCCAACTGTTTTAAATAAGGCAAGTTCTGGATGCTTGGTGTTCCCAGGCTGGCTGTCTTCCACTCCTCTGTCACTTGGCCAGAGAGTATTCTCCTGGATCTCTGCTGGTCTCTGAAGGATCATGAATGGAGCAATCCAACAAACTAAATATTAAAAAATATTAAATATTAAAAATTACCTTAGTGAAAATGCTGTTGCAGATTTTAAGGGATAAAAATTTGCAACACACACATAAAAAAGGTTTTCACCTGTATTGTAGTGTGCATGTTTGGAGGAGATATCCTCCATGCTGCCCAGTGCTGCAATAAGGAATGCCTGCTTAGTAACACCTTCATTACTGTTATTTTTTCTGCATTTCAGGAGTATCTCATGTCAAAAACATGTTGATTGAGTCTTATAGTATTCTGAAACAGATAATAGCTAACATTATGCAAAGGTTAGGTATTATCACCATCATTGTATCTAAGCTGTTTCCTTCAGAAAATGAAACAGTTTTCTTGACATCCGCCATATTACTTTGCTCTTTTTCTCCTTTTCTTTCTTGGTCTGCTTAAAATGACATGCTGTGTTTTCCTGACAATGATACACTACAGGGAAAGTGCAAACTGGACAGAATCAAGTTTAAGACATTCCTTTTATGCTCCATCTTGTTGCTTTGAGGTAAATCACAAGTAATATTTTTATGCACAGGTATGCATTGCTTTTGCAGTAGAAAGTTTCNCACTGTGTTAGTTCCATGGAAGTGCTTTATGCAGCTATTTTGTTGGTACTTTTGTTGGTATAGGTGTCGGAATTAAATTTAAGTTTCGGTAAGCAATAGTGCACAGAATGCAGTTAGTGCTAAAATCTTGGGAGCACTATTCCCAGCATAATTCACAATTCAAAATACAACCCTTGATTTAGATTATAAACTTTCATCTACTTTCCTTTTCAGAGTCCCAGACACATTGCTTGGCATTCTCATTTTGGCTTCCATTACAAACTATTGCTGTGTCAGCTTCTGAAATTTTTTATCCTTTTGCAAATATTTATTCAGGTAGATTTAAAAAGGCAACTGCAAACTTTTCTCCTAAACCTGATATGTAAGCAGGGAACTCAAGGTAAACTAAGAGAAAAAAATAATGCTTTGAAATCATGCTTTAGGCTATAATTGATATAAAAAATATGGGTCAGAAGCTTCCTTGTAGGCAATGGAAAAAAAAATCAACACCATAAACTTTGGATATGAAACTTCTTTATGTTTCTAACCATTATATGTTTATAGTCATTTTATGTTTGCAACTGATATTAAAAATATTTTAGTAATACTAGTTACTCAACAGCCCCAATTACTACTGCTGTTATTTAATGGATATTGATGGGTAATGAAAAACAGTTATTTATGAACTGTTACCTGGCAAATACTCAATAAAATCAGTACTTGACTTAAACTTTCAGAAACTTATTCAGTGGTATATTTCCCCTTTTCCTGGCTGTAAAATTCTCCTGGAGGGCTGATGTGATGAATTAACATTTTTCCCCAACTGTTTTAAATAAGGCAAGTTCTGGATGCTTGGTGTTCCCAGGCTGGCTGTCTTCCACTCCTCTGTCACTTGGCCAGAGAGTATTCTCCTGGATCTCTGCTGGTCTCTGAAGGATCATGAATGGAGCAATCCAACAAACTAAATATTAAAAAATATTAAATATTAAAAATTACCTTAGTGAAAATGCTGTTGCAGATTTTAAGGGATAAAAATTTGCAACACACACATAAAAAAGGTTTTCACCTGTATTGTAGTGTGCATGTTTGGAGGAGATATCCTCCATGCTGCCCAGTGCTGCAATAAGGAATGCCTGCTTAGTAACACCTTCATTACTGTTATTTTTTCTGCATTTCAGGAGTATCTCATGTCAAAAACATGTTGATTGAGTCTTATAGTATTCTGAAACAGATAATACCTAACCTTTGCATAATGTTAGATATTATCACCATCATTGTATCTAATCTGTTTCCTTCAGAAAATGAAGCAGTTTTCTTGACATCTGCCATATTACTTTGTTCTTTTTCTCCTTTTCTTTCTTGGTCTGCTTAAAATGACATGCTGTGTTTTCCTGACAATGATACACTACAGGGAAAGTGCAAACTGGACAGAATCAAGTTTAAGACATTCCTTTTATGCTCCATCTTGTTGCTTTGAGGTAAATCACAAGTAATATTTTTATGCACAGGTATGCATTGCTTTTGCAGTAGAAAGTTTCAGTATGTTAGAGAAATGGAGTTGTTCCAGCACAGTGAATATAGTCAGCTTCTTGGGAAATGTTCAGATAAGTGTAAAAAATACATACATGCTGAAGACAATAAGCAGCTGAAACAAAAATTTGTATTAACTTTTAGATACAATTTAGGTACATACATTTTGAACTCTTTTCTGAAGAAATTTAAGCAAACATACTTCTACAAGCTAAAGAGATCCAGCTCACTTAGCCTTTCATCATTAAGCAGATGCTCCCTTCCCTTTGAAAGGGTCAACATTTTTAGATTAGATAGTATTACTTCACAGAATCACAGAATGACCTGGGTTGGAAGGGACCTCAAGGATCATGTAACTCCAACCCCCCTGCCTAGCAGGGCCACCAAACAAACACATTTACTAGATCAGGTTGCCCA
>VZTY01002282.1:444925-556755 GCA_013400935.1 Turnix velox
TCTCGTCCATCAGGACCCCCAGGTCCTTCTCTGCCGAGCTGCTCTCAAGGACCACTCCTCCCAGCCTGTACAGGTGCCTGGGGTTCTTCCGGCCCAAGAAACTAACCTTACACTTTGCTGCATTGAACCTCATTAGGTTCACCTGAGCCCAGCTTTCCAGCCTGTCGAGGTCCCTCTGAATGGCATCCCTTCCTTCCACCGTATCAACTGCACCACTCAGCTTGGTGTCATCAGCAAACTTGCTGAGGATGCACTCAATTCCCTCATCCATGTCATTAATAAAGATGTTAAAGAGCACCGGTCCCAAGACAGACCCTTGGGGGACACCGCTCGTTACCGGCCTCCACCTGGACATAGAGCCATTGACCACCACCCTCTGTCTGCGACCTTTCAACCAATTGCTTACCCTTTACGCCTTGTACTTCTGTTTAGGCAACTGCATATAGTCTTCAGACACAAAATTTTAGGCACCTGCTTTTTAAAAGTTCTTAGCCTAAAGAAATTTAATGTTTGTGACATGGTTTTCACTGGCACTGAACTGCTTCCTCAGTTTGAAATTTTCAGCTGCCATGTGTTTGACATCCTATCTAATTACAATGCAACTCACTTGAAAAGTTATGCACCTCATTGGATGAAAAATTGCATAGAACAGTACACCATATCAACCCTCACTAGAGGATTTTTGAGCTGTCAGACACTATTAGACAAAAAATAAGTATATATTAAAGCAGGATATGATGTTGTTTGAAAAGAATAACATACATATTAGGAGTGGAAAATATGGGAGAAGAGCTGACTTAGGTGTTAGACCTCTAGGCCTATAATCCTGTAACAGTGAGTAGGAAACTATTGTTAAGTGGTAAGCAGGACATCCTATCAGAAACCCTGGAACAATTGCCACTAGATATGCACAGAAAAGCCGAACTGTTTCACAACAAATATCCATATTTTGTAACCTGGGCAATATTAAGACAATCCATATGTGTGTAGTAATGACTCATGTTTATCTGTGCAATTGTGTACCGACTATAATTTTCTAGTAATTACCAGTTTCATAAATTTGGAAGCAAAGCAAGGCATGACAAAAACCCCACAACTGCTTTCAGAGCTGTTAGCTGTAAATATGCCATTTAAGAGAGGAGGAGTGAGAGCTTTAAACAAAAAACATTCTGACCTGGACATAAAGCCCTCAGAGTTTTGGTACAATTAATCTGTCACAGGAATTGTCCTTGCTTTGATTTTAATTTTGTGAAGTTAAAGAAAGCAATGCCACAGAATTTGATTTCATTCACAGTGGTCACATGGAGTGATCATAAAATGATTTCTTAATGCAATAGCATCATAAAGTGTTAATTCTCACAAATAACCTGTAATTCCTCTCCTAGTTATTTTATTTCCCACAAGTCACTAATCACTCCAGTTGAGAAGCATGCCAAAAAATACCCAAATCACTAGCTACTAGAAAAAGGCATCTCAGACATCCAGAAAAGGTATAGGGATGAAAATCAAGAGCAGGAAAATAAATTTTCCAATACCAATGAAAAAGGAAGCTTAAAGTAATAGAGCTTATTTTACAAGTGCTCTGGGGTGCAATACTTCCTGTGCAGTGAAATAAAGAGGAAAAGTGAATTCTGACATAAGTTCCACTAAATTTCACCTCTAAGAGATTTTACCACATTCACATTGAAATCTCTGGTACTTGCAAAAAATAAAGATAATAATCTCAAGCAGTGTTAAAATTAAAGTTCAGCTGTGCACCAAATTATTCTGGTCACAGTGATTAACCTTGGGACTGCAATGAGAACCTGAGTGACAGATTTGACACAGTAGTCTGGGTCTAACCCTAAACTTGAAACCCTTTCAAAATTACTCTTCCTGCTCCTTTAGTACAGGATTGTTTAATTCCTCCTGCTGATGTATTCAAAATCTTCATTTATCTTGAAGGTAAATATAGTCTTGGGGGGCCTATAATAAGATTAGGAGCAAACCAAAAGCCTAACTTATTATCTTGCTGAGAATTTTAAACTCACACTTGCAATTCTCAAATTGCAACCCTCCATCTAAGGGGGGTAAGAGGGACTCATACAATGTATCCATTTTGCTATTAATCAATGTGATTAAACTTTTGAATAATAACAGGATACAGACAAAACAAACTTGGAAGTATGAAGAATTACTGAAATGAGTAAGATTCCCCAGTGTTCACTATACCCTGAAATCCAAGTAAATATGAGATTTCTATTTGTTAGAAAATATAGGTACTGGAGACAGTTAAAATTCGGTGGCATACAATGACCTTAAAAATGAAGTAACCAGTAACGGGGAGAAAAAGTCTACATCTTCTGTTCCTCATCTTGTTTGCTAAGTGAAAAGTGCTTATGAGTCACTAAATAACACCAGAGATACTGTAGTTATCAGAGTCATCTCTTCTGTCACAAGATTGATCATGCGCAGTTAAACAAGACTTGATAAGAGGGACCTGATCTCAAAGGGAGTATTCTCAGTGCAAGACAGAATTTACACAGTATTGAAATTCTCTGCCCCCAGAAAGAAAAATACTAAACTCAGCATACTCCTAATCCAAAGAAGAATTCTTACCTATTAATTTTCACTAAGATTTTTTTTCTCTTTACCATACAGATAAGAAAATGGGCAGTTTGATACATCAATGTTCTTTCTACTACGTGGAAACAAGCAGCACTTTGTAAATTTTTAGGAACCCATTCATCAATATATCCCTTTCAAAAAAGCCACAGGTAATGCACATATCTAAATATTAATTTTTTAAATGTTATTTTTGGAATACTTATCTTCTGAAGTGAACAAAGAAAGAGAACTTCACAGAGGAATAAATCACAGTATCTAACCTCGGACTTCTGCTTTCAGCTGTTCCTTTCTTGGAAGCCATTTTCACCATGGGCTATAGTTTTGGTCTCATTAATGCCAGTCTTTTGAAATACATCAGGTTAATATTGTCACTATTAAAAACAATTAAACCTTTACACCAATGCAGAAATCTTTTGAGAATCAGGCTTTTTGTGTTCAAATTACTTCTGCATTCATTTGCAGAAACTCTAGAAGTTACTTACACTCCCATCTATTTTCCTTAACGCTTCTGTAGCTATATTGCAAGCTTCCCATCCACTTATATTAGTTGCAGTAAGTGGCACTTGACCACAACTGATCTATCACATTTCTCTGCAAATACCTTTTACAGAGCAGTTAGATCTTGCCCACCTAATGCTCTGTTGACTATATGAAAGGTAAACAATTTTTGTGAGTTTTCCTTGTCCAAAACTGTTGCAAACACTGTAGACATTCATCAAGCCAATTATCTATCTTATTGTATTTAAATGCATTTCAAGATTCATAGTGAAGATCTGTGGATCTAGGTTATTATTTATCATTATCATCATTGCAATTTTCAACTTTGTACAATACCATCAGCAAAACAGATGGTATTGTACATGTAAGTCTTCTACCACATTCTGTAAGTGTCCTGAAGTGTCCAGAAGCATGTCCAGAAGCATGCCTTATGAATGGCAAAAAAAACCGACAAGCAAGATCAAACCTGATGATGCAGACATCTCCAAGTAGGAAACAATATATCATACAGTTTAGAATGGCTCCTTGGCACTGAAGAAGTCCCTGAACTGAAAGGTTTAGAATGTTAGGAAATCTGAAGACCAAGGAAGATATTTTCCAAACGGATTTCCCAGTAGCCCTTAAGTTCTGACAGTAAGTGCAATGAGCATTTAATAATTACTCAAAGAGTGTGTAATTCCATCAAAAGGCATATCTGCTAATGTTAAGAATTTTATATATATGCACAAATGTTTGCAGAGTTAGATAAACCCATGCAGACTATTGGAAAGCAGAAAAATTTGTATAAATTAATTGGACTATTATTTTGGTTGGTCTCATTTCAATCCAGCTGCTTCAGCTGAAATCTCAACACTGAAACTACCCATGAAGTGTGCAGCTGTGGCAAAATGAGCTGCACTGAAAATGCCTGAACTACAAACAGTTCAAGTCCAAAAACTGTCCCACTGAACTTTCTTTCATATTATTATGGAAAAAAAAAAACCTCCATCCTAAAATTCTGTAAAATAGTGTAATTTTTTTCTGGTTCTATGCTGTAAAATCACTCACTTATATGTACTGAAGTTGGTTTCTCTACATACCATGTGATGAAACAAGAAGCCTCTAGCACCAGTAGCTATAACTTAAATTCCACATCTGGAACTGCTTAGTAATGTATATGTAAAAATTATCTTGATAGACAACACAATATAATCCTACTCAGACAGTATTATGCAGCTAACTGATGCTGTTCACTCAGCTCGATAATTCTAGATCTGCTGCTAAAGATACATTTTCTACTATTATATTTGCCACATTTCTTAGTTAAGTTAAGCTTTTGGTCAAAGACCAGAGGCACAGATCACAGGATACTTAGGACACATGTAAAGTAGGAAGCGCATCTTTCCATAGACTATTTTTTCCTGCTGGTCTATGAATAGATGAGGTCACAGAATAACAGAGAAATCCAAGCAGCTGTAGCTATCAGACATGACATTTTCTGCATACTGTTTTGTCTAATGACCTGTCAGAGTGTGCCTTTCCCCTGACTTTTAATTACTGCACCACCCACAGTTAGAGCAAGTACACCTATCTCCTCTGTCTGAAACTTAATTCATCTTCTTAAATGCATCCTTATTAAAAGTGATGAGTCCCACCTTGGACTCTTTCTAAACATCAAAATACAACATAAAAGCAATGCTATGGCATACAGTATCTTTCTTTCTTGCATTGGGAAAACTCTTTCTCCCTCCTAATTGATTCAGTTCTCTGCCTTCTCAAATTGATGAGAGCTTTCTCATCAAAAGTAAGTCCAAGTTTTATTTGACCTCCCACTGAGCAATCATCTTAAAATATCTTGGGTAAATAAGAGGACTAACCAGAAGGGGGGGCAGCAGGGCCCCCAGCCTTTCTCCTCCCACTGTGTCACTTTGGAAAACACAACTCACCAGTGGCATGTTCTGCAGCAGAGACACCAAAACTAGCATGCCACAGAGAGGGCAAATGGTAGCTACTGCCCTTCCCCACAGGTGTTAAATAGGAGAGTGGGTGGAGGAGGCTGATTTGGAACAGCTGAGGAGGGGAGGAGTCTCCAGTGGAGCCCAGGAGTGTGGCATTTGGGGGAAAATGGGCTGGAAAAGGCTTGCTGTGAGGCAGAGGCAGCAGACGGGGGGGAAAGAGGGATATGTGGAATCTGTCTAGTGGCATAATGGGGGGAAAAATGGAAGGACTTGACTGTTNAGTAGATGATTTTTAAGGTCCCTTCCAACCCAAACCATTCTATGATTCTAAGACTGAAAGGGAAAAAATCTTCAGTACTGTCCTATATTTCAAGGAAATTCCCTTTAATAAGTTACTTTTAACTATTAAAAAAGTATTTCATTTCATGGTTCAATTTGCATTAGAGCTCAAACACAGCAACTGTGAGAAACACAGCTTTTTGCATAAAATACTACTCTGTGAATCTGATGTAAAAAACTGCTTGCATTATAGTTTTTCAGAAATATTTTATTTATTATTGTTTTTCTGCATTTAATAGTTTATTAAGGAATCCTCTTAAGATGAAAATCATGGGATTATTTGGGGTTTTTTTTCATCTGTAAAATTTGAAGTATATTTTAATATTGATGTTATAATACATAAAATAAGACCATAAATTTATGTTGAAACTTGTCTCTCTAAAGCATATACTTTAGTTTTCAGGCTAGGTCAGTGGAAAACTCAATACTTAAAATATTGTGCAGGCACTTGCTTACTGGCAGCCAGAGGTTAAGGAGAGTTTAGGGAAACTCAACCTAGCTCAGCTTCCCGTACATACATCAGACCAATTACTCTCTAGAACGGGAAGGCTACTGATTCTGAGACAAATTAAAGTGTAATTATAACTATAAACAGGAAAATTAAGAGAGCATATGATGTTCTCTGCATGAGTATTTCAGGCCTCTGGAAGCCCCTCTAGAAAATTCTTTATGAAGAAGCACCCACAGTGCCCAAAACAAAAATTACTTGTATAAACGAATGTGAGTATGCTTTTGAATGAGTGCTATGCCCATTTGTGGTTGGGCAGGGAAAAGAGGATGGTAAACAAAACCATAGTATAGGGAGTCACGAGGAGAATAGGAACTCTCACAGATAATGTTGAAAGAAATCAGGCTGTAGCCTGAGGAGAAGTTTCTGCAGCTGCCTGAACCAACCCCTTAAGCTATATGAATCACTGAAAACATTGTTCTATACTTTTAGGACACTAACAAGCATTGCTTGCTGAGGAAGTCTGGCATAGGGAAATTAGAAAACACTTGGTGCAGAATGGCTGAGCAAGATTTTTTATCCCTCTTCAGCTTTTATATTTGAAAATTATTAGTTCTGGATTAAAACAAGAACTTCTTAAAAACAGTGCTTAAAGGTACATAGATTTGCATGTTCTATGAGGTGACAATTTTGTGTGTATAATATAAAATTTAGAAAGGAGATCAAATGTGAAAATAACAGAGGTGATCATATCCTAACTACTTATTTCTGCATATTGGGACTCTCCAGATTTCCAGCAAAACAAGCACCGCGTCACTCCATCCTGAAAAACGAGGAAGATTTTTTTTCTGCATTGCCCACCTACCATTTGGGCTCATCAATCTGTGTGATCATCTACTGAGGAGAAAAATCTAGTGTAATTATTGCTTTCAAAGGAGCACTAATCCTGTGACATAATATTTTATTAATCTAGGGAGATTTTAAACAATAATATAAAAACATTTTTGTTCCTTATTTCCATTTGCAAAAATATCTGTTAAATTCTCAGTAAAATAAAAATCAGATCATTTGACTGAAAATACATTTCTTGCATAAGAGGCACACTAGCATGTACACTGGTTGAGTGATCATGGATCTTTATTACATATCATATACTGAAACATGGAAATATTTATTGTAAGTTGTTTGTTATAAACCACACAGGTAGTCTTGGTCAGCAAAAATTTTATAGCTGACAAAGAAAATTCATTCTAAAAACTATGTGGAAAACTGAGCTGTCAGCAACAGTAAATCCAGGCAAATCCCTCCTTGAAAACTCTCAAGAGTGCACTCCTTTTTTTAGTGTTGCTCTGTAGCTCTGCAGGTTCTGTACTGAGGTTCCATCGTAAATCTAAATAAAATGGCTTTTAAAACAATGCTAATTTCTGAAGATAGTAATTTAATTTTCACAGCAATATTGATATAAACACAAAAATTCATGTTTCACTAATTCTGGTGAAAGAGCAGAGGATATAATTTACAACATTTGCTTGGCTTTTTATATTTATAGGAAATTCCTTATGATACTATATTTCACATTCTTGTATTCCAAATACCTGGGCAAAGTTTTGCCTTGCACTGCTATTAAGAGTATCCAAGAAAATTCTTGCATATGTTTAGGCAGAAAGTAGCTGTTATGTCTTTGGTTTTTGCTCACTTTTTATCCCTCTGGCTGTGCAGTTCTTCCAGACATTAAGACTACACTTTCACAAAGAAAGAAAAAATCTGTAAGGTTGGTTCATTGGTGAGTTAACAAAGAAAAAAGTCAAACAAAAAAATCAGTCCTATAATTTTTCTAGGATCATATTTAAACAGGACTGGGAACCATTGTACAATGACAAAGAATGTTGTTTTTTCTATTGATAGACTAGTTTCACGGTTTTTCTTCATTAAAATTCTGAGGGTTTTTTCTTCCGTTGGAAATGAATACATTTTTTTCTTGAGTAGTAAGAACATTATAGAATCATAGAATAGTTTGGGTTGGAAGGGACCTTAAAGATCATCGAGTTCCAATCCTCCTGCCATAGGCAGGGACACCTCCCACTAGATCAGGCTGCTCAGTGCCTTGTCCAGCCAAGATGTGTGCCAATGTGATTTTAAGAGATAGCATTTTTTTAATTGAATTTCACCATTTCTCACACCTTTTTAATAAAATTTACAAGGCAGAATGCACACTTAATATGGAGAAATATTGTTTTGATAACCTGTAAATATCAAAGGACACAGATGTTGTAGTTTATTTTACTGTGTCTTTATTTTTCATTTTCTCCTAATGCCTACAAATCTCACAGTTTATCTCCCAGTATCAAATGAATGGAGGGAAGGGAAAGGATAGGAAGGGAAAGCCTTTCATTTCAGAAATACAACTCACTAACCCTGTCTTAGAAATCACACATTAATAGTACTTTGGATTGTTTGGGGGTTTTTTGTTATAGCTCATTACTCACCTGTATCTCCTTGTGGGCTCTTACCACAATAAAAAACACCCTTTCCCTACTTAATATTTGCAAACTAAGCATATTTTGCTTATCTAGTTAATGCTATACAGATGAGGACCATATAAATACTGTTACACATCCCTAAGTGCTGCTATAAAAATATAAAGCTGCTTCTCACAGGAAATACAAATGCTAGCTTATTTGCATTATCCCTCTAAAAAAATCAGTGCAAATCCGTGCTGTTTTGCCAACATAGGAAGTTATTTAATGGCTCTAATAGCACAGCAGCAAAGGCAGCATGGTATTAAAATGTATAGTGCTCAATCTGTTACATCAGCAAGTTTCTTTTATGGCTAGTCTGTCTACCTCTCCTATCTCTATCTCCCTAAAACCATGACTCAATTCCTGTAACTAGATTTTTTGTCAGAGGTGAGAAGTCAGTTGAGCACAAATTTAACAGCAATCCTGAGTGAAATTTGACTGCAAAGGGTGGGAGTGGGCAGACAATGTCCACCAAACTCATGTCCTCAGAAAAGGTGAACCCTCACCTAAGGTGCTTTTTCTCCTTCAAATGCGGAACACATTAACACATTTACAAACCTCAGTGAAGGTCTCAGTAAATGGCACTTTTGATAGATCTGGAGGGCAGAATAGCATCAGTCCCACTGGAGACAACACATTAATCTCCTTGAAAGGACCTCATGGAGCTGACCCAGAGAAATTTCAACCATAGCTAGGGACAGGTGCTGCACTGAAGAAAACAGCATGTCTGTGACTCACACAGTGAAGCCTCCTACAGATCATAACACAACAAAGTCTAGTCAGACCTCCTTCAGATTCCACAAGTCCAAGGTTACTGCAATTGAAGATGTGGAGTCCACTAGTATAGTTTGGAGATGAGAGATACCATCTGCAACCAAAACAGATATATATCTTTGAACTTCCATGCCCTCATGGCATAATCTATGCTCCTCTAGAGTACTATTCGCTATTATGAATATGAAATAGTCTTGGTCATAGTCTCCAAGTGAAGCTGTTAGGAAATGGTTCCATATATGTATAATAGAGAAGAATGATATATTAATTTAAATCAAAGACATGGGGGAAAAACAAGTGTAAATACTTTAAAAAATTTTTTCATTAAAAAATTCATCTCTTTTTGGAATAGAATAGAGCAGAAACAGAAGACAGCTGAAGTGAATATTCCAGTTGGAACGAACTTTGTAAGAACAGTGCAACACAGCATTCAGTAGATTTAATGATTACTAAATTACAGTACTTACAAATTCTATAATCACATAGCATGTGCCTAAATCAGTCTAAAAATAATTTATTTTACAGATCTTTTAGAGATTAAAATTTCTGAAGAGGTTCGACAGAAAGATGTCTTTTCAGAAAAGTCAAGTGGTTTCAAATTATATTTAATCAAAAGAAATAGCATTCAAAATCAGATTGGACTAATCCTTAAGAGAGGGTTGTTAAAAGTTTAGAGTGGAAAGGAATCAGAGCTGCAGCTAGAGGATGGCGCCACAAAGAATTCTTCTCATAGCAAGAACTTAGGTCTGGATTTCTGCCATCTCCCTCTCTGACTGATGTACTACATGTGATTTCACTCTTGTGTCAAAGTAGTAAAACAAAACAAATGAAAAAAATCCTCAAGAATTAGGTTAAAATCAGGAATTTTGATAGAGACTAAAAGTTAAGACCGTTGACAATGGAATATGCAGATTAGTAGGGAATATCCAAGTGCTCTTTGTTCTAATTACCTTCTTACCTGTTCTAACCACTTTCTTAAATGTGAGACTGTTGAGAATACTGTCCTTTGATGATCTCCTCCTGGCTTGGAAAGCCAAGTATGTTGCTCAATAGTGTGTGTGATGTCTAGTGGCTGTAAAAAAAACCCCTCATTCAGTTTCAAATGACTGAGAATGGATGTTTGTTTTCCATTTACTTATTCTAAACACATTTAAATTATACTATTTCAAATTATGCTTTTATATAAGGCAATGGGAAAATGCAGATAAAATCTATAATAATCTTGTTCCTATACAGGTTCTCCTTGAAATATTACATGAAATAATAAACATACAGCTGAAATAGAATATATTTTCATTATCTTTATATAAAAACTAAGGTCACGGTAAGGCGGAAAACAGTATAGAAATTAAGATGGAAACATTTTAAGAGTCTAGGTTTGCATTACAGCCAGGAACAAAAATAGTTTTAGGCTCCATCCATAGTATCTGTATTTCAATCTTAAGTAGCACTTTTTAATAGTAGTGCCCCAGAGAAATTCTGTGGAATTATCCATAAGCAGGTAGAATTTCCATGGCCATTTAGTAATGACGGAAAGTCTTTAGTGTTCAGGTCTTTCTCTAGATTATTTTTTTGTCAAATGGTTGTGGTGTCCACGGTTCTAATGAATTTTAATGAACACTTACAAGTATTTTAATGTTAGTCTGTAGTTTCAAATGGCAGAATATATTGTGTAGTAATAATAGATATTTTTCCATTTACAACCCAGCTATTGAATAGTGCATGCTCTTCTTCAAAGAATAGATTGGGGAAAATATTATACTAATTGCTCAGAGGATAATAAAAGGGTATAGTGACAATGAGGCTGACTGGTGGCACCTGAGCACAGCAAGTAGTGCAGGGCTACTGCCAATAACAGATGTGTCCACAGTTCAGTGGCCTTCAGACAAATTCAGAATGGCAAATCAGGTCCAATGTACATCCAAGAAGCACAGAAGTCAAGAATGGCAGAAGCCAGACACTCATCTGGAGGCGGGCATAACACAGGGAGTGGGTGCCCAACCTGAGCTGAAATAGGGATCTTGGGCCCTAGCCAAGGGAGTCAGGGAGGTCCCTAGTGAAACCAGTCAGGAACATTTTGACCTTTTCACTGCAATGCATAGTAGAAGCCTATTAAGTCTCATTTTCCACATTGAACTTGACAATTTATGTGGTTTCATTGTATATGATGCATATATTTATTCATATATAAGTTTATCTCTACATAATAGTAATATCTTTAAACAACTGTACATGCTGTTGCTTTTGGGGTTTGAGTATAGGCCTTTTTCCCTCATTAGATTTTCTTTCTGATTTCTGGTATGAGAAATCTTTTGGATCATAGAATATAATAGCTCTTCCAGAATAGTCCTTCCATTCTTGAGTGCTGAGGTCCAGTAAGATTCTAATTACAAAGCATTTACAAGTAATTCAGCAAGTGGAGGCAAGCACTGATTATCACTTTGAGAACAAAGCAAATGTTGCCTTCCAACCTCTTAATTTAAGAGCATAATTCACATCCCCTACTTAATTTTAAGACTGACCCTTTCCTATCTATACACAGTTTAATTAATTGAATATGACTATTTCAGAAGACTTCTGTAAATCTTACTGTTTTCTTAGGACAAGCTCTGGGTTCAGTTAAATTAGAATGACTGCCTAGTTTAATTTGCTTCACAATGCTTAATTAGTTTGAAAGAGAAGCAATGTCAGTCTTCATGAGACATACCTGCATGAAAGATATTGATATTTGTCCACATTCTGACCCTTTGAAGATAAGATTTTTGAGTGGAAGTCAGCTATGAATTCTTAGCTTTCAATATGGGACAGCTTGAAATTCATCTAACTCAAAAAACTTTATCCTATCCAAACACTGGCAGCCAGAGACATTCTGAGATGAATTACTGGTGACACTTTTACTTTTTAGAGCACAAAGAATCAGTTATGAAAAGAGCAGGGGGAAAATGAAACCATTAAATTGTTCAGCTTCATATAATATTAAGCATGGTTATAGGTCACATGCCTGAGAAATAACCAGAAATAATGTTTTTTCACCATGGAAATTAAGCTATCATTTATCTATATGCCAAAGGAAGGGAGAAAAAAGGCATAGCACAGTCTAGAGACAATTCATAGATGCAGTCCGTCACATACACACACAGATGTAAATCTTTTGGTTGTTTCATATGATGGTAAGAGGAATGAGTATAAGGAAAAAAACAAATCTCACTGATCATCGTTTGTCCTTAATTTCAGGAATTCCAGAGTGAGGTAATGTAAAATCATAGGGTCGGAAGGGACCTTCAAAGACTATAAAGTCCAACTCCCCTGCAGTGAACAGGGACTTCCTGCATTAGATGAGGTTGCTCAGAGCCTCATCAAGCCAGACCTTGAATGTCTCCTGGAATGGGGCTTCCAACACTTCTTTGGGCAACCTGTTCTAGTGCCTCACCACTCTCCTGATGAAGAACTTTGCTAATGTCTAACTTAAACCTACCCTGAGGAAAAATTAATCTCAGTAGAAGCTTTAACAGTAAAATGCATCACAGATAAAGAATATAAGTACAATGTTAAAAATGAATTATTATGTGACTTTTATAATTTTCAACAACTGTTGAACAAAAAAAAGTGTATATATGGTAAAGGTTGGAGACATCATGTTGTGAACTAACCAAATCAAAGTTGGCAAATACATTTTATTCTAGAGGCTAAAGTTCCTAGGGTTAGTTAAAAAATATTAAAGTGCTGCTAGTACAATACATTACTAATTAAAAGTACAGAGTAAAACTTCAGACCTTTAAAATGATGGCATAACTAGTTTTGACTTCAGAATAGTTTGAATTAATTCATACTTTTTGTGCAAGTAGGAGTTAATACATAAATATATAAATAAACAACTTGTTAAGTTACCAAATCTTTGTTAAAATTCAGCTACAGCAAGCACTAATTTATTAGCGACTACTCTCCACATCAAAGCAGGCTTCTGTGTTCAAAAATGAGCTACTGAAGTCAGTGACAGCAATCACTCATATTTCTTCATGTTTCTTCATGAGCGAATGTGGAAACTTGTTTCACTTCTCGGTGGTCTGGTATTCAAACAAGCTTAAGGTTTAACCTTTTCAGAGTCCTTTAAATTCCTTGTTTTCACCAGACAGAAGGTTCTGCTACATGCCTCAAAAAAGAGAGGAGAAAAAAATCATCCCTTTCCATCTCAATTTTTTTTTCTGTGGTTGCATTTTGTGGCCAACAGATTCTGTGACATTTAAATAGATTTAACAGACAGGAAGAACTAGCTCATTGGTAAACCTTGTTTCATTTATACACACATTATTGATCTGAGAGGTCACCCAGCATATAAATGTAAAAGTGTTGCAGCATAAATTTCTCTAAAATGCACAGCAACCTCCCACTTAGTGCTTAAGTAACCATCTGAGACCTCACAGGAACAGACATGGTATGGTTAAGTCTCTTGATATTCCAGCCTTGCAGAGGCCATCTTGGGCTAAACAGCTAATATATTTGTCTCACCATGATGGATTAAACAGACAACATACAGCTCAGAGCCTGCAAAGGGAACTTTGTTAGGCAAAACCCCTCACGCCCTCATCCATGCCATAGGTATCTCTGACAAAAGGCTAGAATTACAAAGGTTTAGGTGTTCCTTCACAGAATCATAGAATCATAGAATAGTTTGAGTTGGAAGAGACCTTAAAGATCATCGAGTTCCACCCCCCTGCCATAGGCAGGGACCCCTCCCACTAGACCAGGCTGCCCAGTGCCTTGTCCAGCCTGGTCTTGAACACTTCCAGAGAGGGGGCATCCACAACCTCTCTGGGCAACCTGTTCCAGTGTTTCACCTCCCTCACTGTAAAGAATTACTTTCTTATGTCTAGTCTAACTCTATCCCCCTCCAATTTATATCCATTGTTTCTCGTCCTCCCATCCGATATTATGTTAAAAATTCCTTCCCCTGCCTTTCTGTAGGACCCCCTCAGGTATTGATAAGTTACTCTGAGGTCCCCTCTGAGCCTTCTCTTCTCCAGGCTGAACAACCCCAACTCCTTCAGCCTGTCCTCATAGGGCAGTTGCTCCAACCCTTTGATCATCTTCGTTGCCTCCAATCACCTCTGTGTCACCCTCCATGTGTTTTTGCAACCCTTTTAGGCCTTGAACTTACTACCCATCTCAGGAGAGAAACACAGGAAGAATATACTTTCTAGAAAAGCACCATATCATGACTGTTATGGTGAAAACTTAACCACAGTGAGTGCAGAAGGAATGTTTCCAACAACAAACTACCTAGGTTACATAGAGGGCAGATGCTGGTTTCCTCATCTGCAGAGATGATTTTTCCCTTGCATGTGATCATCTACAGCAGATAGTAATGTCAATTTGCATCTCCCTTCCTTGTTCTAATACTGATCTCATACTAGAGGAGGATAAAGATGAATATTGATTTTGAGAAGGGCTTCTTGTTGTCTCCTCAGAGTTTTCCTCTGTCCTTTTCCTCATCTTTCATCATATGATCAAGAACTTGCCTGAAAATAGACCTTTGTACTCTCATGTGTCAGGCACATCAGCACAGAGAGATTTGAGAGAAAGAAAAAAAAAGACACTAAGAGATAATGAATCCTACAGACCTAGAAGACCATACAGACATATCCATTCTGATAGTCCATTAATTTGTTGTCAAATCTCATAAGGGAAGAGATGAGCCAATTCAGATACCACTTATGAAGGTTCTGAGTTATTATCGCTTTCCTTAGAGAAATACAGCACACTGTTAGTCTTCTCATGAGGAAGAGGACAGTATTGACCTCCCAGACGCAAATAAGGATCCACTGCCTTTTTTTATAGTTCCCAGATATTCAGAGGGAAACCACTCTGATGCAGCTAGTTTTTAAACAGAATCTCCAGAAGATCTTTTCCCTTAAAAATGAGTCAATTTCCAGAAACAGTAGTACCTTCCAAATGAGATGCAGCCAAAGCAGCATCACCATCACTCCTTCCAAGCAGCTCTGCACAAGACTATTACAGAAATAACACGGTACAGCAGGTGGTAAGGAAATGCTACTTTTTCATGACAAGAGAAGGTTTGGACCTCTAAATTAAACTTTCTGCTTGAGCAACTTGGGCATAGCTAGCCACTATTGTGTATTTTCTTATGCCTTGCTTTCAGCTTGCCTGGAGTTTAAGAACTATTGTAGCCAGACCTACTCAACACCACAAATCATTCTTTTTCATCCAGAAAACTTTTATGGTGTCCAAGTAAGTTCACAAAGTCATTTTATTACTCAGTGGACTCAGCTTCATAACAGTGGCACAAGTGAGTCCATTCTTTGCACAATGTCTTAAAAGAGGCAGACAGTAGAGGTATCAATAGCATGTGAGATACAGGTGAAGTGTACCCAGATGAAATCATCAAGAAATATGATATAAAAAAAATACTATAAAAAACTTCTTTGCCTTCACAACCCAAAATCAGATGATCATCAGTCATTTAACACTAGTCAGCCATGATAAAATCCTTCATAACCTCATAGTATGTGGGGCTATGCTGTTGTCTCACCTTTGACAATAGCTGAAATGTCATTCTCCAGGGAGAATGCTCCACTTGACTTTTCAGCATATAAAGTAGGCTTTTCTATATCTAAAATTGAAGAAAAAAGTGCTATTAAGCTTTAAGAATTATGCTTATTTGTAACTGCTAACTTTCAGCAAAGTGTTACTGGCATGTTGAGTGCTGTACAGGTGCCTCAGTCCTTGTTAACGTCCATCAAGATAGAAGATAAAACTCAAGGATTTTAAAAGCAAAGGGACTATCCCAACAACTCTCTCTTTCTTCCCTCCCCTTTCTGCCCTAGATATCCTAACACAAACATACAGAACACAAAAAAACGCTTATAAGTGGTGAATGTTTGGTGTTCAGTTGCATAGCTACTTCCTCAGAGAAAACATCATCTATTATCTGTGGGTATTTTCACATCTTCAGACACAAATTGAAGAGGTAGATTTATCTTCTCCAGTTCAGTATTCTGAAATCAACTGCCTTATCTAGGTTGACTGGTTAGTGCATAGCACCCAAAAGACAGGCACACACCTAGTTTATTCATCCACATCTCAGTTAATTAACACACACCATCTGCTTCTATTACCACTACCTTCTAGAAGTTTCACCTCTCAAGGTGCCCAGATGGTGAGATGACTAGTAGTTACAGCTAGCATTTCAGCACAGACATCACTGTACCACTGTCCTAGAATATAAGGGTAAGAGAGAGAGGGGTGCAGGCATGTGTGTTATGCAAACAGTTTTTTCTACTGAGAGTCATCACTTGCCAGCTGTTCCCCAGCTGTTGGACACACTCTCTTGTCAATTTGCTGATAGTGCTTCTTTGCTGAGTTCAGGTGAAACAAGTTGTATCACTTGAATGAGCTATTTAAAGTGTCTAATCTTATTTTGAGTGAAATATGTTAGGGACACCTGGAGTTGGAGAGAATGAGCTAGTTTAATTTTGGCAGTTTAAAGAGTAAATCCTGAATAACTCAGCACATTTTGGCTGAAAAAGGGTGCATGAGCAGCACAGCTATGTGATCAGTCACTGTTATAGTCATACTTTAGTTGCAAATGAGACAGAATAAAGACTAGAGTAACTCACTATTGGCACTAAAACTACATTGGTAATACACCTCATCCCTCATCTCCCTAGTCGTACACAGGACAAACATTTGTTGCAAAGCTCAGGGACAGAGCTAACACTCACAGCAGTTCAATGTTTATTTACTATTGACCAGGGGAAGAATTTGGTCCTTCTTTTATTACCTCCCTAGCTGTAAATCCCTGGTCTTTGTAAACCTCACTGGGGTTAAGGAAGTCTGGCATCATATGGCTTTGTCTTTGGTCTTACATGTTTCAAGTGCTAATAAAGGCATTCCTGTCCTCTCTCTTACACACAGGTTCTCAGGTGTCAGCTTAGACAACCCCCTGCAGAGGTGCTACCAATAGGGTCCCCCTTTCCTGCTTCCAGAGATCTTTTCCATGATGTGTATCTTTGAGGTATCCAAGGCTGCCACATCCTGCTGCTAAATGTTTCAAAAATCTTTGGGATGCAACAAATAGGTGTAAATATTCCCAAAAGAATTATCATTTATATTTTATTCTCTCATTTCAATTCACTAAGAGCAAGAATTCAATCTGCTTATATGAAAAAATTAACAAAAATGCACAATCCTTTCAGGAAGCTGCAAGCATGATAAAAGCTTCTGCCTTTGTATCAACTCATAAATTCCTGAAAAAAAAGTGTTTATCTTTAAACAAAATGGATTTTTCCCCAGAGAGCTTTTTTTTATCTAATGTGTGTAGCACTCCTTGAAAAAAATTGAGTGTGTACTTTGCATTTAAACATTCTTTATCAGCAACAGTATCAGAAATATCTCTAGGGAACAAATATAATTATGAAACAATAGAAAGCCTTTTTTATTTTTACATTAATACTGATTTAAAGTATAAACTTTTAATGATGCTATGCTTCAAATCCTATCAATTTATAGATATCAGGAAAGACAAGACTAAGTTTCATTATAAACAAGTATTTCACTCTTCTCTGCAGTAATACGCTTTATGTCTTCACTAGGTCTCACTCAGAATAAGTGTTCTTACAGTGACAATTTCCACCACTATCTATAAAATCTAGAACAATAAGTAAAATATACACATATATAACTAGATGTGAGTAGCCTCATCCACGAAGTCAAGAAAATCAACCTCTTGTATATAAGCAAAGTTCTAACAGAAAGGAAATCTGTGAAGACGTTATTTTAGTTTGAAGTCATGCAAGTATTTTGATCTGAGCTGTTAAACTGGTAATGAACTCTTAAAAGCACTTTACTTAGTTGATTTTATGTTTACATGTATTTATTCTTCAGGTTAATAAGTAAAATGCATGTGCCTATTCTGCCAAAATGCCTGGACACGAGAGCTCTGATCATTCAGCCTGTTCAGTTCTTAGCTCCCTCGCTGCTTTGAGCAGCTCTGGTTAGACCTCTCAAAGACAATACCATTTGATACTTATGGACATAATTCACCCTGGGGACTGATCTCAAAGAACAGTACGGAAGAAGCAAGAGACAGAAATGCTTCACTATGGACTTCATCAGGGTTTGCCCTCAGATGCTCCTAAGTCACTTTGGTCCTCAGGTAATACCACCTCTCCATTATATGCTATAGAAATATCACTGCTGCATATCCTTAACATTATTTCAAAAACTTTAAGTTAAAAAATAAAATAAAAATTCAAAATATTCTGCCCAGAGCAAAACCCCAGAAGAGAACTCAAGTATGCCTTGGCACAAAGCCTGGGTATCTTCTCTGCCACTCCAGTGGCTACCAGTCTCCTCTAGCTAAGACTTGCTCTAAATTTTCTTCCAACAGAATGGCAATTAAATCTCTTGGGAAGAGACACTCCTTTCCACACTGGTTCTATATCATGTAATCAGATTATCACCCCCTTGACGTCCATAACTGTTTGTATTCTAATGATCAGAAATTTCTCTCAAGACATGGGAAGCAGAAATCCTCTTATTTTCCCTCTATTTTTCTCACAGTAAGGAATGATCATATCTACAGTGCCTCTGGGAGCATTTAAGAGATCTCTGTTGATCATTTTCAGGGTGCCAACATATTTAGCTATTCAATATTCTTTGTTGGCAACAGAGGGGAAGAGCTTTTACCTAAACGTGAAAAGTGGAGATTGTTATTGCCTTCATGCTCTGATTCCCAACACTGGGAAAATTTATATGGTATGCAAGAGAGCTCACAGCCTTTTAATTAAGTTTGCTAAAAATCTAAGCTTTTTTGGGTTTTTTTAAATATTTAGGGTGGGGTTCTAACTCTCAAAATTTGGCCTAGCCTATCATCATATATTATAATCAAACTTTCCTACAAGATGTGGTAATTTGGGAAATACTCCTACGCATCATTTGTGGTCTCCAGCTGATATCACGCTATTAAATTGACACATTATGAAATTACAGTGTATGGATGTGACTTCTGATACTGTGATGTATGCTTTTCCTTTCTACAGCAGGGCAACCTGCATTGGTTTGTGTGCTAGGCACTGAACTGTAGGGTCCTGTCTTCACAAAAGGGTGTCAGATGTGAGCTGTGCATTTAAGAGCATAAACGTGTCCTAGAGCCCGCTGATCTGACTCAGTCTAGCACTGTGCTTGGGCTCCAGAGGTTTACAGCATATGAGGTCTGACAACATGAAATGCTAACAGAACTGTCTGGAGAGTGCCCAGTCAGGGAGGGAGCTCCTCTGGAGCTGTGCCTGCCACAAGCCACAGTTAAAATTTGCATACTAATTTTGATGGGATTTGAATTCCTTTTAATTTCTTTTTATTATGTATTTTTAACACACTACCTAAATAATTTCTTTAATTATACTTAAGGCAATGACAAAAGTAAAAGCCCATCAGGAAGGAGAAGTCTAAGTACAAGACAACAGAGGTATAAACAGGGCAGAGTATGAACTCATTAAGTAAAACTAACATGGGAAGGCAATGGAGAGAACTTTTACACAAAAATTATATAGACAAAAGGTGTGCCATTTTTTAGATTATGACAATGAATATACAAAAGAGACTAGAGGACCTGGGTACCTGAAATGATTCAAGTTCCTCAGAGTGTCTCATAATTAACTCAATGGGGAGTTACTGTTTAGTTATATTTCTGCATATTTGACTCTTTTAAAAAAGAAAGCAGAACAATGTACTGGTAATAGTGGTGTTTCATTTATAGAGATTTACAAACTAATAACTTCACTAGTAACTTTTTCTCCTCTCTAGTACAGTGCATACCTCTCCTCTTGCCTAGAATGATAAGTTGGTGGGAAAGACACTGCTGATTTATTTTTCTGAAACAGACTGCTCTTTTTTTGCATTTTGGACTGTTTGAAAACTTTCAGTTGCTCTATAAAGTGGTTGGAAAGTATGGCAGAACTCATAAATCTTTTTTTTCTTCTTCCTTCCTTTCCTGAAATATCTGAAATGCATGTGTCTCTACCAGGCCTAGTAAACCCACTGGAGGCTAATAAGAAAAGATTCTCGTTAGCATGGTTGTCCCCACTCCACAGCATAGATGCAGCAAGAGAGCAGCCCTTGGGTAGAAATGTGTAGGATAAAGTATTTGCACTAAATAGGTGCTACAGACAAGGGAAGAAGACCATATAAGCACATCTAAAGAGTGTGCTTTGAAAGAAGTTCCTCAACAGCTCCACCATCTTCAAATAGTACACATGGGTAATTCAGGTGTTGCAAAACTTTCTGATGTATGAGCTGGCAGAATCTGACCCACAGCTAGGGGAAATGTATTCAAAGTATCCTATATCAACAATAAATTTTGGGGACAATTTTCATTCATATAATACTGGTGCTTTGTAACGTAATTTTACACATGTTTTTTTTGGTCTTTAAATCCTTTAACTCCCGTATATCACCATATTTACAGAGCAAAATACTCATTTCTAAGCAGTATTTGCTTATTTAAGACCAGCTGCTTCCTGACCCAAAATGCCATTTAAACAAGTAATCCTAGCTCTTTGACAGCCTTACTATTTGCCCTTTCAGTAAACTTTTTTTTCTTTCTTTCTGGTATGTGAGCACTTGCACTTTCACCTGCAGTTCAGATCAGCTCCCAGTGCCTTTAAAAGCTACTGCTTTGGTGCGAAGGGTGTGATTGTAGAAAACCCTAGCTTTTATTAGCAGTAGTGGTCTTATTCACACCCCCAATCAATCCTGAAATTGATATTCTTCATCTGATCTGCATAGGTCATCTTGCAGGTCATTGCCTGTGTTACATTATACCAGTGTTTTTCCACTAACCCAGTTAACGAGGTTAACAAGAAACGTGACAGACAGAAGAGAGAAGCTGGACACATGGCAAACATTCTTTGGTTTAAGAATTAATGTAGGTTTGTCTTTGGAAAGAACATAAGAATAAATGATTCCTTAGTCACTTGAAGTAATTTCTGTTTCTTGGTGTTTTTTCTGATGTCATAAATCTTGAGAAACCCAGTCGTGCTCCTTTCTTCCCTCTCAACTACAGCAAACTCATCTTGAAATACACTGTTGGCCTGAAAATAATTTTTTTTTTAAATAAGGCAAAAAAAGCTATTTTCCTTATTGCTGAGACTTCAGAGAGGAGTTTTATAAATTTAACTGCCAACATAACATCTGCCTCTGCTGCTCCTTTGAGTCTAGTTCTTCTAATTGTGTCTTTAACAGATGACAAAACCCCTATATTTCTCTTGGGCGCTGTAAAATAATAACAATTAAAACATGAATAATAATAATTAATGGTGCAGCAAGTCTACAGTTTGAATAGGCTGTTTACCATGCAGGAAGTCTGTGTGTGTTTCATCCTGAGAGATAACTTTAACAGGTGGTCCCTTGGATGCCTGGAGCTGTGGCTACCAGTATTGAGAGTGCAGCTTTGCTCGGAGTGTGATGCACTGCAACATACACTGTGTTCCACACTACTTCATGCTTTTTTAGTTCCTACAGAAAATAAGCAATTTTTGTGTCTGCACAACCCAGCCAGTGATCTGAGCAAGTTGTGTTTTAGATGAGAAACAATTACCCTTTTATTGCACCTGTTGTGGCCAGTGCCCCAAAGCCAAAGTCAAAGAAAATTCAGTTTGTTGCAGTTCTTAGCTGTGTTCCACTTAATTTTTGCAGCTCTGCTAGTTTAAAACCCCATGGTACTTTAGACACTTGGCAATGGAAATATTAACCTTATGTAAGAGCTGAGGGAAAAATCTTCTGGGAAAAAAATTATGTCACCTTTCCCAGCTGGAACATAGGCTGAGGAAACTGGGGCTATTAACTTCAGTGATCTCCAGGTGGTCTGGGAGTTTTTAGGATAACTAGTGTGCAATATAAATGAGAATACTGTAAAATAATGATACTGTATAAATAATAAATATACTGGCAGGCTGATCTGACTCAGTTAGACTGTGGGCTGTTGCTTGGAGTTATGATCAGCTCCTCAAGTCTATCCAGCATGGCCTGTTTGGTCTGTGAGTGCAGCCCAGGACTTAGCTGTGCCTATTGCTCAGGCCAGTGCAGCAACAGATTGTGATGGTTAAACTCCACCTTTGCCCCAATGCTGGGGCACAAGACACTCATACAGAGTTTTTCTGAAGACTGCTCTAAATTCCTTAATTTGCATTTTTTTAGTTTGACTTGTTTACAGTGTCCAGGAAGAACTTTTTTGGTGGAAGGCTAAAAATTCCATGGAAACTGTTGGAATACCCTTATGCAACTTCATTCAATAACCCATATATTCATCAATTGAGACCATTATTACTGTTTTCCATTTTGTCTGCAGTTGCTCAGTGAAGATGCTGGCTGATTTTTTCTCCCTGGTGGAACTGTGGCTGTGTCCCAAAAGATATTTTGACATTTTAGGACTGATCATTGCTTTTCATCAAAATTTTCCTCCCACAATATGGAATTTTCTTCTTTCTTTTATGTTAAAATTGAAGCATGACTGTGAAATGCTCAATTTTCTGCAAAACTGAACATATTAATTCTCCTGACTTTCCTGATCCCTGGAGCAAGGCTTACAGAGGAAAAGGAATTAAAAATATTTGTGTATGTGGCTGCATGCTCATTTGATCTCTTGTGGCCAACTGAGAGTAAGCACCAATGCAGTTAGTTACAAACAACTATTTAAAAAATCCAACGTTGATGGAGGAAATCAGATTAAACATAACTCTAAAAGTGCCTCCATATTAATGACAGCCAGAATTTCCTCAACTGGCATTAAAGAAATGAACTTTCAGGTCTCATGGCCAAATGCCTTTTCCTCATGCTTTCTATTTTTCATACTGACTGTAATCTAATAGGAGAACAAAGCACATACAGATGCTAATTATCTGTGTTCCAAGCCTACCCAGCAACTTTGTCTGTTGGCTGAAGTTAATGATTCTAAATGAGTTGAAAACACTGGAAAATACATTTTATGTAACAAGCCCACTTCTTTTTTACATTTATTTTAGTTTATCATAAGTTGCTGCAGAATGCAAGTTATTTGATCACTTATGTTAGTGGATCAATTAACACTCATGACTTTTATTATGGATTCCCTGAATAGATATTCAAGAGAAACCTGGACAAAGTTAAATATAGAAACAAAATTTCCTTATAGACTATTTCATGATTCAAATTTCATAAAGCATTGAGAGCTATACACTAAAATGCATTTAAGATATACCCAGGGATTGACACAGATTTTTAATCTTCCATGGTTCTAATTTTAATGACTTCTCCTAGCTACACAAAAATCATAAAATCACATAGTTGGAAGAGACCTTCAAAGTCCCTCTAGTCCAGCTCCCCTGAAGTGAGCAGGGACATCTTGCATTAGGTCACATTGCTCAGAGACTCATCAATCCTGGCCTTGAGTGTCTCCAGGGATGAGGTCTTGACCATCTCTTTGGACAACCAGTGCCAGTGTTTCACCATCACCACTAATGACTTAACATGCTCTGCTCTAGTTTAAAACCATTGCCCCTCAGCCTATCTCTGCATACCCTGGGAAACAGTCCTTCCCCAGCTTTCCTGTGGGCCCCCTTCAGGTACTGGTAGGCTGCTATGAGGTCTCCCTGAGTCATCTCTTCTCCAGTCTGAACAGCCCCAACCCTCTCAACCTTTACCCATAGGAGAGGTGCTCCAGCCCCCTGACCACCCTCGTGCCCTTCTCTGAACTCTTTCTAATAGGTTCATGTCCTTCTTAGCCTTAGGGCTAAATTGACCTTGATAATTTAAAGACTCCTTCAACTAAATTTATGCTTTTAAACAACAAATGCTATCAAAAGACATAAATCTGTATTTTTTATTGGTTCTTGGAGGGTTCTTTAGTGGAGTGTTTTCCCTATTTTTCCCTTAATTTGAATTTTTGTTTGCTATATTTACCCTATTTACATAGGTTAGTCTGTGAACTAACCTATGTGCTATAACAATGAACATACCATTCCAAATGTCTGTACTGTATCATATCTTTCTTTGAGTCATTAACCACATATTATATTTTTTCTGAAATTTATGTAAGTTCTGAAGCTGGTAAGAAACAATCTGAACCTTCACCTTCATTCTCTTATCTACTGTTTCATTAACCAAAGCAGAATGAATATACATATGGATTGCAGAAGTCCTCTAGGCTATTGTCCTGTTGTTTTCCCCATTTTATTTTTAAAGATCAGAGCATCCTGCAATGTAACAGAAACAAATGCATTGGGGAAAAGAAAGGTTCTTACTATTCTTCTAAGACTGAAAACGGTGTACTTTTTTCAGCTGAGAACAAATTTTGATTGCTAGTGCCATGAGCAGATTTTACAGTGCAACTTTAATGCCAGTCAGGCAAGGTGCTACAGCATCTGACTTGCTTACAAGCCTCTCTCCAGTAGCACCTGACTGCAGAAGGATCTTGGTTGGTCTTTTCTTGTAACACTGAAGAAATACCCTCTCTGCCTGGTGCCTGCCACGCTGGCAGTATGCTCTGTCAGGATGTGACCTGCTGAGGGGCAGCATTGTGCAGCAGAGCTCAGTCAGCTGCCTGTGACAGGCTATCACTCAATGGCCTGATGTCTCCCCAGCTGAGTTTTATGAGAAGAGGAAAAGACTCAGTGGGAAAAAACAGACAAATGAAAGAATCAGAGGTCAAATATCTACAGCAGAGCTGTAAGATTAGAGGTCTGAAATCATAGGGCAACTGGCTTAGAGGGTGTCCAGGAAAACAAAATATAGGGTAAAGTATGAACACATAATAATTCACTGTAGACTGACATGCAACATGGTACTGATTGTATAATTTACTGTACTAATAATTCATGGGTACAAGTTATGCTTTTCAACACTTTAGATTTTGAATTCAGTTACAGAAACAGGCTTTAATAATTTCCAGAATCTAGATGCCAGATCCACTGTGCTCATGACAACGAAATGGATCAGTTTCTTCCTAAAGGAAAAAGTAGTAATTAAGATTTGTTAAATCTGGAAACATTTGTAGGTAAGAGGTGAAATTAATCTTTAACTTTACTTCACACAAATTAACCGGTAGATATATGATGCATAAAAGCTGAATACATCCTTTGCTTTACTTGTTCCACAAAACATCAATCACATTTTTAAAAGGAATTTAAAAACAAGAAAGCTACAAATTGTCTCTGCCAGTGCATACAGAAAAAAATATCTTACAACTTCATATTTGAATGTAGAATTTTTTCAATCCAAACGAATAAAAATAAATTCATATCCAACAAACTAAAGATTAGACAAAGGGAGTGGTGTGGGCAATTGCATTAAAAAAAAAAAAAAAAGTATCTATATTCTTAATATAGTGATGAAGTGTACTCCCAGTTGGTGGGACCTTCTGTCAGACCGAGTGTGAGTCTTCCTCAGACAAATGCTACCCAGGAAATTTTCTCCCCTCCTCTTGTCTCCACATCAGAAGCGTCAAGGTGATTTTTGTCACCTCTACAAAAGTGAAAATAAACTTCTGCCACCACTGCAGACTAAATTGTGTCACACTCACTCTGGAGTGATTTTGACTTATCTGCATTCTGTCCTCATCCTTGAAGATGAAAGAAAAATCTAATTGCAATCATTAGCAGTTTTACTTCATTAGAAACACTTGGAGAAATCTAAACTGACCTTCTAGATATAAAATAAAGAATAAAAAAATTAATAAAGAACAGTAAATGTCTTTTTTTAATAGTTCAGTTAGGGCTTGAACAGCTTTTGGATGGATCTGATGTCCTAGGTATTATTTTGTAAAATGCATAAAACCCCATAATCTGAGAAATTATTTAAGGAGCAGCATTTTCTGTGAAATTGATGCTTTTGAAACAAATACATATTTTGCAAGCAACTATGCAGTTGATTTAATTAATTTAAAGTCCACTCAGCTCTGTTTCAGGAAATAGATGCTCTATGGTGCTGCTTTTTATATAATTTTTTAGATAGATAGTTTCCTAAAATGAATGGAAGATTATGAAAAAACCAAGACACTGCGAAATGGGATTGGAATATGGATTACTTTAAAATATCACATGTAATACTTGGAGGTTTTAATACTGTTTGACTAAAAATAGCTGATAAATACTAACAGCCCGTTGTTTCAGGTAAAGCAAGTAAATCATCAGTCACAGAGGAAAAATTCAAAGTTAGTAATTTAAAAAGATAAATGGAGAAACTCTCATATATACACTTCCCCAGTCAAGACCATTATTGCAGTTTTCCTCCTCGAATTTGATCACCAGCCTATGCTTTTTACTATCTGAAATTACTGTTTTATAGACCTCAGTATTTTATCAGCTATTTTTAAATACTATATTCTGTTTTTGCAGGACTGACAATGTCCAAATTAGCAAATTAACTACCATGAGAACTCAGATTTGACTCCTCTTACTTGATCAACTGTTGATAGAAAGCTTTGTCAGGTTTTTAAGTCAAACAAATATTTTTCTCCTAAGGCTCATGAATGAGCACAGGCAAGGGACAATGCCCAATAATTATTTTGGCTGCCACCACTCTCTTTTGGAGGCTAACTGAGTTTAATTATATGGCTACAGATCATTTCACACCAGCTGGCCTTACTGCCAGAGACTAGGTTTCATCCAGGTTAGTTTATTGATTGGACTAGCAAACTTGTTACAACACATCGGTGAAAAGATTGGTACTGCCATGGGAGTTAAAACTCTCCTGCCTGAAGGACACATGACTTATATCAAAACCCACTCTCTTATCAGTGTTTTGGTGACCTTGTCAGACCCTTACAAAAAGTGTTTCTGGAATAAAGGTGCCTGCTGTCTGCTTTAAGAACAAAAATTAGTCAAAAAAGCAAGAAAAGCCATCAAAATAAGATGTCTTTATGGTTTAAAGGCATTTTAACAAACTCCAGATTTTTAAACCAAATGGGTAAATTAATAATAGCCTTCCAGAAGTAAAAACATTCCCTTCACATCTGTTGTTTACTATCACAAATCCTAGACTAGATCTGCAAGAAGCTCGGGAGAAAACTCACAGTGCATCAGTGGATAAGTCTTGAAATCTTATTTATCCCTGTACATTTGTCCCACCTAAAGTCCCCTATAGTACCCAGGATCTTGCTGGGAGCAGCGTAGCCTCTGTGAGTCTGCAGAAACTCTCATCAGCCCGATGATGCTGCAGCTGACACAGATATAAAGTCTTTAACTCCTTCTCTAGTAAGAAGAGGGAGTGTGGACTGTGGTACAAGTATATAAATTTCCTCTGCTTATGAAGAAAGAAACCTTGTACATCCAGGTAAAGATCTTCCAGCGCTATTTTATGCAATTTGGCACTTCCTCTTGCTTTCAATACTAATAATTATTAAGAAACAAAGCAAGAAAGCATTGATGCTTCTGTAGCCACTGGGAAGAGTCAACAGTATTATCTCTCATTCTGACACTCACGCTGACGAAGACAAGAGGAAATGTTCTCTAGTTGCACCAGGAGAGGGACAGACTAGACTTTAGGAAAAACATCTTCACCAAAAGAGTTGTCAAGGAAGCAGATGGGGCAATCCCTAGAGATATTTCAAAGACATGTAGATGAGGTGCTGATGGACTTAGTGGACTTAGTGGTGCTAGATTCAAATTTGCACTTAATGATCTTAAAGTTCTTTCAAACCTAAATGATTCTGTGATTCTAAAAGTTAATAATGATCAACTTACATATGAGACTACTTTTGATCAAGATAATTTTGCAGTCTAACAGTCAAACACTGCTTTCTGCAAGTAACTAGAAGGGCACTTGAGCACTGAGCTATTTATTTTTCTACATATATATGCATATGCATACACACACACACAAACACATATCTATCTATACAGACTCTCATGCACATACTCTCTATATACCACATAAACACACATAAATATACACATATCAGAAATATACAGATACCACAGATAGAAATTCAAAATAGATGCATAATGCACTATTATTACATATCACATACACCTATAATCTATAATTGATACATGATATTACTGCAAAATATGTATATGTATGCACTAATGGTCATGTAATTAGAAGTCTAAGTAGTGACACTAGTGTTCACAGGTTCAAGAAAACATATTCGCTCAGGGAATTACTTAATTCTAAATGGATGTTTTCCAGAGAAAAGCCAACTGCAAGAGAAACAACAAAAAGTACACCTTCAGTAATGCAAGCTCATTTTGTAATTATGAGCTAAAAAATAAAAATTATGAATTACATATTACTTGACCTCAAAATTAATCCATTTCTTCATATCTTACTTTACATATCCATCCTAGCTACATCTTTTTAAGCCTGCTTAGGCATTTCTTGTTGTATATTTTACAGAAAAATTCTAAATTAAAATATCCTGACATTTACTATACTTACACAACCTTTATGAAACTTAACAGGTTTTTGCTTTAAAAAAAAAATTATTTATTTACACAAAAATGTGCATGAAAATGTACAGTTTTCATAACGCATTTAGGTTGTAAAATATTGTAGGTGATAATTTTGCTCTCTGTTTTAAAATTTTTGAGGTTTTAATTTGAATTTCACAAAGAGCAATTTCTTAAGCAGGTAATGTAGAGACACAGAAGCAAAAAGTGTTAGCTCTATAAACAAACCTAATAAGTGACAATTAGGTTTAAATTCCTCTCATACTCAAGAGATTACGAAATTTCACATGGGAGACCTAAAACAAATGAGGGAAAATAAATAAGCTAATAATGTCTTGGTTAACTTGCTAACAACATTTACTATTCAAAATAATAATATGCCTCGCTTAAACTGTCTGATTAATGATTGACACTGCAATGTTTTAAACCTCACTGATACATCTATCAGTGTTTTATAGCCTTTGCCATGCTACACTCTTCTGTTAGGCTGGTGTAAAAGGTAAACTAGCAAGTTTTCTAGAAGGCCAGAGTGCAAAATCAAGGAGGAACAAATTTTATTATTATATTTTATTTATTCATGTACATGTACATTTATTACAAATAACCTAATATTTATAAAAAATAGTCTGCAATTGAATGGAAGATGTTTTGCTCAGTAAACAAGCTGTATGTTCCATACACTTTGGTTTGGATCCACTATGAAATACTATGCTAACTTAGAGAGCTAAAAAAACCCCTCATCTGAGACATATTTCAACTAATATCAGGTGATCAGGGACAAGAAGTGATTACTGAAAAGCATTGTTGTTAACAAGAAAGAAAAAAACCCTTTATTATAGTCGTTCCAATAGCACTATTGAATCTTCTCTTGTCAAGTTTGTTTTGGAGAGAAATTAACTTCTTGACATTTTAAGTCTTCAGTGACTTACTTTTTTAGCCAGAAGTCTAAGTTTTATATTGGAGACTTTTCATTCATGCATTTTAAAATGTTGCTGTCACTCTTGCATTCATAAATCTTGAAACATGATACTTTTTCTAAGGTACCATTTGTTACTTCAGTGTTGGAAAATGAGATAAAATTGGGAGTTCAAATATTGCAGACTTTCAAAATATGTAAATTCTAGAAAAAAATTATCTAAACTCTGAAATAAGTTATCTAAGTTCTGGAATGTACTTTGCAGAAATAATATAATGTGTCAGTCAGTCATAAAATTTTATTTAATGGGTAGTCATCCTAGAATGAATTAAGACCCTTTACTAAAAAGGCAAACTCAAATATGCAAAACCCACAATGAAAACTAGTATTTTTAATAGTACTTTCACAATTTGATCATGGATCTTTATAGCATATTGTTGCAGTATTACATAGCTGCATGTGGGTGTAAAAAGAAAAGTGTATCATATGTATATATAACAAATGGCACATTACATTAAATGTAGTTCATACTAAATATATGCTATACTCTACCTGTAGGCACTCATAAATATGCATGTGTATTGATTACACGCATCAAAAATTGAATCAGTGGAATTTGTACCATTTTTTCTTAATGTTGGATATATTTTAAGCATTTGTGCATCATAATTATACTTTTTTCCGAAGTCTGCATGCTTTCAAAATAGTCTAGAACTGTTTAACTTCTCCCTGCAACAATAATTCTTTCTTCAGACAGTACACATGGAATTGCAGACTTGAGAAAGAATAGACTACCACTACAGAAACCCTGCAAAATCCTAAACAAATGCAAAAAAATTTCTAATAAAACCTTGATATCTTTTTTGCTGAATAGCTAAAAATAGCTTTATGATAGTCCTGAATGCCAGTATTCAAGTCCTGAAAGTATTCTTTCCTGCAAAAAAACATATGTGAAAACAGCAGCCTGACACTACTGACTTTTGTTGTCTATTTTGCATCTCAGAACAGATTAATTAAGAAAAGGTATTCTGTAGAGAGATGCTGGAAGTTGTCCAGTGGTTTGCTGTGTGAACAGACAAGGAAGTTTCAGACAAGTGCCACTCAAGAAATCAGCAAAATACAGTAAAATATCATTCTAGAAAATATCCACAAATTTTGTCTTAGACATACTAAGTTTTATCTCCAGTAAGTGAAAAATCATGGACAGATCTATAATTGGAAAGCTAAGCATACAAGATACTTATGTAGCTGCTCAGTAGAATTTGTGTGAAATCATTAAGGTTCCTGGCTCCACTGTGAAGTATTAGTCTTCTTTCAGACCATGCCTCCTATGATTAACATCCAAACACATCTTCAGAATAATGAGTCCGCCGTTACCCTTCATATAATTTAGAAGTTGACTCAGAGCTTGATTTTGACCTTAGGAAAAAGATGGAAATGGACTGATTCCTGCCAATGGCTCTAGATTTGCATTTTATAGTACTTATAGGAAAACCTTATTCTCTTGAGTGTAAGTATATTGCTGCTATCAGGTTAGATGAGGAATCTATGTGGTTAAGCTAGTCATAAAAATATTAATATTAGGTACAATCATAGAGAAAGCCTGAAATGGAGACAATGGTCAGATGCTACAATACATTCAGATTTGCTGGTCCACATTGAAACTGCTGAAGTTACATGGGAAAATTTGTTCCTTGTGTAAAAAAATTTAAGAAAATGTGTGGTAATAATTTTCAGTAGACAGATGTCCTTAAATTGTCCACTGCAGTAGCATGCTTAGCCTGATAACCCATCCTGCAGCCTGTGTGTATCTTTTTCCCATCTCTTGGTAGTTTCTCTTCCCTTTTCTAAGCGCAGAACCCACAAGGAGGCACTGGCCCAAACCAAGTCCCCATTTACCATAATCACTTCTCAGAGTCAGGCTTCTCTACACCTACCATCAGAATTACCTTTTTGTCCTTGTACTCACTCAGACCATTCCTATAATTTTCAAAGATATAAAAAAATCAGCCCTTTTTTATGTTCCAGATTCTCTTCACCATCTTAACTCCAAAGAACTGTATTCACCCATGCCAAATGGCAACCAGAATTACCCCTCAGCTTTGAGCTGGTCCTAATGGAGAGTTAGGATGTTAACTACTCTGAAGCTGCCTGTGCTCTACCATTTATATTTGGCACTGAACCTTTACAGAAGCAGTGACCCTGCGAAAGAAAGAGGGAGGCTGTTCAGTAATCATATACTGAAGAGAACAATAGTCTGTTCTATTTTCTTGATGGTCTCAGTCACTAAGTTGGAACTAGACTGACACATACTATATACTGTAGGTGAGACATAGAAAGAAACCTGGAGGATGTTTGTGGTAGAATGGGTGACTGTAAAGCAAAAGGATACATTCTTGGAAGGTAAAGTGTGAACAAATGCTCAGGATATTATTTGCCATTGTGTAGTCCTCACCAGGAAAGGACTGGGAGCTGTTGAAAGAAATGCTGATGCTCACAAATAATTATAGCAAGTCTAAAATCTGTAATTAGTCTTTCTTAAAACTGAGCTGTGAACAAAGTTTTATTTTGAATTTTACATTTTGTATAAAATTTTGGTCTTCTTTTTCATTTTCCTGACAACTTTACATTGCTGTTTCTAGACTAACAGCAGATCTGTTAGCACGGCTTGGAAAATGAAAGACTGGGATGACTGGAAAGTAGCCTGGAAAGTCAGGAAAGGCTGGTGGTTAAAAATGAAAAGGGAAGACAGGAGCAGGAGACAGTACCTGTAAGGGATTATTTATTTCAAACTAATAAGCACACACCTTCACAAAGGACAACAGTTTCACCAGAGCATGAAACAGGGAGTTTCCTGAAGTACATGGGAGAAATGACAAAAAAAAGGTCGTAGACAGTCCTCTGCATTTGTCTTTTTCTCCCTCAAAATTCAACTACATGCTTTTCCATAGACTAGTGAACACTCTGGAGGTCACCCTGGAAATTATGCTACATAGAGACTGCTGAGATTTACGCACCTCACTTCAGACACAGGCAATGGAGAAATATGTTGCAGACACTGAGACCTTTGACTCTAGGATGTCTGCTCAGGATTCCTTGTGACTGCAAGAGGGGAAGGGTTGCCAACTATTGAGTCCTCATGATCTTTCCTGGGTCTTGCTCAGGTATACAACCCCATGGTGGTTCTAGGCCTGCCTTTTATATGCTTGTTTTGACTGAACATGACTGTGGTTTTTATATGTCCAGCTGCCCCAGTCAAAGAGTCATTAGAATCTACCACTGCCCTTTGCCTACTTATATAGTTATATTTTGGCTCCTAGCCTATTCTCTGTCTTCCTTCCACTATATGTTAATAGCTTAGGTCGATTTAGTATTGCCTTATACTATTCCCTGCTTTAGGTTTTCCCTTTTCTTAGATTTTCATTTTCAGAGCAGAAAACATTAGCACATGCTTTGTGACCTCCTGTTTAAAATGCTATTGAGATATGTCTTGCTCACAGCCCTTTTACTGCCCTCTATCCCTTCTGGTACTTCTCTAGCCAGATATCTCCTTTCTTTCTTTATTCAGATGAGTCTTAAGTTTTCTGAGATAATTTAGTACATTAACGTATGCAGTTTCAAGAACCCTTTTGTAAAGAGTTACTGACTCAAGTACTAGACATTTTTTTGGTTACTAGGCGGAGAGTCACTACACTTACTTGAAGATCAGTATTGACTATTGCACTCTGCTTTTTCACCAGCTAAAATGATTGAAACACTGATTGAAGTTCAGTTAAGACTGATGACTTTTTTTAGCCTGTCCTAAGTTATATGCCTTTTTTATTACAGTTAGTAATAAAGAAATTGTAAAATAAAATCATAGCAGTTATGTGATCCCCACCCTTTTGGCACAGCAATAATTACTCAGTAAATTACTTTCAAGCCCAACTATGTGTGGAATGACATGGACAACAACTGAGAAAGGATTTTGTGTATTGTAAATATAATATTTCTGAATTGCGTAACTTAGAAATACCCTTTATTTTATATCTTGTCTAAATATTCCTTTCATGTAAAGCCTTTCATGAGAAGTAGTTGAAAGAATATGCTAAGTTAAAAAATTTTGACAGGGCATTCAACTCTATTGCAATTTCATTATCTGACAAATCTGCAGTGAAAAAGTCTACCAATCTAGCAAACAGGAGCTATAGAGTTGTACAGTTTGTGTTTCACTGACAGAGCTGTAAATTAAGTATAATTTATATATGTTGTTCAAAAATCTGTGTAAAGAGCCAGAGGTTATCTGGCAACCCTTCTGATGAGCTTGTTCTATTTTAAAGAGCTGCCAGAGTAGAAACCATTAAATGCAGTAATTTATGTGCCATATTCTTAGAACTTACAAAATAATGCTTTACTTCTAAACACCCCTGTAATTTTCTTCTTACATTTTTTAGTATTGATCATCTCCATACTTCATCTCAAAATTAATCTGTAGTCTTTATACTTTTGATTAAACCACCTGTATTTTCCTCCATTAGCTACCTCTCACTTACCCATATGTTTTTTTTTAAACCTGACTTATTCAGTTATTTTTTACAGAAAGATCCATTAGAAATCTAATGTAGAGACTGCCTGATGGTGAAGGCTGTGAATAAAGCTTTAAAGTCTAAACACCTAATCAATTCAATAATGTGGTTGGCCTTTGAAGCTTTATTAGGCTTCAGACAGAAAGTCTAATCACTTTCACAGTTTTCCCACTTGGCAGCCATTGACTGTTAACACATCATTGAAACACTTACTAAAGAAACTTGTGTTTTATTGGATTAAGCACTTTTCAGCATACTAGGAGTGGGAGTATAAATACAGATTAAAGGAGTTTGACTATTTTTTTTCTCCATTTGATGAGTTCTTCCTGCAGTAATAACGTGGTCAATGGAAGCTGATTTTTAAGTATTTGGATGGCAGGCTAGTAAAAATACCTGAATAAAAGAAGGTTCTATCAAACAAACAGGTATTTAGTATCATAGAATCAAACACCTTCACTCTGTAATGATTACCTGTTGGCTATATATTAGGATGGATGGAACAGATATAAAATACTTATGAAAAGTCTTTTAAAGCTTTTTGGACAGTTTTATCCTCCTCAACATCAAAAGAATTGTGATTAAAATCAATAAAGGGAAAGAATTTTAATATTAAGGAAAATCTAAGAAGGAAAGGAAATTAAAGGATAACCACAAAAATCTACAGTAGCTGAAATTTTTCAAACACTTTTATATCCATTGATATCATGTAACAAGCAAAATGATATTTCTCTGTTGGTGTCATTCACCTTAAGTTGCCCTGGAGCTGGTAGATTTATGCTCACTGGCTTTAGATTCTAGATCCCTACTGCATAAATCTCCTTAAGCTATGTTTCTTCATCTTCACATTCACCTCTCTCAATACCTCCTCTTACATAATCCTCTTGTTGATAAGCAGTTGAAAACTTCTACTGTACATGATGGACTGAATTCCTCAGATATCAGCACCTGCAAGTTTTTTGCTCTTCAAAGGAACTGAAGACAGGATCAAGACAATCAAGACATGTGCCTCTTTCTAATCTGGAAAAAAAATTTCCAAGCATCTGTAATTTCCATCTTTATTTTTATCTAAAGACTGAACATCATTCTTCTAAGGACTAGGAATAATGGATGTAAATTGGAAGAGGTTAGATTCAGGCTAGATATAAGAAAGAAATTCTTTATTGTGAGGGTGGTGAAACACTGGAACAGATTGCCTTCCTGGACATGTTTAAGGCCAGGCTGGACAAGGTACTGAGCAACCTGACCTAGTGGGAGATGTCACTGACTCTGACAGGGGGGATGAAACCAAATGATCTTTAAGGTCCCTCCCAACCCAAAACTATTCTATGATTCTACAATCTTAAAGGGTATCCATCGCCTACCACTACCATACAATGAACTGAAGATCAGAAACCAGAAGAAAGATTTTATATGAAACTCAAAAAAGTTGTAGGAAACTAAACAGCACTAATAAAAATATAAGATGAATAAATAAATTTAAAAATAAGATGAAATAAAAGATGAATATTTAAGATGCTTTTTGCACTATTGCACTTTGGGCAATATTTTTTTTTCCAGATTCAGAGCTTGTGCATCCTCTTCCATTGATGGAAAGTAATACACTATAGACCTATCAGTATTCTCAATTAACATGTTTTTCTTCTCTGGACCTTTTCTCTGATACAGTGATATTTCACAAACACATATATTCACACTGATAAGATAGTTGTAACTGATCTTGCAGCATTGCAGGATATAGCAGTACACAATATAATCCCATCTTTAATTCTCTTGCTTAATCCAACACCGGATCAAACATAATTTGCCACCACAGGATGATATGTGAAAATAGGAGCAGTAGTACCATTGGATTGGGTGGGACAGTACATGGGTCATAAATGACAGTTTAAATTTATACTTTCTATAATAACTAGATATAAGAAACATCTTGATTGTTAGCATTCATAACCCTTTCCACAAGTGAGAGTGGAAAAACAGCAAGTCTCACGTCTATGTATCGGGGTCAGTAACCCAAAACGTGTCCTTTTTGCCTTGTATTTCATTGCATTGACATTGTGATCTATAATTAATGCCTCAGGAATGAAAATAAACAATGAGATGACAAACAGAACCTACATTAATTTACAGATAGTATAAAGTACAGATCTTCAAATGACTTTACTATAGACAATGAAAATGCTGTATCCCTACAGAATTTGTGCAAAAGAGGTTTTGTTATTTTTTTAAAACTCTTAAATATTCCTGAGACAGTAATATCTCTACACAAATGTTTATTGAAAGTGTAGTATGTCTTATTCCCCAATGTCGTAACACTCACTAAGCTGAACGAAAAATTGGAAAGCAAGGAAATTACTTTCTTCTTCAATGGTTTACTAATGGTAGTATGGTGTTGAGTCTTATTTCTTCAAATTACAACCCAATGTCTTGTTTCTAGGGAAGTAAGAAGTGATATTCCATATTGCTTAAGAAAACACCAAACTTATAGAAAATGGATTGCCTTAAGTATTTTAGATAAATCCACCTGTTAAATATGATAAAATTGATCTTATTGTTGTATAATTCTGTTTTGAAAGTCAAGTCAACACTGTGTATTAGATATATTGTACTGCTCAATGGTACTCAGAAAATATTTCTAGGCCAAATACTGTGTGAGGGTAACAGTCTATCAAGTTCCCATGGATACTCATAATGCATGAAGGCCCAAAGGTCAACAGGTCATGAGAAATGAGTTACCAACCTGAAGGGTACAGCTGCTTCATCTGTGAGTAAGTTCCCAAGAGCAGCCGTGGTGCATGAGTGGCTGGAGGTCATGAGGGCATGAGAATGTGGAGATTCTTGCACAGTGAAGTCCACTTCTGGAGCTTACCAGCTTACTCTATCTAGGACTCATGAAGTCACATATTGCTATTAAGATTAACTCTTCAGCAATGTTAGGATGTCAATAGAGATTCAATCTATTACTCTTTCCTCTTGAGAAGAAAGAGATCTAATGGTTATTGTGCAACCACACTTCTCTAAAACGGACAACATAATTTCACAATGGATAACATAATTACGCAATGTATATAAAACTTAGATCAGAACAAATATATGTAATATAATTTTCAGGATGAATAATCCCTGAAAGTATCACCGAATAATGCAAGTATTTCTTACCTTAGCAAGAAAAGGCAAACACTCAACTATAAAAATCTTTTGACAAGCAGTTACCTTTTTTCTTCCCTTAATAATTTACTTAATAATTCCCTCACACAGCTAGTATACCTGAAATACCTGCAAAATGTTACCAAAGCTTAGGACAAGAATTTGGGACAGATGACTGTTTCAGCTCACCAGGCTGCTAAGGCCAATAAGGGACTATATATTCCAGGAAAGACAGAAATTTCATTTTTCTCCTAAGAGATAGCTCCTTTTAAGAGGAAGGTCCTGTACTGAATGAAGAAACTATCTTGCAATATCCACTTTAACTTTCTGGTCACAATTTAGTAGGTGGAACAGAAGAATCACTACCACCCTGAAAAGCAATTCCCCAAACAACCTTGCAGATTTCCTGGAAGTACTGTGTAGGTGCTTGGACCTGAACCTGACAACTGCTTTTCTGAAGCATTTCCACTGCTCTGTACCATACCATACCATGATAGTAGGCTCTTTCAGCAGGGAATACCTCATCTGGGAAGAAAAGATCTTAATTTATGTACACTAAGGAACGGGTTAAGTGCAAACTGAAAAGAAGAGATGAGAAACGAATGAAGAGGATTTTAAAAGAAAAAGATAGTGAAATAATATATTTATGTTCCCCTTGAAAGAATGAGAATTCAATAGACTTTAGAGTTTGGTTCCCAAGAGATTTGTAGTCAAAACTATGAATTTGGGGTTACCTTCTGTGTATTCTAAGATGCCGGGGCCTGGCTTGCCATGAGTATCTATACTTCCCTCTACAAATAAAAACCAGTGACTTTCTGCAAGAGGTGTGTTACAACTATGGACTTGTGAGTCTCTTGCATAAGTCCACCCATGGTTTAGAGACTAGGATGAAGAATTAATTTATCTGTTTCTTATGAGCTAGCATAGCCTAGCTCTGTCAAGTCTTTATTAGTTTTCATTTTTCTACTTGCCAAATCATCTGACTTTATTGCATCCTGAAAACCACTTCTATTGCCAGCTTACCAAGCAAAATGAAACTTTCATTTTAAAAGTCTGTGGGTGTTTTAAATGCTCTTAAATCTCTTTTCTTCTTTTTTCTTTAATTGTTCTCTCACTTCAGCCAAGATACTAGGCTGTTTTGTAATGAAAAATGGAGATAGAGAACATACTTTTGGCTTCCACCATCACCTAGTGCAATACATTGCAAAAAGGAAGCAAGAGACACAAAGTCCTGACTGGCCAAAGGTAAAAAGCATCACTTTGACAGTGCCAAGCCTGTCTTGAAAAGATGAAGAAAAGGAAAAAAAGTTGCTAAGTCCCCATTTGGAGATGGAAAACTACCTTCTATAGCATTTACAAGATTGGCAGATCTAAGGTTCTAACCAGACTGTGGGTTTGCCATGAAGGTAGAATAGTTATTTCATAGGTTAGTAACAAACACTACGGAAAATCAGTTGTTTTCTTCATTGTGGATAATTCTTGGGTCCTTGGCAATAGTGCTGGCTTTTAAATGATGAAATAAGGTGTTTGAGAGAATGACAATAAGATTCATGTCTCAATCTCATCCAAGAAAAAACAAAAGAGAATTTTTGAACACAAGAGAGCTTTCTGTGTGCTGGTAGTACAGAATCCTGCTGTAAAGCATGGCAGAATTAAGCCTTTTTTATTATTATTGATGGGTTAACCTAGGTTTAAAAAATTAACCAATTTTTGACAAAGTTGCCTTCTGACATCACTATTCTATACTACAGAATACCAAGGACATGATGTTTTTATAATGTGAATTTTCAGATTTATTTTGCATTGCGTAATAAAAAAAAAATTACTTTGTAACTGTCCTAAGCCAATCATCTTTCCTGACTTATATTACTTTTAAATAGATGGCATTCTAGTTAAAGGAATTTGGATACTGAAAGATTAGCTATGTATCTTGCAACTACAAATAAACACTGTTAACAAGATGCATATTTTCTCTATTTGCTTTATTGCTTTATTGTACTGGTTTTTGTCAGCTTTCTACTATGAAAGGAGGAAAGATGAGCTGAAAATAAAAATTTGACATAAAGACACATACATCTGTAGTCATCTATTCCATCACTTCTGGCTATAAAATTCTATGGTTTGGATCTTGTAAACTCCCCATGAACAGATAAATAATTATCTTATATACATAACACTTATGAAGGACTTCAAATTGCAGTAAATGTGGAAAATATATTTTAAGCCAAAACTTCAATTATAAATTCTTGGGATTCAACCTGAATGACAGAGCCCTGACCTTTAACATTTCCTAGACCAAAAGGGAAACTATAACAAATATGTGTCAAGAGGTGATGACTCTTCTCTCTGTCATCTTAAGGAACTTAGCAGTATGTGTGCCCTTCCAAGCATAACCATTATTACATCAATAACAAGTAATGTCCAGATGAAGTAAGCAAATCTTTAACTAATTAAGAATTAAGCTGTTTCATATTGTTCACTGTTTGGTTAGCTTTCATTTGGTGAATGCTATCAAGATCTTTCTCCTTCCTCAGTTTTCTCATTTTGGAAATGGGATCTCAAACATAACCATAGAAACCTACTTTTAATCATTGTAACATTTACAACTGTGAGACTTAGCAGTTGCTTTTTTAAGAATAAAAAAATACATCTTCCTTCATGTTTATATATGTAACAGTGCATTTGTTGTCTGTGAAGCAGAAGTTATATATCAGTTGGTTTGCACTCATAGGTTATAAATATTTAACATTCTACTACAGGCAATGCTTAATGAAACGTGTATTTGATGAATAATATGAAGAGTGACAAGCTATCCAACAGCACTCTTAAATATACGCATAACACATTAGCTAACATTTTATATCAGAACTGCTGGCCAGCTAAGAAGCCATTTCTTTTTTCCCCAATGCAAATATAATTATAGCTATAAAAGACTGTGTTAAGAGTTTAATAATGTTTACAGACTAATTAGAATCACCAAATTAGTGCTGATATTTGAAATGTTATTAATGGACCATTTGCAAACTTTTTTTCCATACCAGAGAAACTCTCATTTGCATTTTATGTCCCATTTTAATACCATCATGCTGCTGTTCCTCATCAATACATGTAAGTGGAATCATACTGAAAAGTGTACTTCAGAATGTAATTTAGATCCTCATAACATGATTTCTAAAACAGAAAAATATCTTGAAGGAAGGAAGGAAGGAAGGAAGGAAGGAAGGAAGAAAGGAAGAAAGGAAAGGTGGGAGGGAGAGCGAGGGTCCAAACCTGACTGTCAAATGTCATGAAATGCTAACGGACAAACTGGTTGGAAAGCCTTTAGAGCTTTCATTGTTCTTTTTCTTTGTATTGCAATGCCCCCTGCAGGTATAAAAGATATTCTGTTTTTCCACAGCATTTTCTTTAGCTCTTTTAAGTGGAGTATCTCACCCGACAAACACGAATTTCAAAACCCTTGTTCATTGAATCACAGAACAAACTTATAAAATAAAAACAATAAAGTTAGAGGAAAAAATAGTCTGTATATCCTGTCTCTTAGATGGGGAAAGTTGTATGTATATCAGAAAAAAGAAACAGCTTGCCAAGTTTAATGAAAACTTGTCTTCTGGCCTGCACCCTGTAGGTCTCAAGGGGTTTAAATTGGAGGTAAATATGACGATTGTCTCACACAACTTGAATCCAAAATCTCTGGCCTGTCATTAACTACATTCATTTTGCTACTATTTTTCTGAAAAGAACACAAAAAAAGTAAATGAAATCTCTCAGGATGATAGATTTTATATCCTACACAACCCCACCAATATATGTTTCACATGAATGAAGGCCACTGACTTTATGAGATGATCATTATACTGCAGAACACACTTTCACAAATAAAGGATGCTCATAGCTCTGACAGGTTCAGGGAGGGTGCTACAGAGAAGATGATGAAAAAGACTGAGGAGGTGATGTGGACCTCTGATGCATGGGTGGGAGGCTGGTGCCACACAGGAGGATTTTACTGGTATGTTCAGAAAGATTACTGGTCTGTTCTAACCATGTTGTTTAAACAGGATAAATCGAGGAATTTATGGAATCTGTGCACAAACTAATAGCTTGATCAAGAAAGCATGTAAAAAATGAGAGAAAGTAAGATTTCACAGTCTTTGGCAGGTAATACTTTATTATATTAGTTGTGTCACATTTCCTACTGTATTGAATTCTAAACATAAGCTCAATGAAGTAGTTATAACATACTTATGGGTAGGGCATAGCTGAGGCAAGGAATGTTCTCTTTGTGTGGAACATATGCAGTCTCAATGCAGGGATGTATAATGCTGCAACACCATGGGCAGTACTTAGGAGTAACATAGAGGGTTCTACAGGCCTGATCCCTCACTTGTTCCTCATCCACAAATTTGAAATATGTAACTAAAAATAATAAACTGAAGTCTGTACTCTGCAAATCGCTTTCCTAAGGAAGTAGCTTTCATAAAACTTGTACTAAAGTCAGAGAATACTAATTCTGTTCTATCTGATGCTATGAAATGTATCAGGGATTATAAAAAATGAATAAATAGTGTTCCAAAATACTTTGAAATTTAGAAGTGGTTTCTGCTAAATTTAAATTGGTTTGGCCTTCAGCATTATAACTTTGGAAGAGTAAAAGAGTGGCAGTTCTAAGTTTGTGATTGTAAACATTTTCCTTCAATATCAAAAATAGCTACTGTAGCTGATTAATTAGTAGTGACAGATCAAGTCAGTCAAATTCTACTTTTTACCCCTTACATATATATTAAAGACTTGTGAATTTAAAATAAAGGACATTCATAAAACTAGAGAACAGAAATCTTACTATGGAAAACAAATTCAGCTCAGCCTCAGATTTAGTGATCTCCTTGTACAAAGTGAGAGGATACAGTACAACTACAGTGACAAATACAGATATCTACTGAGATACAGATGCATATATATAGGTATGTCCTTCAGTACAGAACTATTTCATACCCACATTAGGCTGTATCTCTACTTTGAAAATCAAACACAAAGTGTCCGTGTAGAATTACCCTTAACCCTTCTGACAGTGACAGAACCACTCAGGATGTATACTCCAGAAATAGAAAAGTATGACATCTAGGAAAGTGGGAGGGGAAAATGTAAGTATTTCTGTCTCCTAGGATCACCCACTTCATCTGGTTTTCAACTCACCTTTCTTTTATTTCTATATTTCTTCCTACAGGTCTTAAAATGGTAAATGAGGAATGAGAATATTATTACATAGAATCACAGAATGGTTAGAGCTGGAAGGGATGTTAAAAATCCTCTAGTTCCAAACTCCCTACCATGGGCAAGGACACCTCTCACTTGACTAAGATGCTCAAAGTCCCTTCCAGCCTGGCCTTGAGCACTTCCATGTATGGGGTATCCACAATTTCTCTGGGCAGCCTCACAGTAAGGAATTTCTTTCTAATACATAACCTAAATTGACTCTTTCAGTTTAAAACCATTATACTTCATCTTATCACTACACTCTCTGATAAAGAGTCCCTTCCTATCCCTCCTATTGGCTCCCTTTAGGTGCTGGAAGGCTCCTGTGCATTCTCCCTGGAGTCTGTTCTAGGCTGAACAAGTCCAACTCTCTCAATCTGTCTGCATTAGAGAGGTGGTCCAGCTCTCTGGTCATCTTCATGGCCCTCATCTAGACTGTCTCTGGAAGGATATCAAAATTTTACTTTAGCCTCTGAAACAAGGTAGCTATTTCCTACACATATCTAGTACCCCAGGTTGCATTGTATCTTGGGTCCAAATTATGTATCTTCAAAATCAGTGAGGTTTTCATCAAAACTTAGCCCTTGCAAACTGGATGGCTGAAAATTACACTAAATTAATGTGTATCACTATAAGGTGCTTTTTTCCAATTAAAATTGTAATCAGCATAATTAAAGAAAACAACATACTTGAAGCAGTACATTATAAGGAAATACAGAAGGTTAAATTAAAAGGAATTTTTTGTTGTCTGGGAGAGAACTGGAAATTCTGGAATGACTTGGCTGCAGACTTGGTTTAATAATCATGTCTCATATTACAGTTTCTCCATTACTCTCACACCATAATATAAAACCACATTAAAAAAGCCCACAAGGACAAAAATTTCAGAATGAGATGTAAAGACTGCCCAACTATCTTTTTGGTTTAGCACTAAAGAGACACAGGAGATTAGCAAGCAAAGCCTGCTTTTTGTGGTTCATGTCAATCAATTTGATTCTTCTCACAGAACTTCAGATATCTACTCAGACAAATGAAACGTGAAGCATCTGAAAGGAAGATACTTGGCTGAAACTTGTTCAAGGCTCCCTTTGCAATCTGCAGGATAAAGCAACCCATCCTGTAGCAGATGTTTAAAGGTCAATGGCACTCGTTGTTTCTTGGAGACGTCTATCCCTTTCGTCCAGAAAAGGAATTCAGGAGAGTATACGGTAAATAACAAGCAGATAGTGTTGGTTTTAAGTTAAAATTTTGAAAAATGAAAGTGGGTAAGTAGAATCTTCTAAAACAATAAAGAGAATGTAAGAAAACAATTAAATATGCAGAGCCTTAAGTGTCAAAAGAAAATCACTGAATGTTCAGAATCAATGAGTATGCAATGGTTGCATGGAAGGAATTTTACTGACTTTGTAAAAGTTCCATCAGACTAGGAAAATAATGGCAACTGGCATATAAATAACACAGTTAAAATTGTTGCCAAATAAATGACAATACACATACACTTAGGGAACTACTCATCGAAAAACTGAAAGGAAGATAGTATCCTAAAAATTCCTTATCCATAGAAATACATTACGGCTACATTTATTTAAATATTTTGAAGTGAGTCGCATAGAATAACAGCATGTGGTCAGGAACACAGCCATTTCAACTTGTTCATCTGTAATGGGAAAAAAAAGTTGTTTCAATGCAGGACAGGATCATGAATGTTGGAGGAATTAGGAAGATGAGAAAGAGAGAAAAAAATGCCCTTTTTCAACAGTATCACAGATCTTAAGCAAGTTTTAGAGAACCCTCTAATTATGGGCTTCAGCTTGCAGAAAACTAGGTTCAGAGAGCAAGAAATGTCTCCCACTTCTGCATATAATGGAAAATACTCAGAAATTTAAATCAGTTAAGAGCTTATGATGAAGGAGTGGGAAAGGTGGAAAGCAAAATTATGATTTATCTCTTCTGGATTAATATCCTTGTACAACCAATGAATAAAAATGGAGCAAAGGCTATGTCTGAGTTCAGAATTACACATAATTAACCACAGTATTTTGCTGTAATTCTAGAAGTCTTTGAAACTAAGGCACTTCTACAGGTATAGAAACCAGAAAAGGAAGTGTNTTTTGAAACTAAAGCACTTCTACAGGTAGAGAAACCAGAAAAGGAAGTGTAAATAAAGTGCACCCCCACTGATAAGTAAGAATAGACAAGGAGAAGACCAAGGTACTCAACAACTTTTTCACTTCAGTTCTCACTGGCAAGCCCTCTCTGTATGACTCCCAAGTAGAAGGAACACAAAATGGAGACCTGGGGGACAAAGTCCCACCTGCTGTCACTGAAGACCAGGTTTGGGATCATCTGAGGAACCTGAATATCCACAAGTCAATGGGACCTCATGAGATGCATTCCAGAGTCCTGAGGAAATTGGTTGATGTAGCTGCCAAGCCACGCTCCATGATATGTGAAAAGTCATGAAGATCAAGCAAAGTCCCTGGTGACTGGAAGAAGGCAAACATCAGACACTTATTTTCAAAAAGGGTAAAAGAAAGATGCCAGGAACTACTGACCAGTCAGCCTCTCCTCTGTGCCTGGGAAGACCACAAAGCAGATTTGCTAAGAAGCTATGCTACGGCACATGGAGAATGGGGAGGTGATTTGAGACAGCCAGCAGGGCTTCACTAAGGGCAAGTACTGCCTGACCAACTTAGTGGCCTTCTACAGTGGAATAACTACATTAGTGGATAGGGGAAGACCAGTCACCATCATCTGTCTGGACTTCCCCAAGGCATTTGACACAGTCAGCCACAACATCCTTATCTCTAAGCTGGAGAGATATGAATTTGATGGGTGGACTGTTTGGTGGATATGAAACTGTCTGGATAGTCACATCCAGAGTGTTGCAGTCAATGGATTGATGTCCAAATCACAGAATCATAGAATGTCAGGGATTGAAAGGGACTTCAGGAGATCCAATCCCCTTGTCCAATCCTCCTGCTGGAGCAGGAACACTTAGATCAGGTCACACAGGAAGGCATTCAAGTAGGTTTTCAGTGTCTCCAGAGAGACTCCACAGCAACCTCTTTGGGCAGACTTTTTCAGACAGACAAATCTGTCATTTGTCTGAACTCAGTTTCACTCTAGCTTTATAAATGCTGGATATAAAATTTGGTAGCTCAAAGGTCTAGTTAGGAGTGTTGGGGTAGAATGATCAAAGAGTACTGGCATTTTTGGAATGAGCTACTTTCTTAGAAATCTAGTTTCATAACGTACTTTCTTTGGCTTAATGTAAAATTAGATCTATTTTTTATTCAATATAGAAAAGCAGAGAAAGCTGGAACTTCCACAGAAGTTATGCACAGGTATCTCCTTTCAGAACATTTGGTAATATTGCCCTAAAGTCATATTTCTGATATAAACCAGCTTTCCTTCCTACTACAGTATAAGTTCCAAGTTACTACCGACTTACAAGCATATCACACTCAGATAAATTTCCAATATCTTAAATTAAAGAATTGCTATTATTTATGCTGTTAGTTGGCTTTCTTGTTAAGAGGGTAATATTTTTTGAGAGATACATATTTAATATTAAAACTGAATCTCGGTTCTATTTTTCTTCAAATTCTGGTTTTCTTTTGTCTTATAACTTGACAGTCCCATAAACTTTTCCAGTTCTAGAGCACAGAAATTATGCAGATAGAGATAAATTGTATGGAAAAGGGAAATATAACAGGAAATATGCAAATCTGCAATTAAATTTATCCCAAGAATGTTACCTTGCAGATAGTACTATTCCAAAAGCAAGCTAAAATGATAGAGTTTTTTCTCATTTGGGGATATTTACACCCTCACTGTTTAAGTCAAGCATATGCAAATTTCTTCATCTTCTACCACTCATAATTACAAGATAAGAATGATCTCCTCCTGGATTCACCTGATCCAAACCCACAAATATCCAGAAACTGCCAAGATATAATCTTTCAATCTTAATTTAAAACATAATAAATCAGACTCTAAAGGATGATAAGCAAAATCCTTTTTTAGTAAAAAAGCCTGAGGGAAAAAGTCCTAAAATTACTTTTAGTAAAAAAGTGATATACAAGAAGATTTTTGCCTCAGATAGTTGCAATAATGTCACGAATTTTTGCTGAATGAACTTAACCTTTTGTAGTACAAAGTCTATATGGCAACATGGTGGATTTATAGCATTTCAATCTGACAGCTTGCACTTCAAAAGCTTCCAGTTGCAGGTAGTTATCTGAACATAAGACTGTCATAACTAAGCTAATCAAAGCAGTAAATGTGTCTTAGATAGGTCAAGACACCTATGAAATTGTAAACAAGCAGCAACTGAAAAAAATACTTTTTAGAGGTTTATCGAACTTCTATGAAAACATATACCAGTGATGAGTGGCATTGCAGTCTCTGTCCATGACTGTCTCATTCAGATTGCAACAGCAGAAGCCTTGCCTTCATTTCTGCGGCAACAACAGGTCTACCATGTGGATTTTTTTGGTTGCAAGGGCAAATAACTATTTCTACCCTCAGATACTTCTATGAGGTCAGTTAGCACTTCTCCAAGCACTAAAGCACTAAATAAATGTTACACATCAATGGAAAGGGGAAAGAATGATCTCTCTACATAGTATAATACAAAAACTTTAGTTTCATTATCTATCAAAAAACCTGAAATTTGCAATGCTTAAGGAAACAGAATGCTTCAATAGGGTATTTAAAGCCAGCATACCTATTGAAACACATTAAAATACATTTTCCCCAGCATGTTGCACTGCCTGATCAAGGGGAAATGAAAATGCAGCTACTTTCTTCCTTATGTTCTGTGGACTCTCATGCAGTCATAGAACAGAATCACTACATCTGTCCCACCTACAGTGGAAAATACTATGACACTGCTAATGAAATGCCTGCAAGGTCCATGCAAAGGCTGCCGAGGATACACGGCAAGAGAGGGAATTCTGCCATGGAAAAACACTTGAATTTTTCAACCTAATGCAGCAGAAGCATTTAAATAATGTCTTACTTAGAAAAAATCCTCAGGATGATATTTCTGAAAGAAGAGCACAGACTCCCTCCAGAGTAACTTCATATTTGGTCAATAGTCTTCAATTCTAAACCCAGATCTGCCTCATCTGGAACAGATTTCAACTCAGAGCTTAGCAACTTTGGGATAGATGTATTTCCACAGTCTGTGTTGAAATTGATTTATTTAAATTTCTACTGAACTTAATTCACCTATCAAGGAAAAAAGAAATGTAGGGGGATGGGAAACAATATAATGAAAGAGGATTTTTATGTTAGAATCCGCACCTTAGAAATATTTACAAAACACAACAACATACATTACCTGATGGAAGCAGAGGGTTCTTTTATCCTTTTCATAGAAGCCTTAGATTGTCATATCTTCATTTTTATGATATTCCCCAGAAGCAAGCTTTTCACTTGTTTCAGGTTATCCTAAGTCAGGCAGAGAACAATAATACTGGAAAACATTTCATCAAACCCCCTGCTTTGTCAGGTTAAAATCTTGATCTCCTGGTAGATAATGTTATCAAAACAATCACACCTTATTCACCTTTACCTCCCAGGAAAAGTCAGTGAAACTGTCAGAAAATGTTAGTACAGCCAGTCATGGTTAGCAAAGATATTCCAGACAGTGACAGATTCAATTTTCCATTTTTTTAAGGACAACAAATAGTTTAAAGTAAACATTACTAAACTGTTGATATTTCACAATTTTTTCTGTCTGGCTTCAGTTCCTTACTAAATTCCTTTGAGTCTGGCAACTTACTGTTTTGTAGTCATGGATGGAAAGTGGAGGGCATATGAAAAACACATGAACTTCATGCAGGTTGCTTTGAATGAATGTATTTTATATTTGCCTCCTTTTTTAATTATTTGTTGCATGAATTTATAGTATTTACATGTCTGACTAGTATAAGAGTTTCAAATCATTAAAGTGTGGTCACTATACCAGACTGGAGACAGAATCCTTAGAAAAAGAGTGGTCCTGATAACAAATCATAAAAATAGATTTATTCTGTCTCCACTTGGGAGTACAAATTAAATTTGACCCTGATGTGCTACAGTAATGTAGAAAGAGCTTCAATTACCAAGTGTTTGCCTTATGCAAATATTGTTCAATAGCTTTTAATGATACTGCCAAGCATCATTTCAATAATATCTTTTGCTCATTTTACACTGATGGAGATGATTTTAGCTAGTAAAGCTTACTAGTATAAAATATGAAGTAAAATCTATAGCTGAAGAAGCTGTGGAAGTAAAGCAGAACTCAGAACATATGAATCTGTTACTTTTTTAAAAATACCCCAAACTGTACAAGCCGAACTACATCAGAATATGAACAGTACTTCAGTAATTCTGTCTTCTGTTTCTTTATACAGAATCTCTTATTCAGTCTCACCACTTCTTTTCCCATTGCCCTGCTCAGCAAATTTTCTCTTGCTTTGCACTGAATACACCCCAGTTTTTTCTAAACAGTGTTTTTAGATAAAGAAGAATGTTTTGCCATTGTAAATAGAAAAATAACTCTCTTCTTGCAGCCTACTACTGTCTCAGACAGGAAAGTAGACATTTAAGTTAAATGTTAAGGATGATATAGTTAACAGTATCTGAGCAATAGATGTACAGTAACACAAGATCATGTCCTGTTGGTCTTTGTTACCTAGTTAAACAGAGGACAAGTCTTTGGTCACTAGATGACATTTGTGAGGTCTTTGAGGCTATGTAGACCCATCACGCTCTGCCTGCATGAAAAAAGAAAGCTGTATTTTCACAATGAGGATAAGCAACAGGCAATATGGAGATTAAAAGTGGATCAAAAAGCTGATGTGATAATTCATATCCTTGTTCAAAGACTCTTTTTTTTTCCTCAATTTTCTGGGCTTTTACAAAGTTTGAATTCCTGCCTGAGTACAAGAATCAATGTTTTATCTGTTCCTTTTATCTTTTTATGTATAGAAACAGAAAATGAAGATGAATATGCTTTAGAATGTTTTGAGAGCTCTACTTTAACATTCAAACATGTTTATGTCTACAAGCTCAGTTACGGTCTTTTTAATTAAGAATCAGTAGCTACAAAGAATTAATGAGGCCTAACTAATCTACTTCATATTCAAACCATTAGTTTATTTGATAAATTTTCTTTGCTATTCCTTTATGGACAATAGCTTAATAAATGCTAATAGATTAATAAAAAGCATATTACAAGAAGACAAGAGTTGTTACAAACAACACTATCTTTAGAAATATCACACACAAAATGTAGTGGATACATGGGAACTACTCATAATATGGTAAGATGCAAGCACACTCTTTGAGTTTGCCATTGTAGATGCTTCCAACTACTTTAATAAGTGATAAATAAAGAAGACAAGATAAAGCAGTGGGAGGGTGCGATTAAGGGTTAAAAGAGGACAGAGGGCAAAAGGTAAAAAAAACCCCAGGCCTGAAAATAATGGCTTCTGGTAACTGCATGTACAAGCCATTATGCAATGAAGGAACTTTATCAATAGTATGAATATTTTAAAAACTCTTACAGTCCACATAAAAATCACTTTTGCAAGAAAAGATAATTTCATAGAGAAAAAGGCAAAAAATATAGCAACTTATGAATCTGCTAAAGTTGAATTATCAGGGACCGAGAAAGATGCGAAAACCTAACTACTCACACATTTAACTGGAACTTTGTAACCTAAACATCAAAAGTGATGATTATGAGCTGTCACTGTTTACAAACAAATGTCTTCTCATTGCTATACTGATTATCAATTGCTCATATTTAACAGAAGAAAACAGAAGACCAATATATACAGGAGTACTGTCACAGGAAGAAGTATGGGGAAACACAAAATCACAGAATCAAAGAATGGTTTGGGCTAGAAGGTACCATTAAAGATCATATATCCCAATGTCAATGCACTTGGCAGGGTCAGCTCCCACTAGGAAAGAGATTGATCAAAGCAAAGTAGTCTTGAACACTTCCAGGGATGGGGCATCTACAGCTTCACTGGGCAACCTGCTTGTGAGCATGGCAGGAGTGAACCTGAACTCAGCATCTATGCAGGTTGTGACAATGGAAAAAGATGGGAGTGCAAAAGTATACACTTTAAATAACGCATTAAGAAATGAAAAAAATTGTGAGTACATGGAGTGATTTAATGGCAATGTGACAACCCCCTTCCACAATGCCTATTTTTCTCTCTGTATTTTCTATTTAATGGATGATTTCAGGTTTTGCTCTCTGGCTTCCAGACAGTAATTCATCTCACCTCAGAATTTCAAGTGACGGTGGACTCGGTATTTGGCAGCCAAGTGAGTCTGCACCATTGCCAGGACAGAGCTCCTTCTGCCAGACCTCAATCATTTACCTCTGAGGCAGTTTTCTTAGACCTTCTTCAATGTCAATAAAGAAAAATAAGCAGCTTTAGTGAATGACTCATATGACATATTTTAAAAATCTACTCAGGGTTGAAATGAATTCTTTTCCAAAAATGTCTATTTTTCTTCACTGACCAATGAGGTGGCTTAAAATGACAAGCTCAAATATCCATGTCTAGACTGTAGTTCATGACTGCATTCCTTTGATGAATCCCACCTAAGATGCGGGGAACTGAGAGGAAAACTGTCTCGCTATATGAAAACAAACAAGAAAAAAAGCTGTTGGGCCTTTTATAAGCTATATGTACATCAAATAAATATCCATTAAAATTAAGATAACACTATTAAACAACATCCATACTTTTAAACCTTTTATTTGGGGGAGGTTAAAGAATCAAAAAGCAATTCTAGATTGACTGATGAGAATTTTCATTGCCATCTAGTTCTTTCCATTCAGTCAATAAAATAAAGGAAAAATAATACAGAAAAAGAACAAAAAAAGCAAAAACAATCCCCATGTTATGACTGCTCCTAATTTTGTTAAAGATTCACATGTTTTGTTCAAGATTACCAGGAAATTTTTAAACATAATCTGCAACATACGACACAGCACTACTGCATATTTGCAAATTTATAGTAATTTCTTGATGCTTATTCCACAAATCAATCCCTTGGTGATACAAAGCATTTATGTCTTTTTGTTTAGAAAAAATGTGCATTTAGTTTTCCACTTGACTACTTGATCAGATCACAAGCAGGGTACTATGAAATGGTAAGTGGAAACGGCAAATGCCATTTATGTTGACAGCACTGATTTAATGAAGATTAGACAAACAGCAGTGCCACCTACTGTTTAGAATTTAAATACAGAAGCTCCTAAGAGCCCAATCCAAGTATATTATGCTTGGTTTACGGTGAGAAGTTCACTTGGAGAGGGAATTATTTTCTGTAACGTCGCTTACAAAGAACGAATTTAAAAGTAAGATTTAAAACAAATAGCTGTGCAGGGCTGAGATCACTGTCTTCCATTTCGGCTTCATTTTTTCAAGCAAAAGATTACAGCTGGGGAAATAAATTTTAAAAAGTTTTTAAATGAAGAGATGAAGTGGGGAGGCAACTGCTTTTGCCATCAAATGGTCCTTTGATTTGTTACATGATTTTGGAACATATCAACACTACCTGATTTTCCTGTCCTCTTACTCACTCCCTACTCATTCACAAGATACATACATGAAATGGACTTGAAGACTGAGGTATTCCTGAAATAAATGATTTGTTCTCATACTGACAAATTACAGGGATTAATGTTGTTTCATGTGAATTGAAAAAGGTCACATAAAATACTAGCAGATCTTATCTGCAGGACATGTTTGTAGTGACATGTTCAATAAGATATTTGGGAGTAGGTCTTATTATAGGGGTAGGAGGGTCCATCTGCAAGAGAACTTTACAACCCCTTAGTACATTTTTTTAGTCTGTTTTCACTCCTGCATCATGCTGGGGCATGGCACAAGCAAAGAAGTAGTCTGGCACAATAGATGCCAGGATAGGAAGTGCACTATACCCTCACATCAGCTCCTGATGGCTACTCTAGAGGCTACTCCCTCTAGACCAGGTTGCCCAAAGCACCATCCAGCCTGATCTTCAACACTTACATGGATGGGGCCTTCTCAGCTTCTCTGGGCAACCTGTTCCACTGCCTCACCACACTGATATGTAGGACAATATAAATATGTGAAGGCACAGCTTAGATTTTCACAGAGATGTAAAGCTGCTGAGAGACTGACCTAGCAGGGGACACAGGTGGCAAAATCAAATCAAATATATGATTGAAATAACGCTACTCTTTTCAGCCTAGATAGGTGATGCCTTGGGAAACTGAAGAACTATCTTCACTTTGATGTTTAAAATTAACTTAAATGTGTCATCTTTGGACTAGATAGCAGCTGTGAGTCAACCCGAGGGAAATTTCAACCTCAGTCTTGTTGCTGTTATTCAGTTTTAATTAAAAGAATGCCACAGATAAAGTGCAGACAGGTGCAAGGGAATAAAAATGAAGAGTATGTTGTCTACTAAGCTTAAAAAAAAAATAAAAATTAAGTATCACTCAAGTGATAAACTGGGGATGGGAGGAATAGACAGAAATGAAATAAAGTGCATTGCAATTTATAGATAGATAGATAAATAGATAGATAGAAAGATAGATAGATTTGTTGTTAATAAAAGGCTGAATCCAGAAAGACCATTGTTTGATGGATTTATGGTAATCTACATTCCAGCTTTCTAAATTGCATCTTAAGTTAGGCTCTTATTTCATACAATATGAAAAATAATTTTAGCATTTCTGAGGGCAATGTAAATTTGGCAGTTTATGGGTTTTTCTGCTTTAGTCAGAAACCCAACTCTTAACCACTGGTTAAATTTTTAGATTTAATAGATAACAGAGATTTTAGATTTCTAAAATTTATTCTAACTAATAATGCAACACCTATCCTATTGATGATAGTTCTCTTCTGCTTACATACTGATGAGAGACACTTGGCTTCAAATACTGTGAGACACTGCATTATTCAGCTTCTAAAAAAAAGAAAAGGCAGAAACTGGCAAGTAGGAATTAATAATACAATGCCATGGTCATTACTATTGTAACTGAAGTTTCTTGTTTACTTGAGAAGCAGCTAAATCCCCTTTCTTCTTCTCTGTCACTGTCTCTGACATTGATATGTCACCATTTTCCTTTCATCTTCACACTTTTAGATCAACTGTGGTATAGCTTTCTGAAACTTTGAACTTCACACACAGAATCACAGAATCACGGAATCACGGAATATCAGGGATTGGAAGGGACCTCAAGAGATCATCTAGTCCAACCACCCTAACAGAGCAGGAACACCTAGAGCAGGTCACTCAGCAAAAGACAGTCAGCCCTGAAACCCTGAGCAAAAAGGACAAAAAGGGTGTCCCACACCAAGCCCAGAACAACGCCAGCATCACCCAAGGTGACAGCAGGACATCAAGCTGGAGGCTGTGAGAGGCTTTGTGACAGCCCCTGCCTGTCACCAGCATTCACACAGGTGGGTATCCAAGCACCAGCTCTAATCTGGGGATAACAGCAGCTTTAACAGTGACAGGGCAGTGATTATTGCCACAGCCCAGGTGTCAGGGGCATTTTGGCAGTGAGCAGCATAGCAAGCAGGCAGATGAAGGCAGGAAATCCATCAGGATTGAGTACCCAGCATCAGGAACCACCTCCTAGCAGCTCCCCCAGTGCCACCAGTCTGTGCACGCAGCTACATGCATATAACTCTTCTTCCCAGTAAGCAAAATTTTTTCCCTATTTTCCTTTCTTTGGAATTCAACTCTTTTTTTTTTTTTCATTTGAAATAACAAACAAAAAATTAATGCATGCTCTACCTATTTTATGAAATTCAACCACACCTTGAACTGTTCCTATTATGTTGCTTCAGCTTTAGTAATCTCATCATTTAGTAGCAATGTTCACTAGCAAAGTTACTTTCTAGCTAGACCTGTCCATCCCAATACCCTTCGCTCCATGCCCTCTCCACCATATGAAGTCACCAATCTCCCTCCAAAAACAGCTGTTTAACTGGAAGTGCCTATTCTTTTGAAATCACTTTTTGCTCATGGCTTTTCCTTCTCTTGCCCTGTCTCCAATCTAGCTTCTCTTCTCACATGAACATCCTCTTCAGATGTTCTCAGAAGTCTGCACCTTGGTGACATAGCTTAGTAGTATCAGCAATATCCTTAGATATCCTTAGAGCACAAATACCCAAATCTCAAGGCAGAGGGTGAGTAGCAGAGGCTACTCTCTGTTTAGCAATGGAATTACTACATATGTGACACAGGAGGTAAGAAAATGTATGAGTTATGGGTGGCTATCAGTTAAACTCCTCAGTCTGAGTATCGCTTGCTTAACAGAAACCTTCTATAGGCTCCTGCTTACCCCATCAGAAAAGCTTATCCTTTTCATTGTGATACACCATTAGGCATTTTTGCAAGTTCCAATATACTGCAATAATTCATTACATTTCTGAAATTTTTAACCAATGTATAAGCATTTGGATTTAGGTCAGTCTGAATTAATGTTACGTTAAATTCTGTAATAACAACAGTCCAAAAAAGAACCTTCCACCTTCCACATGAAAATCCATTATGCAGAGATCATAGGAAAGACATATTCAGTACACCAAATTTTTAAATACATACATTCATACACTTCTGAATGATATGCACAACATCTGTGCCAGAACTGAAAGAAAACTTTTAAGCTAAGTTTCCCTTTCAATTATTTTTTTCATATGTCTCCTCATTTTCCATGTAGGACTCTTTGTGAAGCAACAATTCAGAGACATGTTATAGTAGTCACACTACTCACTTGGTTCATCATGCTGATAAAAATGTGACAGTTGCAATCATATTACCAAAAGCTCCTTCTGCTGTAGGCTGTTAAGGGAACTTACTCTGCACACACTTCCAAACAACTTGAAACTGAATCATACAAGCACACACTTCCAAACAACTTGAAACTGAATCATACAAGTGCTCCAAAATACCTCTTCTGGCAAACATCGTGTTTTAAAATATATGAAATGTTTATATAATTCACGTAACCCTATTTTGGTGCATCTGATTCTTCAAGAAATGGCAGAGAATTGAAATGAAAAACAACTGTTAAAGATGCAAAGGGTCAAAGACACTACAAAAACGTTGAATCAGATATATTTATCTAAATATGAACATGTAGCAGATACAAGAAGCTCTGATGCTTAAAGGTAAGGGTGTGACCAAGTCTGCTTATGGGAAAGAGAAAGGACCGAGGAAGCCAAAGAAGCCAGCTGCTACATTTGACAGACACTATCTCTGTTTGCTGTCCTTGGCAATGACTTGCTTTGCTTATAATTGGAACTGCTCCTGATTAAAGACTTAATTCTCACCAACTCAGAAAGCTTAACATACATTACTAATTTTCCAACTAATGAATAGAACTCAGTATTGAAGGAACAAGTAGCTAAGTGATGTGCTTGAGACCGCACCTGGAAGGATGAGAATTAAAAGTGTCCTCATGCCATGCTGGTGACCTTTGTACTTGCCACAGCCACCAACCAAAGTATCAATTTAGATGCAAGTGTCACCCTGATGATACTACTTCCCACTGCAAATTAGAACTCAGTCTATAATTAAAGCACATTTTTAATTCTGCACCATTAGGGTTCATCTGCACAAGCTCATCCAAGGTAAGAGGGCAGGATGAGGAAAAGGCAGTAACTCCACCACAAGTCAGTTTGGTACTATAAAACAATCCCAAGGCAGAGTTGCCAGCTGTTGTTTTGTACTTTGCATTTGGGCTGGAAACCAGTTGCTCTTATTACTCCTTCCTCCTCCAGCTCAAACAATTTTCACAGCAAATTTCAGTTTAAGTAAATCCCAAACAACCGAAACCACCTACAGTGTCCTTTGTGATGAATTGAAGGACCCATTCTAACAGAACTTTTGCAGCAAGAGATGGAGGGCACCATATGGAGGCTGTTTAGCATAGTGATCTTTCTTTAGGGATGGGTCTACTTAATACATGCACATAAATCAGAAACAGGTTTAAGATGTTAAGTGTTTTTCAGTGTTAAGACACATGGACAAATATCTGCTGTTCTCATTTCTAATCATCTTCAAGTTGCTGATAACATACATACATAATAGCAATTAATATTCCTGATTCACATTTTAAATATTACAATTTCCTTCCTGTCAAAACTTTGGTAATTTATGCTTCATTATAGGACAGAAAGCACATTTCTGGATTATGTTACAGCAAGGTCTGTAGCCTCTGCATAAGGGAATACATGCTTGCATAATTCCATGTGAAAACTATCCTGCAAACTATTTTTTGTCTTGAGATACCATTATTATATATCTATGCCTATTAGTAAAATGTTGGGATTATATTAATTAGTGTAAAAAAGACATCATTCCTCTCTGCATAATGTGGCCCTCATGGATATGAATTATTTAAGCAATATGATAAAAGTCAAACTTTAGGACTTGCAAAAGCACAGATTACAAATCTGTAAAGGAAATGTGTCTGTTCTTTCATCCTATAGTCCACAACAGACTACACAGAGGCTGATAATAATAATTACTTATATGAACACAACAGTTGAAAAGACAACTAACCACTTCAAGCAAAAGAAACAGTTGCACCTCCTATCTCAAACCCTATCTGCCTCTTCCTTGTATCAGTAAGAAGAGTAAAACGCTTGAGGAGAAGGCTAATCTGTTAAACCTTTTTTTTCCTTTGATCATTTGTCCTCATACAGACAAAACACAGAAATCAATGTCACTTTCAGATAAAGGGTGCATAGCAGATCTTACCTGGAGGAAATGTTTTTAGTGATAAGTTCAACAATGTATTAAGGAGTAGGTCTTACTGCAGGGGTAGTGGAGTCCATCCACGTAAGAGCTTCACATAAGAGCTTTAGTTTATCTTAAGAGTCTGATTTCAGTCCTGCATCAGGCTGAGGCATGGCACAAGCTAGAAACAAACCTGGCAACACCGATGCCAGGACAGGAAGTGTGCCATGCCCACACATCAGCCCCCAATGACAGCTCTCCAGGGACACCTCCCACTAGACCCGGTTGTCCAAAGCCACATCCAGCATGTCCTTGAACACTCCCGTGGATGTATAGAATCATAGAATAGTTTGGGTTGGAAGGGACCTTAAAGATCATCTAGTTCTAACCCCTCTGCCACAGGCAGGGACATCTCCCATTACATCAGGTTGCTCAGTGCCTTGTCCAGCCTGGCCTTAAAACATCTCCAGAAAGGGGGCATCCACAATAAATCTGTGCAACCTGTTCCAGTGTTTCACTACCCTCACCGTAAAGAACTTCATTCTTATATCTAGCCTGAATCTACCCTCTTCCAATTTTATATCCATTATTTCTAGTCCATTATTTATCGTATGGGACATTCACAGCTTCCCTGGGCAACTCATTCTGGTCTCATGGTGAAAATTTATTTCCTGATATCTAAATCTACCTTCTTACGGTTTGAAACTACTACCCCTCATCCTGTAACTACACGATTGTGTAAAAAGTCGCTCCAACAGTCACCCCGTCCCTCAGCAGCAGAGAAGAGGCCGCGCCGTGCGGCTGCTCTTCAGAGCCCAGCCCGGTAACCAGGCAGTGCCTGGGAGGCGCTGACGCCCGCTTAGCGCACACGACGTGTCCCGGCGACGGCTGCCTGGCACACGGCGTGAGGCGGGCCGACAGGCAGCCTGCAGGCCTTCTCCCTGGGAAGGCGTTTCCAGCCCTGGGCGGGCTGCTCACCTCACTCAGCATAGGGGAGCCGGGTGACGACAGCTAGTGCAACCCCACCCCACTTGGTGACAACCCCCGTTTTGAGAGCTGCGCCCTTCCGAGCAGCCCCAGGCCTCAGCTTCACGGCCCGCTGAGACGTGACTGACGGGGGAAAACAACAGCTGCGCACGCGCGCAGGGCCAACGCCACCGTGCAAGGACCGCCACAGTCACCGGGGAGGGGTGGCCGCCGCCCCCTCGCTCCCCCCGCAAGACTCCGCGGGTGTCCGCGCCCCCCACGGACGCCGCCCCGCCGCCGGGGCAGGTAGAGCGTAGGGAGGGGGGAGCGGCGAGGCAGGGGTTCGCCATGAGTCGGCGAGTGGGGACTGAGCCGTCAGTGGCCTCTTGGTCCCTGCCCGGCGCTATGTCCCTGAGGGGGGTCGCAGGGAGCCGAGAGGGGCTGAGCCCTGCGGCTGTGTGGCGTAGCTTGGGTTAGACGCTCCCGTCAGGAGAGGCGTGTGTGTGTGGGGGTGTGTCTGAAGTGGGAACTTCTGGGGAGAGAAGCAGAGAAATGTTGGGGTGTTCGAGCTCAAAATGTGAAGGGACGAGGACGGCCTAAAAACCTTGCTCATGTCGGGAGTTTACGGCTGTTCGCAGTGTTGCGTTCGCTCCGCTTGTCACTTGGCGTCCTGCCCTGTCACTTTTATGAACTTTATCGCACCGTTTCAGCGCTGTCTTGCTGGTCTGTGTTAGTTGTTTGCTGTGCCAATCCGAAAGGACGAAAAATTAAATTGAATTCCGTTGGACACACAGAGACAGGATGAAGTTTGGTTGGAAGTTTAGTTTGGAGTTGATGGACAACCTCTGAGACCTGAGTTACTCACGATCGGTGTGGATTTGTTAGCCCTGGTAGTGTAACAGGCTCTGCTTTTCATCTGAACAAATGCATTCCCACGTGTTAATGCCGAAGCCTTGTGGTGTGTAAACCAGTCTGACGTTCGATTCGTGTGTCATTGCTACAGTATCCTTGTAGCATAGAAGGGGACAAGGCTTTCCTTGTACCATCCAGAACACTTGAGATTTTCTTACTGGATCTTTCCATCAGCACTTCATCAACAGTCACCATGAAGCTGCTGGAACTCTATCTGAGGTAGAAGGAACAGAGTATTCATGTTGTTAATTGTAAGGGACGGTTTGTTTGCTTGTTCTTTGTAGTATTAGCAATTTTAGTCTTTCTTCTGAAATGAGCAGTTGACTTCATAGTCGTGAACAACACGGTGGCAGATGGAGGCTGGTGAGAAAGTAGCTGCTGATCTGAGGTTCTGCCTAGAACTGTTCTGTCAAGTGAATTGACTTCAGTGCATCTGTGTTTTAAGTGGGAGGGTGATGAAGAGGACCCTGTTACAGTATCAGGGCCTTGATGTGCAACTATTTTTTAACTACTCTCTTTTTTCTTATTTCCCCTCCCCCTTCTTCAATATTTTCAAACAGGTTATGTGGAGAAGAAAGTTTCTTCTGTGTGCTATTATGATGTCCAAGCAACACATCTATTGATAATTCCTTTGTAACTCCACACAAAAACAACTTCTGAGGGTATCAATTTGGTTACCACATCCAGAGGTTACTTTTGAGAAAATGGGGACTACTAAAAGTCTTTATAGTACTCAAATACTGTTGCTTCAATTGAAAGGAAGTAGGCTGTGTAGTTGCACATTGCCAAAAGCTCAACAGTTCTGGATTGGAATTCTAAACTATTGCACCATAAGAGCACCCCTTAACGGAGTTAAATTCCAGGTAAGTATTTTTGTGATGCTCTAGCTGTAAGTGATGTCCATCATTACAGTGATATTAATGTTTCTTTTAGAGTCTACAGTGCTGAGCTTTTGATCTTACAGTCTTATTTATGAATTAAAGATGCCTATTGGGGTGAAGGACCAGGCAGCAAGAAGTTATGGGAGTACCAATGCTACCGAATTAACTTTTTGTGTGTGGTAGTTCAAAGTTGGAGAGAAACAATTTGTTTTCAAATTATATTTCAGATGATACAGCATGGTGACTGACAGGCATTTTAGTGTCAGCCCCTTAGTGAGGAATGAGACCAAGGTCTCTGGAAAACTTTTTTACTAGTGCCATATGGCACAAAAAAGGGGGTAAAAAAGCAATTTTTATTGTATTGGCAGGCTAATCTTTGAACACTTGCAGTTGCAAATTATACTGTTTTTCTAGATGTTAATCTTTAAAGTATAAATTTCTGCATGTACTTTATAAGTATTACAGCATTGTGGTTTAAAGTAGTTTTCGAGGGGCCAAGCAATTGAAAAATTAATCTGGATGATTTAACTAGTATTTTGGTTGACCTTAATAATCTGTTTAAAAATAAATAATGCTCTTCTTATATTTGCCTAATATTTATCTTTTAAATGGTAAAACAAGAGTCTTTGATTGTAGGTTTCTAAAGTAAATGAAAAACGATTGATAGCTGATAGAAGAATGGCTACTAGTGCAGAGAGAACAAAAATAGTCACTGGAAAAAGTCCCAGTGGAGTGTGTGATGGAAGCCAACATTCACTAGAAGGTAATGCAGCTTTTTCCATCTTCTTAAGAAGTCAATCTTCCCTGTCCACTCTAGGCATCTTTTGCTAATAATCAAGGTGATCTAAGCTATTAATTTGAAAATTTTATATCATGTGGTGTGGTGGTGTTTTTTTTTTATTTTAAGGGTACTATATGTAATTCTTATAGTTTGCAAAGGCGCATTTAATTCTCCTAAGTATCTTAATGTTCAGCTAGATTGTGAACTAATTATTTTGCATTATTATTTTAATTTTTCTCTTCAACTTTGTCAAACTCTTACCATACTCATTCTACATGACTGTATAGATGCTAAACTTGGTTACAATAGTGGTGACTCTTAAGTAGAGTAAAGTCAATTGGATGGGCTACTGTTTTGTGTAAGCCCGTTTTTGACTGGGATAATCAATTTCTTGAATGTTCACTAAAGAGTACGAATAGTCTGATAGTGAACTTTTTTTTTTGCTTTAAATGTTAAAAGACAAATATTCCTGTGTGAATGGTGATATCTGAGTCAGCTAAATTAGTAGTTTGAATTATGACATTTATTTTAGCAATGCTGCCTAGCTAAACAGTTCTTTCCATAGCTTTGTTTTTTTGTCATTCCTAGCTAATAACTAATCCTCAAATGTGTTCTTATGCATCATATATTTTAGCTGCAATGCTTCAGGGTGCTTGGTCATTCGCATTTTATGTATACTTAATTTCTGTTTGTTAAGGGGTTTTAGTCAGTTGCTTTGGGCATTTTCAGCTTTTGTTTATAAATGGGATGACAGGGACATAGTTAAGACTGGTTAAGACACTGAGGTTGTGTACTGGTTATATAATCATACTGCTCAGGAAGCAGCAGCATGAGAAACTGCTTTGCTATTCCTTGTGAATGACAATTAGGAAGACCTATCCTGAAAAAGCTATATTGCACTTTATCATAATTCTACTGTACAGACTTGTCTCCTTACATAACTTCTTTTGTAGGTTACAAACATATGAGATACTACTGAGTAAACAAAAATGTCCTCCCCAAGCCCCCACAGTACATTTTTAATCACCAGTGATTTCTTTTTCCACAGATGTGAGAATCTTTTAAAGAAAACTCTGAGGTTTATGTTTATTACTGAATGCTCCTGCACTATGAAGTAATGAGATTGAACAGCCCCAGTGTCTTTATAGTTTTTCTTGAACTTTTGTTATGCTTCTGTTTCTGAGGTTATTTTGTTAGATCTTTTTTTCAAGACAGCAGAAGTGTACCTATTCCATTAGCCACTTAAAATCTTTATGTTTTGAAATTTTCTGATCATGTGAGGTGATTTTTGAAAAGCAGTGGCAAAAACATGTCATATCTCTTATTTATGTCATACCTTATGTGGTATAACTTATGTGAAACCCTTTAAGATTATTTGATCTGAAATCTTGTGGAACAGGTATTTTGTAGCATTTTTAAGACAGCAAGATTTCTGCTGATTGCTCAGGCAGATGACAAATTATCTGTATTCAGATGTGAGTGTTCTCCTGTTTATGATACTCCCTAAGAAGTTGGCAATGAATATTCAAATTGTAAACTTAATTAAGTTTTTCCATATATCCTCTTGGGAGTTGTTCTAACTCTACTATTCATTTTGAGTAGTGATCTACCAGATTATCAAAGGAAAACTCATTTCTGAATCATTCTTTCTCTGAAATACACCAGTTTAACTTCCAGATCAAGTGTTGCCATGTTATATTGGCCTGAAACAAAATAAAAAGGGAAAGTTTATAGTCTCATCAAAGGGAGCATCTTGTTTCCTATTCCTTGCTTCTCTGATTTTTATAGGATATGCATCAAATGAATGCTTCCTTTTCCTCTTGCTTTCCTCTTACGTTACCTTTGAAAGGTGAAATGAGATTACGTAGCTGTATCTGTCAAGCACATAGTTCCTTATAGAACCATGATTCTCACTCATCTGTGTCATCTTTGTAGGTTAAGTGCTTTGTTACAGACTTGTAAGAGGCCTTGAATTCATTGTACAGAACCTCCCTACAGGTAGATGCATAGTGCTGATGAAGGTATTAATGTTCTGTTATTTCTACTCTATAATACTGATTACTTGCAATGCTCTACTGATTTTAATATTCTGAACAAATGAAAGAAGACCCAGTTATTTCAACCAGTAGCAAGTACTAGCTATCATTTTGGATCTAAACATTCAGTTAACAACTGGATAAACGCCTGAGAAACCCAATTTGATCTGATCACTGACCCCATTTTGTGCAGAAGAAGGTTGGGTAAATGATCTCCTGAATTATTCTATGATTCAAGGATTAATTTTTCTCTCATTCACCTTCTTGTAGGGTTGTTACTTGTGTGTGCAAACCCCATTGCTCAGCTAGAAGTAATCACTGGATCTGTCACTTGAACCTTAACATTGATACTGTGATAAACATGTTGTAAACCTTGCATTGACACTGATTAATAAAAGTGTAGTGACTTGATAACCATGCAGATGCTACCTTTGATTTTAAGTCCTCGTGGGGAAGCTGTAAAATATTGCTGTACTGCTTGCCATACCAATCACATACTTCTTTTTTAAAAGCTAGATTTATTTGTAACTGTATTTTCAGTTACATTTATTTGATCTTTTTGGACTTGAAATTAGTCTGATCTTAACAGACTGTGAGACCAGCAACATTCTTTAATGATATTTCTTTGCTGGAAATTTCAGTGTTTTTTCTGTTTGTTTGTTCATCTTTCATTGAATCCTTTTGTCAATCAAGTAACTGATGAATACTCATTCAGTAATGTCTTGGGTTGTGAAATGAAGAAGTGATAGAAGTTTAAGAAATTAACTCTCCTCAAAGAATGAATGCCATGAATAAGTTCACAAAATTTCTCTACGTTTGTAGGGATTTTTTTCTCTTAAAAAAAAAATCTTACAGCTTCATGCTATACCTATGCTGTAGATACTCTGTTCAGTTTAAATCCTTTTTGATTTGTGACTATCTAAACTGACACCACAGTGTCTTTAAATGATTCACAAAACAAACTCCTCATCTATTCTCTCATTACAAAACAGAAAAATGAATCATAGAATCATAGAATGGTTTAGGTCGGAAAGTACTTTAAAGAATATCTAGTTCCTATTCTCTTGCCATGGGCAGGAACACCTTGTGCTAAATCAGGTTGCTCTAAGCTCTGGCCTTGGTGAAGAATAGTCTTGAGTACACTGATTTACTTTTTTAATCCCATTCATGTTGATGTGTACCCAAATATGCTAGTTTAATTTAAATTCAATACTAAGAGAATCTGAACAGTGGTTTGTATATCTTTACAATATATTATGTGGATCAGTTTCCACTTGTAATGTTATTTGCAGTAATAGAAGAGATGAAAATTATATTACCCCTAAGGATCTGAATTTATGCTTCCTGTTTGTGTTCTGTTAGATATAAATTCTGCCTTGATACCTTTAGTGCTTTGTATTTTATTTTTTAAATTCTTCCTTACTTTAACATTTTCAGTAATATGTTTCATTCTTTTATCTTTTAAATAAGAAATTACTTTAAATAAGAATTTGTCTATTAATGATTTCTAATAATACTAGCAAGCAAATGAGTTCTAAGGTTGAAGGAAAAAAAAGCTTTCTTGGATAATTATATTGGATTCAAGCCTGTGTGCATGAGCGTAGTATATTGACACCACAGCCTGCAGTTTTGTAATTAATTTGATTTTTAATTTAGATCGTCAACAATGTTGACTTTCCAACAGCATTCTTTTATCACTTTTAGTTGCTACTTTTGTATTCTTTGAGAAATTACATTAAAAGGTGCAGTTATTTTGTATTAGCATGTTTCTATATCTATGTGTATTTCCTGACTGAAAAGCAGATTTGTGCTAAGAATGATTCAATTATGGAAATGCTAAACTAACTGCTACTTTTTCAGTGCATTTGGTAACCAAGAGTGTGTGCTATTCTTAAACAAATTGATTTTTTAATATAGATATAGTGTATTATTCTTTCCACACCAAAAGAATAAATCTGTATTATAAGATAAAATTAAGTGGTCCTTTTTCTGACTCTGAAACTTTTTTTCCACAGCAAAAATGAAACATATCAATCTGTCGTTTGCAGCTTGTGGATTTCTGGGTATTTACCACTTGGGGGCAGCAGCTGCTTTTTATAAGCATGGTAAGAAGTTACTGAAAGTTGTGAAAGCTTTTGCGGGAGCTTCGGCGGGATCACTGGCTGCCACTGTCTTATTAGCAGTACCAGAAAATATAGAGGTAAATTAATAAACTCGTAGGTATAGGACATGATGGTTTTGAAAGGATGTTTTTCATATAATCATCTACCATTTAGTTTTCTTAAATATTTTGGTTCTTGGGGAATGTGAATGTGTTTTCATTAAAAAAATCTGTGACTTGTGGGCAGAAATGTTCAAGAAGCAAGTATTTCTTTATGATAAAAGTCTGTCATACAAACTTTATATTTTAGGCTATATAAACTTTCATGGCTATGAATAAGATAGGCATTCTTAAGCAAATGCGTAGTCCTTTCATTCTTTTGTGAAAGGAGATTAAAAGGATAGGTGGACTGTATCTTCATAATGTCAACAGTAGTAGCCACACTGTATGCCAGCAAGGCTAGCCCTTGCAGTGTTCTGTTTTAGCATGCTATGTTTCAGTTTTTTTCAAGGGATATTTTTTTCTACAGAGATTTTCTCACCATTGATACGTTGTCCTGTTGAGACACCAAAGTGATACTTAATGACTACTCTCTTACAGATCTTGTGCGAGCATATTGCCTTATCTTTTCTTGATTTTCTCCCTCAGTGGTGATTCTGCCTTAACATTTGTACAAGACTAGGCCTTGGTGAAATGTTAATATTTCTATAATATTTCTATTATATTTTTAACATTTCTATGGTATTTTTTATTAAGTGTGGGAAAAAAAGATGTTAGGTTTTTTGTTCAAAGTACACTTAAGTTTCATTACATTGAGCATCAGGTAACTGTCTCCAGGCCTAGTTTGCTGCATTTGATTCAAGCAAAAATCCAGCCAATACTGTCCCTGTTCTGTTTGTTGCTGCCTTGGTATGAACTTATTGTGCAGTTAGCTGTACTGCTGTTACTTTCAGCAGTATGTTCCTCCCTGAACAGTTAGTACCCCACCACCCCCTCTGTGTGCATTCTTTATATGATTTGTTATGAGGAAAATTCCACTCTTTTGTGAAGAGAACCTTACTTGTATTTCTGTTCAGGTGTTGCTCCTTTTCTGTAGACTATGACTAATAGTTCAGTTTCAATTTTTCCTGGTGTAATGCATTCCTCTGACTTTAATTTCCCCTAGGGTGAGCATAGCAGCTGGCCAGTTCTTAGCCCATTGAGAATGTTCTGCTTGTTCTAGGCACTGAGTATAAACATTTGTTCCCAGCTTGGTTCCATTTATAAAAATCTTTCAAAGTGAAAATATTGTGAGTCTTTTTGTGTTTTATGCTTAAAGAAATTAAACCTATAGTACCCTGAGTCTGACAGATTATTTTTCCTTGAAAATACATAATTTTAATACAAACTGAAGAATGTTCCATTAAATTTTTGGTTCTTTTAATTTTTATTAATATTTACTTCTTAGTCATACTGTAGTTTAAATGGAAAACTGAAAGGTATTTGAGAGGTTAATCCTAACAGGCAGTATTGTGTACTGAATAGAATTATCTTTTCATATCAGGATGATTATATTATTACCTTCATCACATTTCTAACTTGAAATATTTTATATCCAAAAATATATGTGTCAGTCTGTTGGTTTTGTTTTTTTGTTTTTTGAGTCTTTTTCCCAGGAGATGGCTGTGCTAGACGCTATAATTGGGACTCACCCCATCTCCTGGTCTCAAGGCTCTAGTACAACCTTCCCTTATTTTGGAGAGAATGTAATATTGAGGATTTCTTGTCTTGACTTGCTATTCTACCAGGACAGTTTACATAGGTTTTTCAGTTGTGTCTTGGATTTTTTTGACTGTTGAAAAGGCATGGGACTTTAGATGTCAAAGAAGGCTTATATAGAGTTATAAATAAATGCTTACTTATTTCAAAAGTACTTTGTCCATGTTTGATGTCAAGTTTGCTTAGCTCAATACAAATAGTTACAACTTCTAAACACGTCCTTAATCACTGATGCAATTTAAATGTATTGACTAATGCTTCTGGCAGTAAAATTATAAGCAATTCATAGCTGTAAGAAGTTGTCTCTTTTGATAAGCAAGAATTGTGAGTGTAGGTATGGTCTATTTTTAGTACTTGAAATACTGTTTACCTGGGTTTGAATTCATCTACCTCCCTTTCACTCTTAGCTCCTTATCACTTTATTAAAGCATCTTGGATATAAAGATAGTTTTCAGGTGCTTCATGTAGAGTTTTGCAGTTTTCTTCTCTTAAGAGAGATGTCTGAATGTGCCTCTTTCCAACTGAATGACAACAACAGAAAAAACCAAACTGCTTAATGTAGAATAGATTCAAGATGAGGTCCATGTAACTAGTTTTGCTTATTTGAATTGGCTTGGAAATGTCAAATGCCCCATAGGGTAAAAATGCAGATCGAACCAATGTGAAATGAAATAGCACAAGCCTTTACATTGACTGCCTCTTGAAGAGGTATGGACCTCTTTGCAAACCCTTTATCAGGAGGCCATGTACAGAAAGTGAATGCAAGAACCACATTTCTGACTCTTTCCTATGTAAAACTGTTCTGTGCAGAAATGATACAAGAAAGTTAAACTACTCCAGCCAGCTTGTTCCTGATCTTGTACTAATACTCACTCCAGCTCATTTTCTATCATTAAATCCTGCACCCTTCTCCTCCACAGGACACATTCTTTTATCTTTATTTTAATTCTTCTTTTTCAGCCACATCAAGTACTTTTTTACAAACAACATATTTATCAGGACTCACAAACTATATATTGACAAATCTTTTATTCTGTAAACATGTAGTTAAACTGGAGAAAATGAATATATTACATTTATTAATGGAGTACAATTTACAGTTTGCGAAGTTGCATAAGACTGGATTTTTTTTTTTTCCCCGAAGTCTCTAAATCATTAGAGAATTCTGCTTGAAAGGATAAAAAAATCTTATACAAATATTTAATAGTGAGTCTTAAGAATTCAGAATCATAATGCATTGTTTCAGACTCTTTTAGTTAAAGCATAAATGCTACTTATTTTTCCTTCCTTTTGGAGTTTTCCTGGGTTACATTTCAAGGTATTTTTTGTGCAGTTGTTAGCACTACATATTCCAACTTACACAAAAAAGGGCTTTTTTGTGTAGTGGAATCTATTACCTAGTTTTCTGGCTTGTGTTTTCTTCTTTTGTTTTCTATTGTAATATTGTATTCAGTAAGTACTTAAATGGTATTTTATTCATTAAATACATGTATTTGTAGCACAGCTTTTGCATTAGTGATATGAAATTCCAGTAACTGTAGAGTTTTTTATTGCTTATAGGTATCTTAAGGTACTTGTGTCTCATTCTAGGACCAAAGTAGTCTTTAAAATAAAAATGGCTTTTAATTTGAAATATAAATTATTGTTCTCGTAATGACATGATTCAGAGAACTGATTATTTATCAGTGGCTATATACAGAAAAGTAGCCTTTCTCTTTCCTTGATGGTTAATGTATGATTCTTGTGAGGGTTTATTATTATTTTTTTATTTTTAAATTATTGATCTTGTTTTTCTTACAAGTTAGCCCTTATAAAAGGATCAGCATTTTGTTATTCAAATATTGAAAGAAGCCCAGCACATATGAAAAAATATTTGTCTGGTCTTATGGCTCTCTCTGCATTAAAACTTGAGTTGTTAGTAAGCTTTTGATACCACAGCTGAACATACTCCCCATAGCTAACACATCCTTAATTGTGAATATTTTCATTTGCAGAAATGTAAGCAGTTTACCTATGGATTTGCAGAGGAAGTTAGAAAACTGGACTTCGGTGCTGTAACACCTGGTTATGACTTTATGAAAACACTTAGGTACTTATCTTAATGTGTCTGTAAGGTATTTTTGTGTGAAGATGTCTAAGTGAGAAGGGAGAGTATGCATGTAATTCCTATGCTTTAGGGAGCTCAGCTCTATTTCACCCCTAAATTATTTGCAAGGCTTTTAAATAATGATGGTGAATAATGTTTAGCATTTTCTTTGCTCTAGGGAAGGCATAGAGTCTATTCTTCCTTCCAATGCTCATGAGATAGCTGAGAACCGGCTCTATGTGTCAGTCACTAGGACCAAAAATGGGGAAAATCATTTGGTTTCAAGTTTTGCCTCCAGGGAGGACCTTATTAAGGTAATGAAGTTGAATACTTTTTTTTTAATAAAAATGTGTATCTTCAAGGTTAGGAGTCTATTATTAGCTGTACAATAAAACATTATTTTATTGAAGTAATCACTTATACTATCAGTGGAGATACAACCATTCCGTAAATAATGGAAATGGAATTTGATCCTACAGTTACGCAGATTTTGCTAAAAAATGTTTTTGTGTCTGTTTCTTTCATCTGTTTTTAAAATACTGCTTCATAGATGAAGTCTGCTTAAAAAGTAATAGGGTAACTAATGATTACGGATGAGGATCAAATAGAGGATTTTCATATTTTGTAACTATTTGCAGTCCTTTTTTTCATCCCCAAGTCATTAATACCATTTATATTATGTATCATCACAGCAGAAAGTAAGAGAGTAAAGTTTCTGTCTTAAAGAAAATTCCAGCCCTTTCTACAATACCTTGTAGGGAATAGATATAATTTAATGTTAAATACTGTAGATAAATTGAATTTTAACAGCTGCTGGAAAGCATATCTTTTACCACCCATCTATTTTCTTCTGAACACCACTTTTTCAATTTGGATCAGGATTGTATGAATAAACTGATATGAAATGATAGGATGAATAGAGATGCATGTAAAGCAGATGCTTTTTCTTGCAGTTGATTGTATCTTGGTGGAGGACATCATAAGATACATCAGAATAAAGGAGGAAGTAGGATAAGAAGGATTTTCTTCTTTCTCTGGCTTTGTGGATGCTTAGAGTAAATATAAGAGACCTTATAATTAACACTTAAAATACTAAAAAAAAACAATAATTCTTAACAAAATCTTAATCCCCTCATTCTGCTGCTACACTCCTTTATAGAGTCCCCTTTAAGTACTAGAAGACTATCATAAGATATCCCTGGAGTCTTCTCCAGGCTGTCACTGCAACTCTCTCAGCCTGTCCTCATAGTAGAGGTGATCCAGCCCTTTCATCATCTTTGCAACCTTCCTCTGGACGTGCTCTCACAGGTCCATGTCCTTATGTTGAGGCTCCAGAGTTGGGATCACATTAAAAATTAGTTGAGTTGCGATATTTTGTTTTGAGAATTGTCCCTGTCAAGTCATAAAAAATCCAAACTCTGTTGTATAGTTTTATTCACGTTTTGACATACCACAAGAAGATGGCATTTTGAGACAACAATGGTTTTACATAAAACTGATGTATTGATTGATTACTGTGCTGTTATTTAATATAGATAGATGTCTATGAAAATAGGTATTGATTCAGAATTACAGAATTACAACAAAGGTTGTTGTAACCTTTTCTTCAAATTTATTCTCTATTTTTTCTGCTTTCTTTTCTATAGGTCTTGCTAGCAAGTAGTTTTGTACCAGTATATGCAGGAATTAAGCCAGTGGAATATAAAGGAGAGGTAATTTTTCATTAAGGTTAACTTCCAACTTCTTTGTACGTGAAAATACATTCTTCCATGTATGATACAATTATTTGATCATAAGGGAAGGCAACTACCATACTATTTTTTGTGCAATAGTTAGTGTTTCTGTTGATGTTGTAGATTCACACCATGAAAAGTGACATGACTTTGTTCATATGTTGTTTCAAAAATTGTGGGTGAGACTGAAATGATCTCTGTAGCATGAAGCTGTTTCCTTAACAATAATGTCTAACACTTAACAAGAAGGAAGTTCTCTTAGTAAAGATGCTTCTCATAATAAGCTGTTACCAAACCTAAAATGTTCTTCATAACTTAAAGGACCACCATTCTGCTTGTCTTTTTAATGTAAGGAAAAAGGAAGATCTTGGCAGATTTGACACTGCTAGTGTACATGTATTGGTTTATGTCTGTGTTGTTCTCATGTTCTTTATGGAATTACATGCTTACTAGGTACCTCCAAAACTCGTACCTCTGGACAAGCATTAAAGAATAAACTTTTTTTTCCCCCTACAGTACACGGCTACAAAGTTTTGAGAGGTGTGTACTACTGTAAACAAAACTTTTTATGAGTTGCCTATGCTTGGTTTAGCTTCAAGAAGTTTTGTGTTTCTTTCTTAAATATATTAAGAATATTTTTGGCTGTTTACCTTGTAATATCAAGAAGCATGAAAACAGGTACTATTTTTTTTTTCTAAGAAGTGCTACATAATACTGTTTCCTGTATTTCCTCATGCGTATCCAAATGATGCCTTTAGGACATTGATAATCCTCACAGCCATGCTGACAAAAAAAAGGCATCCACAAAACCATATGCATTTGTCTCTAGCAGGAGGAGAGTTGGAGATCTTTATGTCAGGAAACTTCTCAGCTTTAGAATTATGTACACAGGACTAATTTTTAGCGAAAATATTTGAAAAATTTAAATCGGTATTGTCCAACTGCATGAGTTTAATGGAGACTACTTACAGCTTCACAGGGTCTGGAAATTTTGTTTATTAGACTCTTTATAAGTTGTTACTGTAGTTCAAAGTGCATACATGCATCTTTTAGGTTAAATATGCCAATAGTTAAACAGAACATAGTTATTAAATTTCTTGTGGTGTTCTTTCAACTAAGAAATGGAAAAGTTTGCCACAGTTTTGTCCTAAACTTTTTTGAAACCCATTTTAATGTATGAACACCGCTATTAAGATTTGCCTGGGTATCACAGGAGTTACTGAAGCCATAATTTGTTCAGCTCCTTCTTATGGTTACTCTCTATAGCCATTCCTGTCTTGGAAGCTCTGTAAGAAGAGAAAAGTAATTTTTGGTTTAGCTTATGCTGTTGGTTTGCCTGCACAATTCTGAATGCAAATTCTCCAGCTCCAAGTTAGCAACAGAGTAATGTTTTAGAGAAGCATTTATTATCTGATATGGGTGACATATAATGTAAATAATTTAAATAATTATCTTTTTTCCTGCATGTATTGAGAAAAAATCTGTATGGGACATTTTGTTATTAGATCAACTAACAAGCCTGAGTAGCTCAGTAAGTTTATTATACACATGTTTACACATTAAACTAAACACTCATTTACTAAGCACTCTGTACTTTGCCAGTTCATTGATTTTTATGTCTCATACTCAAGCCTATGCATGGTATGCTGAGAAAGAAAGTTTTCTTGAAGAGAAAGTAAGGGCAGAAAGGATGAAGTATCTAGTTATGAACATATTGTACTAAGGTTATTTTGAAATTATTTTTTTTTCCTAGTAGAAGTGGATTGATGGAGGCCTTACCAATGGCCTTCCTATTTTGCCAGTTGGAAGAACTGTGACAATTTCTCCTTTCAGCGGTCGATTGGATATCTGTCCACAAGATAAAGGACGTATTGATCTTTATATAAAATATGCAAAACAAGATATAATGGTGAGTTGCTTTTTTATTAAATAGCTTCAGAACTAAAAGTGATTGAGCAGTTAAGGTTATACTTCCTTTAAGTATTTATTTAATGCTAATGTATCAACTTAGTTAATGTGCTGTCGTTTGGTATTTTGCAAATGAAATGCAGACTTTCTTAAAAATGAAGGAAAGTGTAAGATACATTTTGTCAGAAAGGTCAAAATTCATTGGTCTAGTACAAAATTGAATAAATTTTCAAGAGGCTTTAAAATGTAAATTATTTAGTCTTGCTTTAGGCTATCAACTGCCTTTGGCTAGGCAGAGTGTTTATGGGAAAAAGACTTTCGTAAAATACCTCAAGAAAGTGAAACTCCAGAAAATCCTGTCATATTTGCTGAAATTAGCTGCTCTAACTGAATTTAAAATTCAAACTCATCATATGTTTGAATTCTAAAATGACTTTTCATCTCATTGTGCTGATGTTAGGATTTTGAACATTTGAGACAATGTTTTTCCTGAAGTTACATTGTTGGACATTATTGAAACATTTTAGGCTAAGACTGGTTATTATCATCTCCTTTTGATCATTGACATTTCTCTATTTCTAAGCTTTCTTTGACATGATAAAAGAAGATATTGAATATCAGTATACCTGCATGTTAAAAATCAATATTATCAATAAATAATATTATCAATAATTTGAAGTAATTATTTTAGGCATTTTTAAATATGGTTTTCTTAATTTCTGAATCTTGTTTTTCAGAGAGATTTTAAGCATGTTAGTACTTGTCCATGATCATTAATAAAGATTATTGATTCACATGTATTGAAAATATATACAATCACTTATTGTATTATTTCTTGACTGTGAGATTTGTGTCTAATATCTACATTATCTAGAGGAGGAAAAATGAGCTGATGACTAGATTGGTTCAGAGACAGAAAATTAATTGCAGAGTTATGTTGCTTCTAGGATCCTACAAGTACAGGCTTGTGCAGAATCTGAAGCAACATTTTAAATTATTCCATTTGAACAGCCTTGACTTTTAGCGTTGCAAAAAATGTAAACAAAGAATTTCCCATAAATACTGTAATCTGCATAAAATGAAAATTTATTCATCTTCATATTTGTATCTGCATTTACCTGGATTGGAATGTTTTCTGTGTCTTTGATCCTCCTCCATCTAATATTGTTGTTATTTGAATAATCACTTACTTTTTAAAAAGAGATAATTTTGATACTGTTTTTCAAAATTTTATAAAATACATTATGTGTCTAAAGTATTAGTAATAAAAATAAAGCACTCGGAACTTTTAAAAAAAATTTAAAAAGAATTTATTGATGTCTTAATTCAAGTACTACATTCTGAAATCTTTTTAAATCATCAAAGTGAGTAATTGAGATGCTGAGTAATTCTTAATTTGTTGGTAATACAAGCTACATTAATACTCACATGTTAAACATTGCCTGGGAATGTTCCCAAGAATGTAGTTGTTTGCACTTGTAAGCTGTCAAAATATTTCCTTGCACAAGTTTACCATGTGCCTGCTACCACTCTGCCAGACGGTTCTTGGAATGTTCCTGAAGTTAAAATGTTTCTGAAACCCTGGGCAATTTTACAGACAGACAGTCTGTCTTGGAGGTGGTGAGTTTCATAGTAATATGCAAACTGTGCCAGTTTGTCTTGGCACTCAGTGTTGTACCTGGACATGGTTAATTTACTGATGTAGACATAAACATACTGGTCTTTTGTTTCTACATATGGCGTGGGAAACAGATGACTGAACAGATAGCAGCACAGTCAAGTCTAGGTAAGTTGCTTTACTAAACTAATTTATAACTTCTCACTCTGTTGCAGCTGTCTCTAGCCAACCTAGTAAGACTTAATCAAGCTTTGTTCCCACCAAACCAGGAGAAAATGGAATTGCTGTACCAAAATGGATTTGATGACACTGTACATTTTTTACTGAAAGAAAACTGGTTTGAATAGATGGTGCTTAGAAAATCAAAACAACTTCATGGCTGTCAAAACATAGCCTCAGATATCCTACAGAATCTAAGGGGTTGCTGTTCCAATTCAGGTATATGAAAATAAAAAAACATGATGGAATTGCATTTGCTTCTGCCAAGAAAGTATGACTTGGACTCAGAAGACCTGTGTAATTGTGTCAGAATGGAATAGAACTTTATTGATGGATATCTTGTTTTGAGGACATCCAAGCTTGGATCCTATTTGCATCAGCTGAGGACTGTGTGGGAGACTGGTAAACAGCTTGTGCTGTCACAATTGGAGATATCTGGAAAAGTATTTTTTCATGTTATCTGAGAGACAAATTAAGGTTGTACCATGAAAAATTGCAATCTGTATTGTTCACTTAATGAATATTTGTGTGTGCTGTTTGGAAGCTTACAGTATTGCTGATCTAAGAAATATCTTGCAGAGTTCTGACAACTTGAACACTTAGCGCTAGCCACAATAAATAAAACATTTGCACTCTTTTACTCTATTTTTTTTAACATTAAAAATACTTGGTATTTTCAGTGAATGTGGTCCTTTGAAATATGAAATACTACTTGCAATTTGTAACAAAATGTGGTTTGAACTTTAAATATCTGTAAGAAATAGTTATGTTTATTCAATTTTATCAGAGGAATAAATTTTCTTGCAACTTTTGTCAAGAGCCCATTTATAAATTTCTCAGAATAATGTTACAACCTGCTAAAAAAAAAACAGTCTGCTGAAGAGAAACTGAAGTAAACTTCTAATAATAAAATCAAACTCCAGTATCTTGTTCTTTTACCATTGATGTTGTATTGTCTACTTTAAGTGGAAGTTCTTCACCGTGAGGGTGGTGAGACACCGGAACAGGTTGCCCAGAGGTGGTGGAGGCCCCATCCCAGGAGACATTCAAGGCCAGGCATGATGAGTCTGAACAACCTATCTAGAACAAGATGTCCCTGCTCACTGCAGGAAGGTTGGACTAGGTGACATTTGTAAAACCCTTCCAACTCAACATATTTTCTGATTCTGTGGTAATGCTATATGCATAGTAAGACTCAGAGATTTTTCAGTTACTAACACTTTTAAAAGGATGCAGCCTTGTTCTTGAATTTATTCAGCTGGTATTAATCAAACTGTGCAATGAAGGGAAAGCAGAAGACAGGGGTTCTGGATGAGCTCTATTGCTAGGAGATTACTGCGGTGTATTTCATGAATTGATGAGCCTCATAATTTCATTCTTAAGTACAGTTGTGTTGCAGTTACAGTTCAGGATCCTCCCAACAGGGGTCATTGAATGCATTGAGATCTGAGCTAGTTTTAACTTCCTGCCCTGTTAAAGAATCATAGAATCACCTTGGTGAAAGGAGACCTTTCAGATCATCAACTCCAACCATCAGCCTAACTCTGACAAGAAACATCACCAAACATATCTAAGCTCTATGTGTGCCTGTCTCTTAAATACCTCCAGGGCTGGTGCCTCAGTTTGGACTGGGTAACAATCCATCTGTGGCTTTTTTTTTTGNACAATCCATCTGTGGCTTTTTTTTTTTTTTGTTGGATTTTTGGGGGATTTTGTTTGGTGTTTTTTTGTTTGGTTGGTTTTCTGTTTTGGTTTGTTGTTCTCTTACACTGCTAATTTGTGATACTGCAGTGAAATCCTTATAACATTTTTGCGGCCTTGAACCTGTAAACTAGAACTTTATGAACATTTAACTTTTCAGACAGGAAATTTGTGTCCAGCTTCTTGATGGGGAGAGCATCGCACTCCTAATCTGAGGGTCAGGGGTTCGAGTCCCCGTCCAGGTATGAGGCTTGTCAGAGTTGGGCTGATGGTTGGACTAGATGATCTGAAAGGTCCCTTCCAACCTAGATGACTATGACTATTCTTTGGAAACTACTTTAGAAAGTATCTTGGCCTCCTCTGAGAAGCAGGTGGAGTGTTATAAAGTGGAAAGAGGACAGCTCCATTCAAGTATGTGAGTTTCCTGAATGAGATGCCTTTTAAATGGTCTGCTAGATTAGGTATGAATTCTTGTCATTTTTGCCCAAATGCCAGAGCTGGAAGGTTTCCCTGGGTGCACTGACCTCATTGTGTTTCTAGTACTTGAAGGCGACTCTGGTTCAATGGCAGCTGCCTCAGTTCTTCTCTTCACAGAACTTGCAGCTGGACTTTGCAGTTAGCTGCTGCTGCAATGATTAATCCAAGTCACTGTAATAGGCTCTGACTTGAATTCTGTTCTGATCTCTGGTATAACTGAAATAGCTTTAAAACTTCCTCAACAACCCTTACTAAATAACAAAAATGATGTATGAAGATACTGTTTATGTACTACATTGGATAATCTGATAGTTTTGTTTCAAATTTTAGTAATAAAACAATGCATGCATATCTCCTGTAAGACCACTCAGACCTGGAATAAGGTATCTGCTGCTGTTTATTGGAAATGGTAAACTTTAAAGCTGGACTCCTTAAAACCCCTTTATTCCGGTTTAAAATCAAAATCCTTCTCTTGCATTGGAATTTTTAACAGTTCCAAGGATATTCCTTCACATAGTCTTACTAAGGCATCACAGTCAGCTGAATTTCTACTTGACAAGTATATTTGCATAATCATTTCTTTATCAAAGGGATACAGGTATATCATGCATTGCTTAAATAACTCCATCTTTCCAGAAACTCCACAGTGATAACTGTTAGAGATATTTGGTAAACTGGTTGTATACTCTAATAATTTAAATTATTTACACTTGAGTCTTAATTTGCATCATTTAAGGTAATTTGCATCATTTAAGGTACATCTCACAAAAAAAATTAAAAAAAAAATTATCTTGCTTTGTTATCAGCAGAGAAAGAGATGCTTTTAGTTAATTTTACCATCATCTAATTATAAGAATATGTAATTGATTTGTTTCTTATTGGTCACATCTTATTGATAAATTCTAATGAAGCTGAGGAAACAAAAGTGCAAAACTGTTCAGATTTCCTGTTTCTAGATAATAATTCCTCAGCTACACTCTAGTTTTATCTGTAACAGTTTTATCAGTGGTGAAAGAGCTTTAAGATACTGCCTTGAATAAGAAATAAGTGATTCAGTGAAAACCCATCAAAGACAAGCATAAGAAATTTAATGCAGCTGTTCTGGGACTCGCACTTGCATTTAAGCAGCTCTTCAGTATCAGAACAGGCGAGGTGTGATTGGAGTTTTTTTCCTTTTGTTTTGGGTTTTTTTTTTGTTTGATGATTTTTTTTCCTGAATATTCATTTAGTTCATCAAATAGCAATAGGGCTATTCTATACTCTAACTCAGTGTTTATCTTAGTAGCTTGATCCAATTAATTTGTCTCAGCTACAGTTTAACCAGGTTTTAATAATGCATAATTACAACAGTGCTGGACTATACTAAGAAGAATTTGAGACTGTAAATAATCATTCATTTATGGGCTGAGCATTCAGTAAACAGAAAGACATGCTTACAATTTTAACTAAGCCATTAAAAGTTAATATTTAAGTTGCCTTGAAGTTTGTGAGTTAATGTTAGATATGTTAAATATAATGTGTTTGTGAGTTAATATTAAGCAAACCGAACTGTATTTCTAAAATATTAGGGAAAATCACTAAAGAGCTAAAATTCTGGAATAGCTTTGATTTCCAGCTAACCTAAAGGATCATGGTCGTACTTAATGATCATTATGTGCTTAACTCTTTTTCTGTCCACTAAAGATACTTGAGAAGAAGCTGTGTCCCTTAGGAGTGATGTGAATGTGCTCTAAGCACTTCTTTGAGGAGAAATCTGATTACTTTTGTACTTTGCTATGTGAGGGAAACTTGTGACCATGAAAATATGGCAGAAGATTTGAAATAAGTGTTTAAATAGATCTAAAAATGCTCATTTATGGCATAGAATAGGAATTATTAAATTGCCATAGGATAAAAAGTCCTTTTACTTCCTAGAATTGGAGAAATATGAATCTCAAAATATTTTATATTTTTCCTGTCCATGAAATAGCTAACAGAGAAGAATTTTAAGGCTTGAAACTGCTGATAAGTTAGGAACTGGGCAGTGACCTTCTAACTCTTAAAAAGAAGTGAAAAATTTGAGATAAGGGCTGAGGGATTGATATGTAAATGTAATTCAAGAATATCTCATGGTGATGCAAATAAGAGTATGCTCTATGAAAATATCACAGAGATGCCACTACATAAGAACAAGTACATTTAAATTTTCTGTCAGTCCTGCATGGTTTCTCATTACCAACTTCAACTATTGTGTCAGAAAATTTAGAAATATAAGTGTGATTACCTGAAAAGTATCTCTTTTACTTCTCTGCAGAAACAAGGATTGCAATTAGGACTATAATGGTGACAATACCTATTAAAAAGATTCCAGCTGGTTATGGTCCTTCCAAACAACACAGGAAAAATAAGATGGATATATTTAATGAATAGGCTCTTGCCCCTTCATTAGTGGCATTATTTCTGCTATGCTAAGACTTAAGTGAGTGATGAGAATTATAACTGAATGGTTGCCTCAGTGCTCTGTTGTTGCAGCCTGGAGGAGTTAAGTAAAGTTTCAACACACAATCTGTTTTGAAAAGGCATAATGGTATCACTAAGAAAATAAATGTTTTACCAGTTTCCAACTGAGGCAATGAAAAAGGACAAGACATGAGGGAAGAACCTGAACAATCTCAGACAGTGGTATCACTTCAGCAGTCCATATTTGGAGGATTTGTCTGCGAGAAGCAATTAAGCATGTTACAAGGTCTGTAAAATTGGAGGTGACTGGCTGTGTGAAATAAAACAGCATCTTATAGTTTGACAAGTACCCTAAACCAGCTGCTTTACAGTATAGAACAGTTTAAACTAGGCGTCACCTTAGCATATTTTAGCTAGCATACCTTGCCTCCACTTTTTTGTTAACTGTATTCATCTTAAATTTAGAGTCAAACAAACCAGAGAAACTAAAAAGCTTCCTAATAGCGGAGAAGAGTAGATCTCTAGAAGATCTTCTCTGGGAAGATCTTTGAGAAAGGTGAGGCAAGCAGATGCAAAGAATGATGTTGGGTGTAGTGGATCCCACTCTGGCCAGTGGTAGAGGGCATGATTTGATGCCAACAAGACCATATTGCTGCATGATTTCTCCCTTTTTTCTAGTCAGATGTGCAAGGTGTGAGAGAGCTGCCACAAAAACACAGAGTGAGTAATTAACCATAGTTGTTCCAGAAAACTTCAGAGAAAATCTGCAGGTTCCCTAGTTAATGCAGAGTGTGTCAGCTCTCGCTGCATGTCTCCATAATGATACATTGTTTAGCTTCTACATAGTTAAAGGCACTGCAGGCTTCTTTCTAATGATAACAAGAACAAAGTAGCAGTAAAAATTAAATTCAGAAGGAAAAAAGCAAATACTTTAAGGGTAGTCTACATTCACAATTAGGAGAGAACTGTATGAAATCAAAGGTGAAATATGGGAAGAGTACATAGTTTCCTTTGACCAAATTTACAAGCTTAGTTTAATTATTTAGCAGTTCCTAATTCTTATAGCCAAGGGAAGAAAATCCATCAATACCAGAACAGCTAATATGTTATCATGATTTCAGCTGGGATAGATAACTTTTGACTAGCAGTTTGTGTAATGTTATGTTTTAGATTTGGGATGGGAATAGTTTGTTAGGGTATTGGTGCTTCTGATTTCATGCTAAGCAGTAAGTGCCTGCGTTTTCTGCTTCTCATGCTGCTCTGCCAGCAAGTAGGCAAGGGATGTACAAGAATCTGGGAAGGGATACACCCAGGACAGCTGACTCCAACTGACCAAAGGGATAGTCCATACCATATGATGTCATGCCCAGTATATTAATCTGGTGGAAGAAGGAGGAGTGGAAGTTGGAGGGGATGAGATTTGGAATTACAGTGTTTGTCTTCACAAGTACCTGTTTCATGTAATGGAGCCAGCCTTTCCTGGAGATGGCTGTTTTCAATGTTCCTTTCAATAAGCAGGGATGGAGATGCCAACAGATATCAGCAGTAGTCTGTAGCTTGCAAATTGGAGTAAGAGCTAATTGCTTATGAGGGTTGGGGTTTGAGGACCCAGAATTTTTATGTGTTGTTAAAAAAAAAACAACTAATTACTTTCAAACAAGATCATTGGAGTAAAATAGTTTTATTGTATTTAAAAACTAAATGTTATGCAATTAAGAAAACTGTTAATGAATATTGCTAGATGATATCTTGGCTTCTCATTCAATCACAGCATTTAGAGATGAGGAATTTGAGTCTTTCTACATAGAAAAATCTGGAAGCTGCTAGCAGACCATTGCTTTCTGTGGACATGTCTACATGCAAAACTGTTTTTTCTTTTATGATGAAGCATACTTCTGCATTCTGGTGGTTGCCTTCATATTCTCTGAGTAGGAATGAAATAAGCTTGAGACTTAGCTACCCTCATAAGTAAGGAGCATTTCAGCTACCCCTGTACTCAGTGGAAGTGCATTCAGTGTATGCAATGGAGTCTGAGACATTTTGGCTGACCAACTGATAGGACTCTACAATAAAGTGAGATGACTTACTCTTTCCAGTGTAGAGGGATATAAAACAATAGTTAAATACCTATCAGACAACCTAAGCAGGATAGTGGAACTTAATTTAAGCAGGTTGCATCAATCAAAATATTGCAAGCAAATTCAGCATAGTGTTTCAAGATTCTGTTCCTGTAGATACCCAGAATTGATAATTCCATAATTTCAGTAGTCAAATATGATTCTGTGAGATGTCTTGTATAAACGTACTTTAATTTATGATGTGTGCTCAGAGGATTCTTAATGTACATTCTTAATCAATATCAGCTTTGAACTATCTCAAAAATCCTGCAATGAACATTTTTTTTCCTGATGTTCTACAGCAGTCCTTCCTCAGCACATCAAGGTGGAATTTTGCATTTCACAAAGCCCTGGAGTACAATATGAATCAAGCTGTTAAGGAGCCAAAACACCCTTCCTTTGTCTTTCTTTCTCCATTCTCATTCCCATTGCTGTCTTCTGCATTAACAATGGAAAACACATTGAAGGCAGTCCTGTGACCTGGGAATATTATTTAGCCTATTAAACTGAGGACGTTATACTGAAGCGCTTTTCACTTTTTACTGCTGTACCATAGAAAGGAAACATTTTATCTAATAGGCAGAAACCAAATCATTTTGGTCTTTATAGATCAATATCAAACCTTTAAATTCTGCCAAACAGTTCTGAAGGCAGCTAGTACAATGCACAGAATTATTATGTTATATATTACCTCTGAGAAATCAATTCAATAAGGAAGCCACAGAATTTTATATTGGCTTTGGTTTCTAAACTGATCTGAGGCTAAACTATGTTTAAGGTACCCTGTGGGAAGATAGCCTCAAAACTGTAAACACAAATCTCCCAGTGTGAAAATCTCTTTAGAGAGGGGTTTTCATGTTCAGATCGTAGGACATTAACACACGGAGGAGGGGAGGGAGAGAGAGAAAAAATAATTACAAAAGAAAAAAGGTTTTTTTTGCATTCGTTTTTTGCACAACGAGCATATATCTGTGCTGTAAACTGATGTTTCAGTGCCTGGAAATCTCACTGTTTGACTGTCAAAAAACTGGCAACCACAAAGTCTGGGAGTAATCTTGAGATTACCTTCTTTTTTGATTCATCTGCCCTAACAGTTACATTATGAGTTTATTTGAACAGAACTCAAGCTTTCCAGGTTCTTCATTGGTCAAGACTGCCATCTCAGTTGTAAGGGTCAATCTCAAGAATGCTATCACCAAAGTGAAAAGTGTGGAGAAGGTGCTCCTATGCTTCACAGTCTTGCTGGGCAAAGAAAAGACTGAGCCAGGTATAGGACAAACCTTACATGGGATACAAAAGAGATATTTATTAGAACTACCCCTTGAATAGTCTGACAGATGAAACCTTTTCAAGATTAGCTCTATTGACTGCCACGGCAACAGTTCTTTGTGCTTTCTCATATCAAAAGTACATGACACATTTATCAAGTCTAATGTAATAGTTTTTAACCTATTGGTGGGAAAAGATAAAAAATGATAAGGACTTTCTACACTGTATATCAGGTTTCAGCTTGAGACAAATTCACTCTTATTGTAGCATTTCCTTTGACAGAGTCTGATAATCTTTCCCTTTTAAGAAAGTATTCATTTCATTACCTAGCAACAAAAAAAAATCTTACTCATTTCCTATTTTTAATTATCTTCACGAACAACTCTATGTGCAAGATATATTTCAGTGCTAGTGAACTAGCATCAAACAAGCAATCCCTCTGAGTAAGAAAGCTCTACGTTAATGCCCTTCAAATCCCACTCACATTATCACAATATCTAGAGATTCTACCACTTGGATATCAAGCCGTGGACTTTTATCTCTATAGAAACTGTATTTCATGTACAGAATAGAAAACTGAAAGAGAGAGAGGGAAGAAATATTAAAAGGAAAATGAAAAAGAGGAAAAGCATCCTAAAGATAAATGTAAAACCAATAACTTATTTACTTCTCCTTAGATTACTGGTTTCCAACCTACAGTTCCCAGACAGAATGTTTCCTGTACGACTCTTTGATGTTCTTCACAGCTGCATAAATTAAATTACTTCATAAGAACTGGCTTATTGTATGAGATTAAAGGCTCCAATTCCTAAAAATAGTTTTTCAATCAATAATGAAAAAATAATCGTGAAGCTAATATTATTTTGAAATTGCATTGTGATTTAACTGGAAACTAGTAATCTGCATTGTCAGAAATGATCTTCTGTTTGATGGACATCCCAAAATGTAATTCTAACATTTGAAATCACGTTTCTTTTTTTGCCTGGGGCTCTTTGTAATTTATAAGGGCTTTTTTTCTCCTACTGAGGTTGTTAAACTGATGAAGAAAATGGTTTGTTTATAATAAGGAAATAAAAAAGAAAAATCACCAGATTTCAAGATCTTGGATCTCCATATTCTACCTTTAAAAATATGAAAGGTGTTTTTAAAAAATTAATTAGTATCCTCAAGGTATTGTCTTTCCCTCATCTTTCAGATGGTGACCAAATGTCTATAATGGAGAGTTCATGACAGTAATTTTTTTGCTTGTTCTTAAGAGATGACAAATTTATCTATAAACTGGAAAAAAATAAAAAGAAGTAAACTTAAACAAAAAAAACCTCTCACCTTAAGTGATGGAGAAAAACTGAAGCCAGAATCTGATTATAAAGGCAGGGTGATATACAAAAGCTTATATTATCGTAGCCAGCCTTTGTTTATTCCTTTAATAAATTTATCAAGAGTTTACAATGGTAATAATGTTCCATCTTTGTCCACCATTAAATGACCTTCTAAGAGTAAGGGCTTGGAAGTTAGAATAGCTTTTTCCTGAACTGAACATATTTGTCCTCAGCCTGCAAAAATCACAGGTGTTAATAACGCAGCAACTAAATTACTGGGTTTTTCTATCCCTGCAGAGAAGCCAGTAGCAATCAGGGAAACAGATGGACTAGCAAGAGTGGTAATTCAGATCTTAGACACATATGAGATTAAAGTGCAAAATAATCGGTTCTTACTTTCATCAGCAAGTGTTTATATGTTACATTGTCAGACTGAAACTGAAAATGCTGTGTGATAAAGCACCAATAGTGACTGGAGGGATAAAATTTGCTATTTTAATTTGCTTCATTATTATTTTGGTTTAGTTATTTTTTTTATTAAGGGGAGAAAAGGTCACAGAAAAAATAATGGTTTTTACTGCTAGTCTACTGGGGATTTTTCCCCTTTAATTTTAAAAGAGAAATTAAAAAAGATAAATGCATAAGCATACTCCAAAGGCAGTAACTCTAGAAGTAATGCCATGAAATCCATAGGGAAACACTACATTGTTCCATGTAATATTTTACTTCAACATAGCATTGAATCCACTCCTGTAAACAAAAATATCCAGGAATATCTCAGACTTCTTGCAAATTTTCTACATGTTACTTTCTTAGAAATAATTTTATCTGGTTTTGTTGTGGTTACAGTTTTCCTTCCTCCCAACTCTTTTTCAGTGTCTGGAAATTTCCTGAGTAAACATTTAATATGCAATTAGCCTCAATATCACAAATATTATATAGTTACCTATAATGTAATAAAAGCAAAGTTTAAGAACATGAGTCGAAGAGAGGGCTTATAAAACTCCTGCTGAGCTTATTTAAGTCCTGAGCAAAGGCTGAAAGCCAAGAATCACGGCTTGACTATTCCATTTTTAATGCTACATGGTCTTTCCAAATTAAGTCACTTCCTATGTAAGTGGTCCTGGAGGACCACACAGAATCTGAGAACAACATAGACTGATGTGACTGAGTTCAGCACAAGCATCCACCACAGCTTCCACTCAGTAACATAATCAGTGAAAGGGAAGGTGCTGCAAGGTGTGTATTATGACAGGCAGATAATGGAAGGTCTGCAGCAGACTGAAGGGAACAGAGCTCTGGATTTCAGCTTGAAAGTGCTTTACTGGCTCTGCATGTCTTCCTGCTCTTGCTAGCTGAAACTAAATCTGGGATCACATAAGACAAATTTTTTTCACCTAAAAGAAGATAATGACAAAAACAAGGCAAAAAAAAAGTATTTTTCTATTTCCATAAAGTCCACGACATTAACCATTCAGAACAGTATTTGTTTGAATCTTAGAATGCCTGCAGGTGTCTGCTCTGGTTATCAAACTGTGTCATGTGCTTATGGCAGAGAAAATAAACAAGTAACAAAAAACCCAAGTATTTCTTTCCATTATTTAGTATTTCCATCCACCATTCCTTGTTATGTGATGCTGGTTTGTTTTAGAGGTGGCAGATAGTCTGGGAGTCAGGTTTGATATGACTTAGGAGCCTTTCAGGCAAGTCATACTGTAGTTCTGCAGGGGTGAACCTCAAAGGAAAAAATAAGGCTTGGATTTTACATGTCTGTTGTTAGATGTCTCTGTTCTATCTGTAATGAGCATACATACATATTCCACTAGCAGGGAGTCACTGACAGTATCAGCCTTCTCTCAGCATCAGCTTCAGAAGCTAAGGCACAGATTCTTCTAGTGTTTGGAAAACCCATTTTTGAAAAATAAATTTGAGATTAGTGACTTAACATTTAATAATGGAAAGTGGCTGACTCATTCATTGGCAAGTAAGGCAGTCAAGTGAGGGACAGTTGGAAAGACTGGGAGAGACAAACACAGACTGTCTTTCAATTCTGTTTCTCTCCTCTTTTTCTTCTGTTTAATTCCTTTTTGTACTTTGTAAAGGAACTTGTACTCTTCGAGTAGTTGAATGTGAGAAGAATAAGAGAATTGCACATAGTTGTCTTATTCTTGTAATTCTTGCGTGCATCATCCACTTATTGCAAATTTTTAAAATAGAAACAAAACTATTATAAAAACCATGTAATTTAAATTTATATTTTTAGGGATAAAACATTATATTGCTACTAAAATGTATCTAGTTCTGTTAGCTTTATCATATTTAGGTCATGATAAACACACTGCATTGCTTAATTTGCTTTTATTTACCATTTATATTAAACTAAATCTATGGGCATAAATGTATTAAAACATCCAATTTTATTCTTGTTATTTTAATGAGATATTGTAGGAATGTGGATAATTGTATGTGAAAGATGTTTAGGGGCATTTCATCATAAGCAAGTAAATAAGGAAAAACATTGATACATAACCTTTGCTAAACCAATTAAACTTGTCAGTCTCAATTTACCTTTGGTGAAGTTGGAAGGATAGTACTTCTGTTTGAAGTTTTCATCCTGTGGGTTTCAAAATTTTTTCAGACCCGCAATTGCATCCTACCATTTACTTGTGCATTATGATGGCATCTGAAGATTGTGGATCACCTCTGATGGAACAAAGTTGTACAGGCAGGCAGGGAAAAGCAGGCTAAGGCTGCCTTCTAATAAGGCAAGTTTATTATATATTTATACCTGGCAATTTCTAAGTTTCTTCTTCTTGTGGGATATAAGGTGACTGTTAAATCAGCAAGTTTAAGACCAGGAAGTTTAAAATTGTTAACTCTACAGTTAAATCATTAGGTATCCATTCCTGAAAGTGATGCTTATTTGTATTGAAGAAATGCTTTTGAAATTTACTTAACATAGTAAAGAGGAAACAGTAAAAAAATAGGTATCCATGCTGCAAGACAGAGCATTAAAAGTAAGGAGAAAGACTGGTACTTTTAGTAAGTTATTTATAACCATAATGACAGAAAAATCTTATAAGTCTTCAGCTGATATCTGTGAGACCATTGTATTTTAATTTATCACTGTGATAATAAATGAGATAGAGTTTAGTTTTTGTCTTTGTGACTTGAATTAAATATTCCCCTCACATGAGAAATATTTAGAACTCTTGAATTTATCTAGTCAGTTGGGTTAGGAGCCAAGTTTTCTGCACCAAGTTCTGCCTCCATTTGTTGGAGTGTAATTATTGTATAAATGACATCAACTGGCCATCATTATGTATCAGTAACATCACTCTTGTGTGACACCCCTAATGGGTGGTGGATGGTGTCGAAACCATTTGTTAGACCCTACTAAATAGAGAGCAGAACAGCGCCCATCTCCATTAGGGCACACCTGCTGACATGCAACAAAGCTTATTTAAATTTTATTCTCTCTGTTAGTTTAATGTAGAAGAATCTTTTAATGAAAATGCAAGAACAGAAATTGCCAGTAAGCTGCCCATCTCTGTTTCTGTGTGCTTTATGCCTTTTAAAGTCAAGTAGCATATACTATTCAGTATAAGCCCATAAATCTTCTTCAGCACATCAATAAAAAATCCTCCTGGTCTCAAGATGAGACTTGTGATTTCTAGTCAAACAGTATGAACCTCAGTATTATTCGATGGGAAGTATGTTGAAGTTTGGTGTGGTGATTTTTATGCAAAAAAAATTGTTCAGAGGCATGGTAAATGGTATTTTGAGACTTCTGAATGTCAAATACCCTCAAACACAGCTGCTGCTTCATGGTTGTGTTTGCCCCTTTATATTGAAAGAGGCTTGTTTCCTGAGATAACTCAAGTATGAGAAATTATTCCTATATGATACATTGCTAAGCTATATATTTTGTGTAATCTTGCCTTTCCAAAGTCTGTCTGTCTGTGGAGATAAAGGTGACAGGAGAGGGAGAGGAAAAGGGATGGAAGACAGAGATAGGGGCAGAGAGTGGGCTGTTAAAGGAAGAAAAATCATTAGGAAAAGAGAAGGAGAAGGGGGAGGTAGAGAAGGAGGAGAAATGAAATGGGGGAAGGAGAGTATAAAGTATGTTTTTCATGTTAGATATATAGTAGTATTTTTCATCAGAAACCTGTGATTTGACTTCAAAGGTAGAAAGGCAGGGCTAAATAGACAGTATTTCATATACTATAAGATGTGCTTCTCTTCAGTGCAAGGAGAACACCACCAAACAGGCCAAGGGATGCAGTTTTCTGAAGGTGACTTGCCACAGCAACTTATTAGGTGGCAAAAGATTTCCAAAACACTTCCTTTTAAAGAAATTTGAGATAATCAGTTCTGCCCTCTGCTCATTACCTGTCTCAGTGTATTGTAACTGTCATTTATTATAAACAATTGTCAAGCAGTTTTTACTGCTTTTTATACTAATATTTTTCTTTTTGATCACCACTGCAACAGCCCTAATGTTTTCTAACACAGCTTGTTACTGCCTTATTCAGTTGGCAGCCTGCCTCCCAGCTATGTTGTTTTATTACTAGTACCAGTTGAGATATGAGAGGTACATAGTACCCAGTGGTGACAAATGTCAACAGTAAGCAAACAGAGTTGCCTTTGAAACCCTCAAAATAAACGGTGCTCACCAAAGAAACCACATAACATTCACAGGGCCCTGAATAAGATGGTCTTTTAGCTAAGGACAGGATTTATCTTTTTTAGATGGAACATGAATTTAGTGGCTACTTGATCATAATGGGCAGTATCAAAAAATCTTTCATTGTGTCATGTGGCAGGGTATTATTACAGTGGGGATCACGTTCCATTTCACAGCATCAGTTTGTAATTTGCTCCACTTTATCTACTAACTCTTTTATCAGTGAAAACATTCAGTTATCACTTATAAACTAATATTTTGTGGCAAATACTATAGCAAATTAACTCCCCACTTCTCCTTTTGAGTGAGAACTGTTTCAGATGAAGTTGCCTTGTAAGACAGACCTGTCCTTGTATCTTTGCTGCATTATTTGCAATGTAGCTTTGTTATGGAATTGCTGTTTGCTCTGCAACTTGCTTCAGAGTGAGATTCTGATTGTGGAGAAGCTATGAAGGGATAGTATTGCTTTGGTATAATGCCCGGGTTAAACATGCGTAGCATGCAATGTGCATGTTTTTGTCTGCCTTCATAGAGATGTGACTCAGGAATCAACAGCTTTCCTGATCATTTCCTGACCTCACTCTGTAGCCACTTCTAGCTCTGTAATCATGTCTTATTTTAGAAGCATCAACTAAAGTTAATGTGCTGCTGCAGGGACCATGAAATCCCAGAAAGGCTGTTGTTACTCAGCTCTAGATCTGAATGATCACTTAGAACAGTATTTTGCCTTGAGGGAGGATGTCACTCTTCTCTCACCTCTCACAGAGTAACTCTGCCAGGAGTCTTTTTTCTTAGAACTTTCTGTTCAGCTGAGTTGGCTAAAAACCTCCCAATCTGTGCTTTGTTTGTTTTGGTTTTTTTCCTTAGTTTTGATTTTTCTAATAATAGAGTGGATCACAAAGCTGAGATAAAAGCTTCCATGGGCTTATGGAATGTAATTAGATGGCTCATTTGAAATGGGCTCAATTTGTAGCCTTGTCAGACCCTATTTTGGGATCTTCTCTGATGAAGACTTTTCCTGGTCTAGTGGGAGGTGGGGGGGTTGGAACTTGATAATCTTTAAGGTCCCTTCCAACCCAAACCATTCTGTGATTCTATGAACCTCAGCTCTAGGCTGAGATTAGAGTAGGTTAATGCCCGGAAACATGTCATAGTTTGAAGAAAGATTTCTGGAGCAATCACATATGGCTGGCAATGTGTTGTACTCTGTAAAAAGTATGTGACGTGCTGTTGTATTGAAGCTCATTTCTAATGTTATGAAAGCATACAATAAGCCCCTTTACCTGCTAGCATTCCATTCACCAAATTAATTTTCTCCGTCTTTAAATTTTCTTTTCTGTGTTCACATTTACCATTTATACATTAAATACACTTTAGAACAAACCTAATTAACCACTAAAAAGACCTAGACTTCATAAAGTATAGCCATTTTCTGTCTTCGTAGATTCCTTCAATCTCATGGACCTTTTCCTTATTTGGAGTTAGCATTCATTCACAAAAAAAAAAAAGTTTAGTTATGCTTTTTCATTCCTTTAGATATCACTAAATTAGCACATGTGTACTTTGAGCTGTTAGGCCTTCACCATAAAAAAATGGGATCTGCGAAATTACTGAGAAAGGTGTCTGCTAATTGAGCAGTCAGAAGGAAAATAAATATTCCTTTCTTCAGTTTACACTGCCTGTCTTAAATCTTGGTGCTTCTTTGTTCTTGAATGCTGACATTTGCAGACAGCATGTTCCCTTAATACATTTGGGTTTTATTTAATTTCATAGTTATTTTAAAGAATGCTGATACTATAATCAATACTTTATAACTGTGCAGCAACTTGAACCTTACAAAGAAAGCTCAAAGTCTTTTCGTTGCCCAGTTTGATATTTTAACATAGGTTGATTTTTTAACTTGTCTCATGGCACCAATATGCAGTCTTCATGCAAAAGTAATGCTCAATAATCATGAAGTAGGTACTTCTGTGTCTTGTTTCTGACAGCATTGTGCTAAGATGTTTGAACTTCCATTCTATGGTAAGAGGGTGTTCTTGTTCTTTCTTTTTCATGAATTGAATGTACAGCTCCTCCTTGGTTCTTAACACTGAGCATAAGTACCTCTGCTAGCTCCTACAGGGAGAAGAGCTTGTACTGCAGGAAGTGTTGTACCAGTTGTGCACAAAGTAGCACATGAAGAATTTAAAAACAGTGGATCATTTCCATATATATCAGTGGTAGAATTAATTATAATTTAGTGCTTGCAGTTTCTCGGTTTTATTTGTACATTTTCTCTTTGAGTACACTGCATTAGTCTTATTATAAATGTGCTGTTTTTGAAATGCAGTGGTAGGAGAAAATACCATTCATGTCTTCCCCTTAGTTACTAACTAATTTACGTACTAACTTGCTTATATCAGTTGAAGAGATTGTAAATTTTGAACTATGTGCTTTGTATTGTAGTACTGCCAAACATACTGATATATCAAAGCTCTCAGTTGGGAATTTGCTAAGTGTATAGAAGCGAGAAGGTTTAACTTCCCTTTCCAGCAGTGCGCAGTCCAGATAATACAGAGAATATATCTATTTACTTTGCTATATAGATAAAAATGTCTTGACTGTTAAGTTCTATGATTTTTCATTTCATCATTTTCAGTCTCTTTTTAAAAAAATCTATTGTTCTGTCAGAATATACTGAGATATAATTAATTTTAAACAATATTTTATATATAAAATAAATATATGAGACTGAGGACTGAGGCATGTATTTCTGTTAAAAAAAGAATATTATTCTTAGTGGTTGAACCTTCAACCTCATTTCTACAGCTTTGGCAAACATCATATCTGCACACATGATAACTGCTACTTCTTTGCTACTTCAATTAGGCAAATCTGAAATTATTACATGCATATCAGTTTCATTCACCAATTAAGTGCCTTTAACAATATTTCTCCCACAGCTTCATTCTGTTTACCAAGTACTGATGTGCTTTTTAGAAACTAAAGGGCCAAGCATCTGTTTGTACAGGAAAGTTCCATTAGACCATAATAATTTCCAGTTAATTGCATAGCAAATATTTATTTCTCACACATCAAATTAAATAGGTTTAGTGAGAGAAAAATCTCATCAGCTTGGCAAACACCACCTATCTAGCTATGTAATTCTTCAGTGAATTCTTGGCAGAAATCCTGTATCTAGAAGAATTGTGTACCTTTGGGAATATTGTTATTATTTAGTTATTGGATGACAATATTGTCGGAGATTTGTTTATTGATGGTGGTTTTACCTAGAGAAATTTCTGAGTTTACTGATGTGCCATACCAAGGCTAAAACAGTAGAACTGAAGAAGGAGAATTTTAAAGCTACTAAAACCGCTATTTGTTCTAAATATTAAAAAAAGATCATGCTTGCATTTAATATTCCTATAGCACTTACTCTTCCTAACTTATACATATGAAAGAAGCTTTCAAGGTATTTTTCAAAACCACCATTTGTATTACAATAATGACTTTATCTTTCCTGTCTATGAGCAATATGGATAATTTTTATGTGTCTTCAAAAATTATTGGTTTGTATCCCAGACATATTTTTGTATTCCCTCCCCATCTGTGCTAATTTATATACCTGTGCTGTGCTGTGTGTGAAGGCAATGACACTAGACACAACTGCTTGTAACTACAATGGAAAATGATACATAGATTTTTTTGAGCAGAGGAAATAGAACCCTAACTTGATATCTTAACCTATCCATAGAAAAAAGATCAGGTTGCACAGGACTCTGAGCAATCTGATCTAGCTGAAGACATCCCCGATTTTTGTCGGTTGGGTGGAACAGATCACCTTCCAATCCAAATTATTATATAAGTCTATGATTCTACAACATAAATATTTGTAATAAATGTATTTTATATGCAGTCACAATTTTCAAGTCTTGTAATTGGGTAGGATTTGGATTAATTAGGATTTCAGGTCGCTAGCCCATGATTGTCTACCTGTCTCTCAAATACCTCCTAGGATGGTACCTCAACTACTTCACTGAGCAACCTATCCAACACTTAATAACACTTTCAGTATAAAAATTTTTCAAAGTATCCAGTCTAGACCTCGCCTGGTGCAACCTGAGGCCATTTCCTCTTGTCCTATCACCTTCTGCTTGGGGGAAGAAATCATCCTCCACCACTGCACAACCTCTTTTGAGGTACTTTTAGAGAGCAATAATGCATCCCCCCAGCCTCTTTTCTCCAGGTGAAAGAATCCCAGCTCTCTGAGCTGCTCCTAATAGAATCATTCTACAGATCTCTCACCAGCTGTATTACCCTTTGCTGGACCTCCTCCAGCACCTCAATATCTTTTCTGTGGTGAGAGACCTTCTTACATAAATTATTCTGTATATTTGTATCACAGATGAAATACTGCCATATTATGCAGATGCAATGCAAAGCAGTGAATCTTCAAGATGTTGTATTAAATGGGAATTCTCCCTTAATATGTTGTCAGTCTTCAAATGTCCCTCTGTTTTGGAAATGATTAATTCTGGGGGACATAAGCCAGGTGAACTAAACCAAAATAAAGTTTTCTGTATTCTTTAAAAACAAAACAAAACAAACCAAAAACACACAAAGATATTAAAATTTCATGTTGTTGTCTTCTGTTATGTTTTACATTGAAATTATGAAAAAAAATGTGCAAATAAGAAGTTAATAACCTGTAAAAATGATAGCATTTTTTAGTGCATATATTATTGCAGAATGCAATCAGGAAATATGGTGTGAAATTTTCATCTGATTTCCTTTGGGGATACTTTGTTTCATCGCTCTTACTTAGGATTACAGTGACTGTCCTAAGCTGTTATGGCATAAAATCATAACATTACACCATTGAATATTCCATAGATAAGTAAGAAAAGACATAGCACTAGAAGTTTGGTATTCACTAAATGCAAAGAGGAATCACACCTGGTTGAAGAAAAATATCTTCTTGAATTCCTCCCCACTTCTCCCTCTGCCTCCTTTCTACTCCCATGTATTAACTATGTTATCTGTTGTTATGGAGACATATTCATGAGAGCTGATGGCCTGGCCTAAGACAGGGGGGAAAAAAAGGCAGATATTACAGAAAAATTAAACAGCACGTGGAATAAAAGCAGCCTCTTGAATCAATCTAAATTAAATTTAAATATCCTTGTTGTGAAAAGTTCATTACTGAGATGACAAAACCAAGCAGACTACTTCTCATTAGTAGCAACATCAAAACACTATTTGTTGCTTTGTGCATTTTAGAAATCATAACACTGTAATTGTGGAAACAGAAAATTCTCAGCTGGCTAAACTGTATCATGTCAAGCATGTCAATCAGTAGTACATTTGCTGAACAGGGTGAATATGATTGATCAGAGGCTGTAGAGGGACAAAGAGGGAGACAGAAAGAGAATTCAAAAAGGAAAAATGATCATTCATTCAGTGAGATGGAGAAGTAAAGAAAATTATTTTACAGCCTCTGGTTCTAACTGCAGCTGACTCAGTTTTTGCCCACTGTTTCTGGGCTGGTTGCAACGGTGAAAATTTTCTAGTGGCTTTGATGAAAATTCATACACAGAAAGAGAAAGTGGACATTAGGAAGTGGGCTTTTGAGTGATTTTAGTGATAATTTCCATCAGCCAGATTTTGTTTGAGGCCTGTTACACACCAAAATAGCGTGACTAAGTGGTCCTGCTCCTAACTCAGATACAATTCACAGATCTAACAGGAAATAGCTTTTTGTGTTTTCTCAAACTTATCAGAGGGTTTCTTTAATCTTTACCTATGAAAAGAAAATTTGTATATGCAATTTCTTTTTCCATTCTCTTCATTTAGAATAAAATAACACACTTTGCAGCAGAAATCATGAAGTCAAAAATATATCCATATTATGTTGTACAGTTGAATTCGTTTGGGAGATAAAAAATACTAAATTAACAGTATAATATTTCCTGTACTTTATTCATTAATCTTTCCTTTATCGTCATTGAAAATTACATTTTTTTTTAATGATCAAAACCATTTAATGTAGTCCTGATGCTGAAAAACAGAAGGGAAAAACAAGCACCCCTGAAAAGGAGATCTGTCTTCCAAAGAAAGCTCTGGAAAGAAGTATGAATTATGTATTGCACTAAATTCCGTCTTAACTGGAAATATTACTAAGAATCTTTTAAACCAAATGTGTTACTCAGTTTTATCCTTGAAAATTTCATTGGGAAAAAAAAAAGCAACAAAAAACAACGTACACTATGGCCAATTGGATATAAAGGCAGTGTTTGCAAGAGATACTGTATAGCAAGAAAAGAAGCTCAGAAAATGGCACATCATAAGATAAGAGAAGCTTCATTCAACTGCTTTTATCTTGTGCTGGTACATGCATAAATCTTCCTACTCATTTACATTATCACACTTTCATCTAGCAAAATCTATATATACCCAGTATTTTCTGCATAGTCAGAGTGTCACCTTATGGTTTGAATGCTGTCAGTTTACCAGTAGGTAATTCTGACACATCCAATCATGTCAATGTGAAAATGACATGTGTAGAAAGGTTCAGACACATAGTCATAGTCATCTAGGTTGGAAGGGACCTTTCAGATCATCTAGTCCAACCATCAGGCCAACTCTGACAAGCCTCATACCTGGACGGGGTCTCGAACCCCTGACCCTCAGATTAGGAGTGTGATGCTCTCCCAACTGAGCTATACATCCAGGTCATGGGGTCTCTTATCATACGACTATGAGAAAGGGATTTTTGCTCACTGAAAGCATAGGAGTTTCAAGGTTAAAAAAATTACACTGGTCAGTTTTGGTTTTTTATTCTTTGAGGTTTTTCTGTTGGTTTTGTTTTGTTGTTTTAAATTAGCATTTTCTAAGCCATGTATCCATGGACTTGTGAATTTCAAAGTGATTTCTCTTTTCTCCCTCATGAGGATTAATCTAGAATGGTATCCATATTTCCATACAATAGAGAGAAAGATGTGAAAGATGAATAAGAAATGTACCGGGAAAAATGTATGTTAATAGATTCTTATTATTGAATGTTTGGAAATAATGATTTACTTGGTCTCATGTAAAAATCTTTCAAATTTGGCAAAGATTTAAAACGTATCATGTAAAGTATGCTGTAGTTGCTATTATTGATGAATGGGTTCTGCTGGCAGGATGTTTTGGGTTTGTTCAAATTTTATAGACAAATGAGATCAGAGCTTCTAATAGCATGCAGGAATTCATTATAGATTAGATTAGAACACAGTCAAATACTGTCTCTCCTAAGGAGAGTGAAACTATAAAACCGTTTGGGTCTTCGATGGTATCAGAATGTGAGAAGTAGTATTATTATTTCCAAAGGAAAAGATGGGAAATGTTAACAATTGTAAGAAATTAGACTCTCTTTCTTACTACTAAAATTGAGTTAATTTTTTTTTGTGTTAAAACATGAAAAGCATTTGAAGAATGGCAGAACTTAAAGACTCCCCATGTTCTCGTGCAAGCCATGGGTAACATCCCAAATCACATGAAAAGACTGAGTAAATTTTCTACAGATTTCCTAAATACAATAGGCTGTAATTTTAGCAGTTTACAGTTTTACATTTTGAGTAGTGGGAACGATCTGGACTCAGCCTTATTTTCCAGGTACAATTGTTTCTCACTCATTGGTTCTTTTGTAGGAAAGGACAGGAGAGAGTAGAATTATTAAATGGTTTACCATTTACCATCATGTAAAGTGACATTGTTGTCACTTCTGTCAGAAGACTTTTGTTGCCTTACCTCTTCTCCTGCCTGAATAAAGTTTCATTCTTTCTTGGTTTTGTTTCCAAACCTATTCTTACACTTGACTCCACAAAGCATATATAACTTGGTTACAATATAATAAGAAGAATGACATGCTCTTGCATTAATGCATGCAGGAATGAACATCTCAGATGTATGCAAATGATACAAATCATCTTCCATTTTAGACCACATTTGTAGTGTTTCTGTATGAACAGAACGTAAGAGGAATGTAAGGCAAAGAAGAAGGCTGATATACCTTTTCATTTCACAGGGGAGAATAGATGATTCAATATAATTCTGTGCAAATGAAGATTAATCCCATCAAGTACAAGAAAGTGGGGGTTTTTTATGTGCTCTGAAGAGGCTCATTCTTTTAAAGCTTATAAAATTATTTGGTCCACAAGGAAACAAGCAAACAACATATAAAAGCAGTAAATTGGCTGAGCAGCAATGTATGGATCTGAATTTGTTTTTATATCACTGCAGTAGCCCCACTGACTTCAGAAGGGTTTGACTATAATTCCCCTTTCCTGACAAAGAGAAGAATTTCTCCCATGCTAGGAACAATGGATTCCATTCACAGAATCCATTGCACAGTGCACAGAATGCAAGTAGTCTGAACTCCTGGGAACGAAGAGGAAAGATTTATTTGACCTACAGGAAGTTATTTTAGAAGACAGCTGTAGCTCTTAATATTTAAAGAAATTTCCAATTTAGATAAGTCCAGAAATTGCTAAGTCTGCACTATCATGAGTTGGGCTTACTTTCACTCCCAAGGAACAGGGAGCACCTTCAGCATTACCTTAGATAGAATAACTTGATAAGGGTCCTGACTCCTTTCCTTGTTTTAGGAAAGGACTAAAGGAAACAGTTGAAGAACAAGGAGCATACTGCGTCTCAATGGTTCCTGGCAGTATTTCTGACAATGAAAAATCATTAAAGAATGTGATAAATTTTAGTCACTGTTTCAGCTACAGACTCAGGAATCTGTCACTGTGTCTTGCTAAAAAATGTACTAGCTCTTGATGCAGGAGTGATCCAAGGCTACATTATATGTGTATACTCCCTGGAGCCGTCCACACTACCATCAGTGGAATGAAGATATCCTTGACTGCAACCTTGACTGCATGAGATGAGTGCTGAGCAGATAGGTTGCCTTTCACCTTTTTCCCTGTAATACTCCTGAATCACCATGCCAGTAGCTAGCTGACAAAATTTTTGAGTGATAAATACTGGGTTTGGATTCAGAAGTGCTTTTTGGTACTAGAACATTCATAAAGAGAATTAAGCATCAGAGAAAGTAAAATGTTATATGAAATTTTTAATTGGAATGACTACTAAGTAAATTATTTGACAAATTCTATGCTTGTGAATTATTTAACAGTCTTCTAAAGGCAACAGTATAAAAATCTTCCATAATAACAGTACTTTCTTTACATAACTGTAAATAACGTTGCCAGGGCACTTTTGTTTGTTTGTCTTGTTGTATTTTCCTTTTCTTTTGTTTAGTTTTATCTTTTTAAAATAAATGCCTTTGTGTCAGTATGATTTTAATGGATGAAAAACATTTTATCTGGCAATGAGATCATATTTTGTACGTTACTATCTTACATATACTGAGGATATGTAGGAACTGATTCTTACACTTATTCATTGATTTCAGTATTTTTTCAACAGTATATCTTATCAAGATTTATTTTGTCACAATTGCTAACATGTAATTATCTGTCATATATATCAAGATTTAGATTCCTTTCTTGTTATAATACAAAACAAATTACTTATCTGTCCCCCTTAAATTTAAATGTGCATCACAGACAGAATCAACTCTATGTTAGTTGGAAGATGCAGCCTTTTGAATAGCATAAGAATTATAACTTAAAGAAAGTAGCGCATGATATTTATTCTGTGCTATCATATTAGAGTTGAAAGAGACCTTATGGATCATCTAGTTCCAACCCCCCTGCCATGATTCCAGGCTGACCAGTCTCAACTCTCTGTCTCCATATCTGCCAGCTGTTCATGGGGTCTCATTAGAGTGGAATAAAGGGGCAGAATCACCTCCCTTTTTTGATGCAGCCCAGAATGCAGTTGGCTATGTGGGCTGCAGACACACATTGCTGGCTCATGATGCTTTTTTTTTAGAACATCTAGATATTTTCATTTTCTTACCCAACTATAGGTGCTGTTTCACTGAGATTCCCCAGTTTATTCAGTATCTACTGAAAGATGTTATTCTTAGCCAATAAGAAGTTACGTTTTCTAGTACACGTATGCTACAGTATCTGCCAGTGCAAGTCTTGTTTTAAAATAAGCCTTTTTCCCCCTTATTATTGAAAGTAAAATAGAAAGGAATTCCTCATATATTAAAAAAGTACCAAACTTGAAATAAATCTTCTAGATTGTACTGCAGAAATTCAAATAAAACCAGTATTTCTGCGTAGTGCAATAATTCCTAGATATTAGTCATCCATCAAAAGAGTACTCAGCTAGTTTGATATGTGGCATAGGTATTTAACAGAGCATGTTCACATGGCAGCACTGAAGCCGTAAACGTGTGAAAATGAGAACTGAAAAATCACCCTGAAGTTAATGACCATCCTTAATTTTTGCCAAGTTAGAATACATTTGCAATTCATTCCTGCATAATGTTTAACTGGAACATATATATAGAGAGAGACTATTATACATTGAAGTTTTCAAAAAATTTAGAGCATTTCAGATAACTGTATCCATTTTACCACCATCTTACTATTTGCTGCCAACAACATGCCTGTCCCTCACTCTACAATATTGGTATATCTGCAGAACCTCTCTTCAAATTTTTGCATAAAAATTTGTTCTATAGTCCTCTCACTGAAAATATGCATTTGCCCGTAAAATTATTAATATAAATTTATTGAAAAGAGTATGCAATTTAAAAATTAGCACAATTCATAATTGCATATTCTTGTTTGTGGGGTTTCCTTTGCATTAACTGGTCTGCTGTTTTGTCTACATGAATTATGTTTGTATGCTTAGTATATACTCCTAGATGATTAGAACTATGCTGTCCTCACCCATTGAAACATAACTTAATCATGAGCATGTGTCTGGAGGCAACCTTTGATCCAATTTCATACACAAAAATAGTAGTGGAAATATATAATTAAAAACAATCTTTCCCTTTGACTTCAATCCTTTTAAAAAGGTTATTTTTCCAATAATACTAACAAAGTGTTCAGAAACATCCCATCACTATGCTCCATGAAAAACGGTTGCTCCCTGTCTTTCTTATGAACCTCCTTCAGGTACCAATAGACCACTATAAGGTCTCTCTGAGGTCTGAATTATGTTTGTGTTGAAGTACATTAACGTCAAATTCACTTGAAGGAAAATGTTTCTAAGTCACCTCCTTGTTTTACATAAACTTACATACTATATCAGGGCATGACAAGGTTTTACAATCCACTTAAATTAGTAGTAGTCACAACTCAAACTGAGATAATGACAAGACTAATACAATGCCCAATGCAAGCTAATATAGAGTATCAGTTGGGAGGATCAGTTTGATTAGGAAGGAGACAATTTTGTTAAAATACACATATTTCTTGGTTCTTCGCAGTGAAGAAAGAGAAAAGGTAGATGAAAGAAAACTGGATTTGATGAGATTTTTGTGTTTATCTATTCACTTTTGCTGTCCCATTTCAGTGTTGCCTCTTCCACATAGTTTAATCTCTTTTCCCACTTTATACTTTATTATTTCTTTTATTTGATTCTTGAATGAAAAATACAGTGATGAATGGAAAAGAACAAAGCTAACTTCACAATATTTGCCTGCTCCAATAACAAACTGATTTTAAAAATAACAATTTTGAATGTGAGTGGGTAATTTGAAATGAATTCTTGTTGCCAGAATTTGCATCCAGAGCAATTTACACAGGAGAATACTGAAATCCAAACATGATTTACTCATAGCATCCTAAAAAGATGCAACTATTGATGAAAAATTTGGAGGAAGAAATGAGAAAAAATTATGCATGAATACTTAACTGAGGATTCATTCATGCTGAGTTGATTGTTATTTGTTTCAGATCAGGTATCAGCCTAGGTCTTCGATTTTTAGTATGCTACACATCAGGCTGCAATTATTAGGAGAGATACGAATTCCTCTTTCAAAGAACCCCTTCACAGGGAAGCTCCTTCAAAGACAGTTAAAAAAAAAAAACAACTTCAGAAACAGGCTTCTGAAAACATCCTTCATCTTCTAGTTCTCAGGCTTTTCTTGCCTGCAAGGTTGGCGGTTCTGTTGACCAGCCTTCTGAAGATTTCTGTAGGTCAGAGACATTCAGTCTTTCTGCCCTAATCTAATTAATTTATTCAGGAGAGAACCAGAATGCAAATGTATAAAGAAAACCACTGGCTAACTCTTACAGGGTTTTGTCTCTTGAGTTTGACAGGGTCTCCTTTTGGCGTGTGCTCATCCACTGGCCACTGAAGACAGTTTTCTCAGTTTTCTGTAGCAAGCAGAGTTAAAATAGAAAAGAACAAATGAGAATAAAAAATTATGACAATCAATGCTTTTTTTCTTGGAGGTTTTGGAGGAAAGAAAAAAATGATTTTTTTTTTTCAATTCTTGGTGAGGGAAAAGATTGATTGAAAAAGTAAAAAAGGTTGTTTTTACTTAATTTCCAGCCTCTTCATCTGTACAAATTATAAGAAAACATTTCCGCAGGGGACAGCAGAGAACACTAGAACAAATTAATGTCTTTTTCTGCTGTGTGAATAGGAAGCCTGTGCAATATTATGGCTGTGAAATCTGTCTTGGATAGCTAATGGCCAGAATAACCAATTTTGTAGCCGTGCAGGACTATGTCTTGTTTATGAGGCTAAGCTGAAATTGCAGCTGAGTGAGTGGCTATAAACTGGTATTCTGTGTGCAGCTTGAATCTGGCTGTCATTTCTCAACAGACCGAAACAATACAGGAAGACATGACCCTGGCTCCAAACCAGGTGACATGGATCACTACTGGTTTTATACAGATCATGCAAAATGCTAGCATTAGACTATCCCTCAGACTCTCAGAGCACTCAACCAGGCAGATAAACAGTTTATTTTAATGTGAGAGCTCAGGGCCTAGACAAAGGTGTTTGTGATCATTGATTGTGCAAGTGCTGTTGGCATTTATGGATACTGTGACATTTATGTTGTGCTGTCCACACTGAAAATTTCACATGTGATTCACAGATGGTGTCTTCTTGGAAAAGGAGTTCCTAAACTATCCATGGCTGAAGACCCTTGAACTGTGGAAAACACAGTCATTGCAAGTTTATCTGCAGTGAGAGCTTATGGTGTCTATAAATCTGCATAAACCGTCTCTAGGAGGGCATTAGCTTTCATTATGACCTGATACATTGCCACCTGACTTTAAAACACTGGTTTTGTGAGAAGCAGGTGAAGTATAGTGTGTGCTAGAAAGGGCTGTAGGTACAGAGAAATGCTGAGTGTACCTAGATATATTGGTCCCAGAACCAGAACTCATTCCGTGGAACAGGCTGTTAACATGCAATAAACATGTTCATCGATTGGCTTTTTTGTTTCTCACTCAAATCAGTACCTCCCCTCTTTTATCCTTTTTTTACAATTGAAAGTCCAGTTTTACTAGGACTATGGCTCTGTTCATATTCTTCTTGCAGGCATCAGGTGATCTGTGTTTTTTTATGATATGAAATGCAAAGGTTTCCAGTGTGGTACAGGGGATATAAAAAGTAAAACCAAAATGAAAAACATGGTCTAACCATTGTTAGACTTTTCCCACTGATCATAATAAAATAATATTGGTTTCTGAATAAACTACTCTGAAATATGACTTCCATATTAATACAGCTGGTAGTCTGGGTAGGCAAGCTCTCCAGGACCAGACTACAGTGACTCTCTTATTGTAAAGCACTTTTGGCTCCAGAGAACAGAAAGCTATATGAATTAATGAATGGTTAGATGCATTCTCTTACTGGCTTTTATTGCTATCCACCCTGGTTTTGATAAAAGGATTCTCTTCTTCATGTGTTTTGATTATACCTGTCAATATAGACAGTGATTGCTGTGCTCATTGAATATAAAAGGATTATAGTGATGCCTAGCATTGATCACACACATATTCCATTTGTCTCATCGCCCTGGCAGGTTGCAGAGGTGAAGCAACTCTCAGTTATTTTGTTGTCTGTGTTAATGGGAACCATGATTCATGAGCCAGTTTATGAGTGCTTATGTACATATCATTCAAGGTTGCAATATATTTACTGCTGCCATTCTTATTGTCAAATAGATGCATAATTCTGACCATTTCTGACAAACATATGCAGCCTGGACAACATTTGAAAACATGCTCTGCAATGCCACTTGATGATAGATTTGGCAGTTGTTGATTTTATACAGGTCTTTTTTCTAGTGTCATTACCAACAGCACAAGTGCTAAAATAAAAGCTATCATTGACACCACATGCAGTTTTCTTAGTCACTCTCAAAACTGCTCAAATTGCTGTGACCTGTCATGGTTTAAACACAGGCAACAGCTAGGACTGTACATCTTCTCACTCAGTCTACATTACTTCCCTCAGAAAAGTAGGGATAAGAGGGAGAAAAGGATGAAAAAGGAAAAAAACCCATGAGATAAAGAGAGTTCAGTAGAAGAAGAGGCATGTGAGGGAATCTAGTTGGCATTAGTTATTTATAAGTAGAGAACAGAGCCTTCTGTCACCTGTTTACCTACCACCCATTGCTTTCTATTCTCTATTAAAAAATAAATTACAGTTCTATTTTTATTTCTCCAGAAACTCTTCTTCTACTATCACTCATCCATTCCTAGGTATGCTCATGGTTAATTCAAATCTGTGTTCACCAATATGCACCATCCCCCTTTCTAGCTTCCTGGCTCCATCCCAGATTTTGTTTGTGTGGTTTTTTTCCCAGTTCATTGATTACAAGTGCTAGGAACAGCAAGTAGATTAGTTTCACCACATTTTAAAAGCTACCAAATCCTTTCACTACATTGGCTCTTTTTCCTGCAGTCTACTCACAATTCTTCTTCCTAAGCAGCTGTTATTAACTCTCATAAACTACACCAGCTGTGATATTGCTTCCAGCTCATGGAATTGGAAAAAAGAATGGGAAATCTTCATAGTTCACACACTTTGCATTTGGAGAGCATTGCTCTGACAATGAAAGACATGTATTTGTTACTGAGGTGCACTAAAATACCCAAAGAAAATCTGGTAAATTTACTTCCTCTATTGCGTGCTTTTCTTCAGACTCCTGATATGCACAAAGGCTTTAGGTTTGAATGTAATCTGTGTTTACACATTGTCATCTCAAAGCTCACAAAGATTACTGATTAAATTTGAGGATGCTATATCATCAGCAGATCCCAATCTGCCAACCTCATTTAGCTATAAAATCTGATGTGTTAGACTAGAACATTTTCTTTTCTTAAGGTCTTTTATACAGGACTGTAGTAAAAGAGTCCTCAAAGCAAAGAAGACAAGTTAATATAGATAGACAAAAATAGCTTGACTGGGTATTATGGCTGTTTTATTGGAAAGCATTATTTCTAATAGATATCTGAGAAAAGCATGGCTCCCTGAACTACTGTCTATAAGAGAGTGTGCTTGTGAAGGAAATGTGTTTCAAAGGGATAGGCTAGATAGCAGAATATTTGCATTCAATGCAAAGGAGCTTCAGATCTTTCAGTGGAAAAGGAGGAATTTACTTTCCTGCAAGTACAATATTGTTCTATTTAAGTATCAGAAAGTTAGTTTTGTCTTAGTGAATAATTTTTCTGTATTGCTGTATAATAAAAATTGGAAAGATAAATAAACTTAATTGTATAAATACTATTTTTTTCTGTGGAGGCCAGCAGTATCTGATCTCATACATTGTGCAAGGCAAATTACTTTTGTACAGTATAGTATGCTTAAATCTATCTGGGCTGCTTTCCAGAAGTGCCAGCAGTATGGAATTACAATAGAATACACAGTTTGAAGCTGAACTTAAGGTTGAATTCCATCATACAGAAATTGCTTTGAAAAAAAGAAAAATATAGGTTACTGCAGGGAAAAGCAAAACAAAACCTTGCATTAGTTTCTTTTCTTTGTGTTACTGCTTTGCAACTGTATCAAAGGACAATTCAAATTCTATTTTTTTTCTGAAGTGCGACTTCTGATTTTGCAAAGTTATAACTTCTTCACAACAAATCAAGTAAGAAAATGAATTTTGAGACGTTAAATTAAAATCACTTTTAGAAAATTGGCTTGTATTGCATAAAACATGTTGCAGTGTTTGAAGTTAAAATCAAGGACACACTGCAGTTTAGAATAAGTAAGTCCTTGGCCAAGATTTAGAATGAAAGCTTCAATGACTTGGAAAAGAGGATTTACTTTGCCTCTGCTGAGGGGGAGAGGGATGTTGTTGGTTTGTTTTTTATTTTCTTGGTTTGCTTCTATTACAATAATAAAATGAGTCATATCTCAAAACTTGTTTTAACTGTGTTCAGTATGAGGACATCCACACACTGTTCTAAGCAATAAATACAGTAATGGTAGAAAAGATCCCATATAAGATTTGAATTCTGTTTTCACTTATTTCTTTGGATTGAGACAAGTACAAATGAGAATAGAATTGAACTCTGAGGAGGACCATGACCTCTGCTTCAGCAGAATCAAGTAAATCCTTTTAGATCTCCACTCCCTGCTGTGATGTGTAGTTGCTCCTCAGTAATACTCTGCCCTGGAATGATCCCTTCAGAACTCCCCTTCATGGGAGGAGTTTGTGGTAGAAAAGGACAAAATAAAGAAATTAAGGAATCTTGTTATCTTAAGCAGTACTAGGAATAAACCTCCCTGCATATGACCCATAACAAAATCTCACTTCTGAAGTAGATTCATCTATCTGAGAACTAATTCATTATCTCTGAAAGCAGCCACATACACAAATTGCTCAAATGTGATGCCCTAAGAAATCTGTCCAAGAAGTACTGGCTGCACAGAGAGAGGGATCAAGCAGGCATTTTGTTCTCTTCCTTTCTCTAGCACAGACAAAATGAAAATGTTGCTGTACCAGTGGAATTAGAGAAATGATAGTGAACTAAGATTCAGGTTTCTTTGTTTTCCTGCCTGTAAGCCTTTCATGGTAAGTTTCTTCCCAAGTCTGGCTGGAGGGCATAAGCATTTAAGTTTATGCACACTTGTTGAAAAATTACTGCAGGGAGACAAGAACACTGCTGAGTTCAGAATGATATGAGGTTCTTGCACACAGGTTTGTATCTCAAGGTCATTCATCTCCATTTAAACAGTCAAATTGAATGATCTTGGACAAAAAATTTGATTTTCTGTTCCCTGCTTGGTGATTGCTGGTGACATTCTGACTAAGGGGAAAAATCTGAGTGATTTTACAGCTGGAAGAACATTCCAGTCAAAACTGAAACATTGATGTGTCATTTCAAAGCACAGGAGAGTTTGTAACAGTACATTAATTGATTTGCTTTTTAAATTCCTAATTATAAAAGTTGTTTCTCTATAGAACTATAAGACAAATAACCTTGATTTCAATTTGGTTCACTTTAGCTCTCACTACACTTGTGTTCATTAAATAGCTTTTTGTCTATGTTTCATTTTTAGGACAACAAAATTGCACATTTTATTCAGGGCCTAGAATTTGTCAGGAAAATGGAACTTAGTATTCACTTTTTTATCGTATAAAGAGTTTGAAAAATTATCAGTGCTGTATTTGTTTCCCAAGTTTTTCTTAGCTCTCATTTGGTTTATATTAACTTTTTTTTATTCTCTCAGTATGCCACAGATGTAAAAATATGGTATTTTTTTAAGTTTCACAAAGATATTGTACTATCTTTATCTTCACAAATAGATACTATGCAGATATCAAAAGCACTAGACATACTAATTGCGTCTGTTAATGCTTTTTGTACAGAAAAAAGTACATAGCTGTCAATTGCCATTTTTTTTTCAGGTAATACTGAATTTAAATATCCTTGATGTTCCATTTAACCTTCCACTATGTTGTGAATATTTGTTTAATAAGCAAATAAGCAAATAAAGCCACTTTCAATTGGGGGAAAAATTAAAAACATAAAAAGACACCAGAGGTGAAGCAAAGTTTCTTTCACACTATAGTCTAATATAAATCTCATAAACAATAGCTGTAAAAAAAAAATCTACAGCTTCATTTTAGACGTTTAGAAGTTAAGGGTGATTTCATTTTCTCATTGACATCAATGGAACAGAGATATTACCTGAATTGGCAGAATTACATGTTGTTTAAAGATAATTTTTAGATTTACAAGCTCACTTTTAAAAAGACATTTCCCGTGAAAAATCTAATAACGAGTCATTGATAAGATGATATAATTTAGCTGTCTGTTTACTCATGTATTTGCCATTATTAGTTTCATTACATGAGTTTTAGATATTCGGGCATCTACATTTTCATAGATATGATAGATATTTGCTAAATGTTTGTACCTATATAGGTACAAAGAGCAAATTTTAGAGCATGACTTTTACTGACAAGAAATTATTTATGGGAAAATGTTTCATACTCAGAAGACAAGAAGGACTTTCAGCAGTCAAATATTTCAGTTATCACCAGAAACTGTGTAACAAACTGTTTTTCTTGAAATCCCTGTAAAAACAGTTGTGTAAAGCACAAATTTACTTCTTATAGTAATATTAATGTAATGTTAGTGATTATTCTGATGGCATAGTGTGCTATTTAACAATGTTCTACTTCTGAGACTGTTAAATGTTTTCTAAAATCTTACAGTGCTTAAAAAGAATGTACTATTAAGGTTCTCCATGATTTTTTCTGGCATAAGGTTTGAGTCACTACATGGCTGATGAAATTACGTATTCAGTGTTTCCTTCTTCTATCTTTATCTGAACAGCTCTTTTCATTCCAAAATCCCTACAAAATTTATATATTCCTGATTAATTTTTATTTGTTGCTTTTTTCTCCCTGTGTTTATCTGAATGTTTGTTACTTTGTGCAATGTTTTTTCCAACGTGAAACATTTTTCCTTTGATGACCACATAGCCTGGGCATGGTAAAGTATGTGTGGAGTTCTCAGGAGAGGTCCAAGCTTACAACTGAGGAGGAGCCTCGGCAGGCAGAAAGCAACTCAGGATGTTCCATCGGTAAGTAAATATCTTAGAAAAGCAGGAAATGTAGATGGGCTTATAATCTTCTCTAATTATGATTTTTTTTTTAGCAAACTGATCTGGTAGTCACAGTAGATGAATGTTCAAATGATAGAGAAGTAGTTGCTTACTAAAGCACACTGAAGAAATTTTGAATTATTTGTAAATGCATTTGCATACAGTTTTATATTTAAAATAAAATTGTAAAAAAAAATATCATTTAACAGAGATGTAAATTTATTAATAACCAAATTACTTTTAAATACTAAATAGTGTACAGGGCATGAAAAAAAAATGAAAATCCACAGCCTTCACTTAGAATACATTACAATACCTGCTAATTTTTTTAATAAACAACATTAAGTAACCAAAATAGAATTTTTTTTAAAAATGTTTTTTCATGACATTTTCCCTTCAGCCTTAGATACTTATATGCAGAATTGATTAATGCTAATTTTGCTATACCAGCAGAATTGCTGTGTTATTTAGCCACCATATATAATTTAAATATCCTGTATGTGTTACGTAACAAAATGTTTATTGTATAGAAAAAGTAAAGACCTGTATTCAAATATAACATAATCATTGCAAAATTCTTTACTTGGTCAAAAAAGACTTAATGCTGTATCTAGATGTGTAATTACATATATGTTCTCCAAATTCTAACCAGTTTTGTTAAGTGAAAACTGCAATTAAAAAAGTACATAGCTGATTCCAAAGCATTCCAATGTCCAAATGTACTCAGAATCACTGGTGTAAACAACTGGGTAAATATAAAAATATTAGGACATGTTGCTAAATTCTATTTTGTTTCAAGATTCACTCTGTGGCCGTGTGCAGGGTCCAATCTAGCACTTACAAAACTTGAATTTAGGATATTAAGTGAAGAAAAGTTAAAGCCAGGATAAATCTCTACAAAATCTGAACAAAAAGTTACTTGTACTCCAGAAAAGGAAGTAGTAGGAAAAAGTCCAATGTGATTTATACAAAACTTCATAACTCTTTAGATTCTTCTGAAGATCAGAGAGCACAGTTCCTCAGGGTGAGACAAATGAGCTCATGATTTATTTCTTGAAACTCTTCCATTCTGTTTAATTATTTATGTGGCCCTCTAAGGAATTTTCTCTTGATTCAGCACAAGGAGCTTACATGGACATGCTTCCTGGTGGAAAAAAATCACAGAATTGCAAAAATAGAGAAAACAAACTCTGAGAAATGAGAGTGTAAGAATTTTCTTGGCTTTGTTGTTAAATATGGTTCCTTAGAAACTTATTTGAAAAAGCTAGGAGGAATTATGGGAGATGGCCAGGTAATACCGGAAGCAATAAAGGAAACTTTATAAAGAACCCATCAATGAACTGGAAAAGAAATGTATCAAATTATCACAGCATATACTGTAAAAATACTAGTTTGAATAATCCTCTCATAGATTGCCAAACATCTGACTGTATTGTACCTATTTATCCTAAATAGATTTATCCTAAATATTTATCCTAAAATAGATTAATAAAAGTTCATTCTATGTCCTCAGTCAAAGCTGGTGGATCATTACCTCATTTTGATTACATCTTTTTGTCTGTACAAATGAATTTTTCCCATAACTTTGATTTATTGATGGGCATAACAGTATTCACAGTATCAGCTGGAGAATTTTTTACTAGCTTTTTCCTGTGCAAGCCTGGAAGTTTTTCTAAAACTAGAAGGTTGATTTCACCTTCTTAATAATGGCAGTATTGTTAATTTCCCTTGCTCACTCCAGGGAGTGATTATGAAAGCAGTGAGAATCACATAACATTTCCACAATCTCGTGAGTTGCTCATATATTGGTGAGTAGGATGAGACAGGTTTTCTTCCTCCTGTTCTGATAGTCTCACTACAATGGATCCCTGAACATTAGAAACACACACTTCAGGAGGTTAAATTGCAGTATCGATTTTACTGGCCAATACAACACAAAACCTTGAAAGAGGTGAAATTACTGCAATGTTTGTGAAATTATTAAATATTAAAATATTTTTCCACTACAGTGATTTTAAAAGTATGAAACAAATTTATTCGCAAGATATTCAGTGCTGAAAATTTATGGAATACTAGGAATCAAATCAAATAAATAGGGAAGACTAAAAAGCACTAGTGGTACATATTTAAGAAGAGTATTTTACTGGCAAAGGAAGAAATAGCTTGTTTTTCCAAAATGTGGGCTTGTAATACAGCTGAATTGACATGAAATGGAATGCTAATGACTCAACAGAAGGTACTTCTAAAATTCTATTTGCTGATGCTGCATTTAATGTCTGTGGACCCATCTGGCCCTAATACCTAGTGCATTGACTTTTCTATTGACCTCCAGTGGAGATGTTTGTTGAATGATGTTCTTCTGCTTCTTTTGTGCCCTTGAAATCTGCAATCTCTACTAGCTGGGCATGATTTAAGACTGATTTTTATACTCATAAGAAAACCATCCTGATAGATGGGGGCAAGTTGGAATGCACCTCTCAGTGACCCATCAAACTATGAAACTCTTTCTTAAGTGCCAAAGTGCCTTTTTTCCAGCAAAAAAGCCTGTTAGCCTTGGGTATTTTTTTCCTCCCTCAAAACTGATTTCTTCTAACTTTACTGAAAAAACCCTAACCAAACTATATAGCATTTCACAGATGAAACTGCCATCTCCATGAAGAAATACTGTAGACCAAAAATGCAATCATCCAAAATGTAGTTTTTGATCAAAAGCTGAAGTCAGATCAAGGTAATGCCACTTCCTTGAGATGTGAATTTTTTTCTGATCTCATAAATTGCACAGCACTTTGACTATATCAATAACTAGAAAAAAACAATGGCTTTAGAGGAAATACTTGGAAGAAATACTTCAAGTTCCTTAATCATTGACATTTTCTCAAAAGATGTTTAAACAGTAGCTGATGCTTGAAATTTATCAACCTTAAAATAAAATCCTGCTGCATGTAGGCCTTCCTTTTTTATTGTTGGATTTTTAGTAGAATCTAGCCATTCCTTAAATGTTGGGGGCAATCTCATTGATTTCTAGTGTAGCAGTGCTAAAGTGATAAGAAAAGTATTCACAAGCTTCTGAAATCTACAAGGTTATGCTAAAATTTAGCTCAACTAACTAGGGAAAGAAAAGTACCTTTGCAGGTAATTTCAGTTTCAAATGACAAAAATACCAAAATTTAAAAAAAAATATGGGGTTGCAAAAATCTGTGTGTGTATATATTTACAAAAGTGAGATGATGAGTTAAATCCTGCAAATTGAGAAGTACATAAATCTCCTCATAATTTTAAGGAGCTTTTAATTAGAAACTTCTAGAATACTTTGCAAAACATGATTTATAATGTAGAAAAATTAATTTCTAGTTATCCAATTTAATGTATGTCAATAAAATATACAGACTAGTAAGAGCTGAATTTCAGTCTTTTTTTTTTTTTTTTAGTTTTATGATATTTGATACTATCCTTCACTCTCTCTTCTAAGTATCTGTTATTTAGAGGCTCCATCATCAGAATATCTGAAAATGTTTATCTTTGTGAGAATGTGAAATATTTATCTATTCTAATAGGTGGGCAACTGGACTCTATGAGGCCTTACTCAAGTAGGCGGGTTGGACCAGATGAGCTCTGAAGATCCCTTCCAACCTCAAAAATTTAGTGATTCTGTAAAGGAATATCAGCTATTTTAGGTAGCTGTCAGATGATATAGAACTTCCTGGGGATGCTTGCTTTTCTGGAATTGACAACTGAATAGCACAAAGCACTGAATATATCACAAGCTGTCTATGTTTATGTAGCTGATTTTTGTCCTTAACAGCAGGTTAACTTAATTGTTCTCTCAAGGCTACATAACTTTTCTGTAGTGATTAGCCTATGTTTTTAGAATGAGTTTATAGTCTAGTGAAGATGCTTTTCTATATATGAGGAAAATAGTTTTTCAAAACAAAGTTGCAAAATAATTTTCATTGAAAGGAATTTTAGTGTTATATTTTTATCCAGTGTACTTTACTAGAAAGATTATAAAATATGTCACTTAAAATTAATCCAAAAAATTATATTCTTCCATGAAAGAACAATATTAATGAAAACATATGGTTTTTGTCTTTGTTTTTATTATATACTAATTTTATAAGTTACTTATAAATAATGTTGATTAAAGTAGGAAAAAAATTTTTTATTACTAACCAATAGTTTGATTAAAGATATTGAGTTGGTCTCTACAATGTCTCTATGAAAGGTGAGTTACACAAACTCTGGAGGATCCCATGGACACATGGAGAGACCCTAGAGAGAATTTCTATGTGAAGAATACATGGAGGTTTATATGCTTGGGAATATTGTTTTGCTGTTATCACATGTCACAGAGTAAAACACAGAATACACGATTTTCCAAATTAGCCCAGTAATGAACTGTTTTCCATTGTGTGTATATAAGGAGGTTAGAAAAAGTGCCAAAAACTACTGTTCTGCTTAAGTAGTGGTTGTTAAGTGGAATTCGGTGTAGAAAATGGGCTCTTTGTCCTGGCTTAGGCCCAAAAGCCCCCCCCCAAATGACAGATGACCCCCCCTCCTCTCTCAGAAGTGAGGAGAGGAAGGAATGAGGAGATTTGTGAGTTTAGAAGAATTCCAAACTACTTTAATAGATAATGAA
>VZTY01002282.1:556816-615765 GCA_013400935.1 Turnix velox
GGAATACTCCTGTTGGTCAATTTTGGGTCACCTGCCCTGTCCGCTCCTCCTTGCAGGTGGGACTTCTCTACGTCCATTTCCTTCCAGCCCCCCAGTAGGGTGGTTGACTTTCTGACCTTGATCACCATAGTGAATAATGAAAATAAGAGCCTCTTGCATACTATTCCCTGGTCTTATCAGTCTGGGAGTGAACAGTGTCTGAACAATGTGCAGTTAATTTCAGAGTTTAGTCAGACAGAAGAGGCCTAGCTGAAAAGTGAAGTTACAAACTATAAAATTTACCCTATTTTACCTCAAACCAGGACACTCTTTTAGATGAGAATTTGCCTGAAGTTGCACATCAGGTCATCACCTGGGTGCTCCAATTTCAGTGAGGATGCAAGGTCCTCCAGAATTTAACTGTCTATGAATACCCACCAGTATACCCACCAACCAATGTGAGTTTCATTACCATTAAAGATACAAGGTAGTTATCCCCTTGAACTTTATTGGAATGCAGCAAAGGAAGGTTGAGGGTTTTTTTTTTATTTGAGACATCACTTGCCCCTAGAAGAAAGTGTTTATGTAAATTTCACAACAGAGGAAATAGAAACTTACAGGAAATAGAGTTAACCAGCTAGAAGGCAGAGATTATCTGACTCTTCTGTCCAGAGGACAGAAAAAAATGTGTCTTTCTTTTAATAGAATCATAGAATGTTTTGGGTTGGAAGGGACATTAAAGATCATCTAGTTCCAACCTGCTGCTATAGGCAGGGCCACCTCCTACTAGACCAGCTTGCTCAGTGCCTTGTCCACCTTAAGGCACCTCCATTGCCTTAAACACCTCCAGAGGGGGCACATCCACAACGTCTCTGGACAACTTGTTCCAGTATCTCATCACCATCGATATAAGGAACTTCTTTCTTACATCCAGCCTGAATATCTCCTCTTCCAATTTTCATCCATTACTCCTAGTCCTGCCATCATGTATCCTCTTAAAAATTCCTACCTCTGCCTTTCTTTAGGCCTTCAGCAGGTATCTCACCATGAGATCCCTCCTGAGCTTTCTCTTCTCCAGGCTGAACAACCCCAGCTCCTTCAGCCTGTCCTGATAAGGGAGGTGCTCCAGTCCTCTGATCTTTGTGTCTCTCCTCTGGACCCACTCCAACAGCTCAATGTCCTTCTCCTTAACAAATAAATAAGATTATTTCCTCTCTTTCCTTGAAGAACTGAATTGCTAGCTTGTTGAATAGCATCTCTTCTGGGTGATGGAAGAAGTCAGTTCAAAACCCAAAAAGCCAGGAAGTGAACTGATTGCAGATCTCACTCTTTTAAAGTGATTTGTCTGATTTCTTACGTATCAGCATAATAAAAGGAGAGGAGAAAGTAACCTGTTTTGAATTTCTAAAAGGAGTAATTCAAGTCCCAAGGAAAGGAGTTCTGGGCTCTGAATCAGTCACATTTTTTTCCAGTTCCGAACTCCCCGCTTCATTTTTAAAATAATGTTGCCATGAAATATTACCATAAAAACCAAACAAGCCCTCCATTTATTTGCATTTCTCTAAGAGTTTGTTGGTACTGCTCATGCACCATATTGTGTATTTCACTTTGAAAATTAAGTGCATTTATCATTTATTGCTAAAAAGCAGCTGAAGAATATTAAATACAACAATCAAACAAAAACCTGCTATTCAAATTGGAAGCAACATAAAGAATCTGGAATCAAATTTAAACCCAATTTTACTTTACATCCTGGACTCACAAAAGCAACCAAACATATAGTTCAATATAGCAACTGTTACTCATTTGAAATAAATTGTAAATAGCAATAGAACATTGCAGTTATATAAAGAATGTAAGGAAGAAAAGCATCCTAGAACACAGGAGATAGTATTACAGCATACATTAAACTCATGAATGTTACTCCACTGTTTCAAACCATGTGATTATTAAAAAAGAAACCCAAGGAAAAATAACCAAAAAAACTGCTGGAGAAATCTGAAGGCACGTTATCTATGAAATGGCAAAATCCAGTAGCTAAGGTAGAAAACATGCAACCAACAGGTTGAAATAATGCAAGAGAAATATTGACACATCAACAGACACATACATGTAGGGAAATGAATTAGAAGGGTTACCTTCTTTTGAATGTATTATCTATGGAAGAAGAGTCCTGATGATTTTGATCTTACAAGGCTGAAGTTTCAACTAAAATAATAGCAAGAATTTTGATAAAGTCCTTATGTCTTCACTGGTATGAATCAGAACACGTCACTTTTTCTCCCCGTCATTTTCTTCAGTTCGTAGCATGAGTCACATGCCCATTAGCACGGCAACTACTTTTTTGAGAACATGAAGAGAAACACAATGTTTCTGAATGGATTTAACTGTCGGTAACTGACACAGCTTTTCACCATGTCTTATATTACAGTGTGTGTTGCTTTCATCTTACAGCTCCTTCCTCTCCTTTCTCACTCACCTTGGTTTATTCAAGATTGTTTTTCCCAATTTTTTCACCCTTCTTCCTCGCAGCTGCTATGCAGTGTTGTTTTTTACCCTTTCTTAAGTATCTTATCACAAAGATGCCACCAGCATCCCCTCATGGGCTCAGTTTTGCCCAGCCACAAGTCCATCTTGGACAGCTCCCGTTTTTTTTCCCCAGGAGCCCCCCTCTGAAGACCTCTTGCTACCAAAATCTTGCCATGTAAACCAAATATACTTGATCATTGGAGTAAATCTCATTTATTTCTGAGGAAAAGTTAAAAGTTTTGTGTAATCAACTAAAACAAAAAATGAAAGATTCCCTATCCAATGATGGAAAGCTTGTTTTCAAAAATTAATTGTTTATACCACTTCCAGCTGTAACTCCTGAAAGCATCTTATAGTATTGTTTGTTTATGCAATTTCTCTCCAGTAGTTCTACAAGTCTTTAGTGGCAAAGTTTCAACACTTCCTTTCATGGCTGCTTTACAGTAAATGTCACAGTCAGGGAGCTTTTCATGATAACAAGTCTTTATGAGCCAGGAACAAATAAACCATAATAAAGTGACTGCATATCTAATTATATGCCACTTAAATGATTCACAAATGACATACTTGTAATAAAGTTTTTATATTTTCAAATTTTTAATTTACAAGCTTGTCACTTGCAGTTTAGTCATTTTGTTCAGATAAGGTGAAAATTTGTTTAAGGTCCCTCTAATTGCCAATTCTTATTTATCACTTGTAATTATGCATTATACTTGCATTAAGTCCTCCTGCACACACACACACAGAGCAACCTGTGTACAGAATTTAAGAAGGTAAGTACCGAGTGTAGAGGACTACAGTAGGTTATATATAGTGAATATTAATGTCAAGTGTTGAAAAATACATTTTTAGCAGAGAAGATTTCTCTCTGCACTAGATTTGGAGTATCACTACAGCAAATGGTACTGGAGCTGTGCTATATTCTATTCTCTTCATGTAGTCATGAAGAATTGAGAAAAAGCTGATAATTAGAGAACTGTTAAATTGTTCTGTAACTGGAGAACACAGTACTCCCAGTTCTTGCTGAATAAAGAAAAGCCCAGTCTATCAGAAAACTGCACGTGGGCAATTGCTTATATGAAAGGCTGTCTGGATAAAACCCCTCTGCTGACAAGAGAAAGAGGTGACTGGTTAATTTTGGCAGGTTCAGTTTACAGGTCTTTGTGACAGCATGGGTCACTTTTCTTATATATTGTTCATTGTAAAACATCCTTCCTACTCAATCTTGGTATGCTCTGTTGGTGTGGTCTATTGGTACCCTTGGCTAGGCTGCCTCAGCAACGTAGGAAGGTAGGAACATTGCAGGATGCATATGAGAAAAGGGTGAAGAGGGAGACTGACCAGCTGTGGTTTAGGGGAAAGGTTTTGTTTACTGCTGATTCTTTCCTGAAAATCTACAAAGCATGACTGGAGAAGGTGAACAAAGTAATACCTTTGTAATGACAAGGATTTGAATGGAGACACTGTGGCAATGACAGTGAAATAAGAGGATCAGTATGGAGCTAGGTGGTGATTGTGTTGGGAAGACTGTTAGATTCCTTAAATGTCTTCTTCCCAACGGGAAAATAGTGTCACAGTGATGTAATTTGTTCAACCTACATCTTTGAGTAGCTAGTTGAGCTCATGCACAATCTTTCTTTAGCTTTCATTTCAAAGTTCCTGAGCCATTCTTTTTCTATTTTGCTTTCTTTTGCTGAGACTGACAAAAATAGTGTAACTTTTTTAATGTCAGGGACACACTCTTCTCCCTGCACCCTCCCACTCCCCATGAATGCTTCTCAGAAGCACTCCAAGAGAATAAAAGGGCCATGAGATGTCAACACTGCTGCTTCACTAATATTCTGAAGTGGACAAGGGTCAGAAGGAAAATAGGATACTCTTTTGTTGGTCCTGAAAACACCAAATGCTTCACAAGCCTTATTCTTACATTGACTCATAGGCTTTTCACTCTAAAGTGCTTTGTTTAAATTGTGTGTACTTCAATGATCCTTTCCCTTTACAGGAAAAGAATTGCCATTTTTCTTGGTTAGAAGGGGATCTTCTGAGTAGTGCAACTCAATGTTTAAACTCTTTTATTGAAGGCTGTTTCTGAAAGTCCTTCACGTGCAGAGCTCCTGTCATGAACCTCATAATTTCGACCTCCAATTGCACTCCATAATTCCTAACAGAATTTTTCAGAGAATTCATTCTGTTGATTAAAAAAATTCTCTCAAACTTAACCTAATGTGTGTACATTTTTATTTGCAAATACCATAACCCTTCAGCAAACAACTGAGTTAAAAAGCACACAATCCAGATTTCAAATATTTGAGTAACAACAACAACATACAAACCTTGAGTAACAGCAGTAAACATGATTTCCTATTTTCAAAATTTCCTAAATCATCCAGTAGGTTGAACTTTACTGAAAGTAAAAAAAACAAAATTTGTAAAACTATCTGACATATTGTCATATAATTCTAACTAATTCTGTATTGCAATATCTAAGTCTTATAAACAGTGGATTAATATTGTGTCTCATAAGAGAAAAAGAGATGCTGACTGTAGTCTCTTCATAAGTCTCATTTATTTTTGGTCAGACTGCAGTTACAGAAAATAAATTAGTTTCTGAACCTAAGTGTAATAAATACAATGTTGGAAAGATTAAATCTTTGTTTGAATGTAATCTGTAATTCTGGTATTTAGATCATAGAGTGCAGTTTTAAAAATAAGTTGTTTTCAAGAATTTACTAGGACCATATATATGATTGTGAAGAAACAAGATCCCTATAATCTCTCTCTAATGTTGGCAGAAGGGAAATCGACATCAAGAAGAATCTTTGGTCCCAGTACTGTCAAATAACTGGATTTTTTTCAGGAACTGAAGGATGGAAAAATGAAGTATTTCTTTCCTGAAGCTAGATCTAGATTTAATGCCTGTATTTTCTTTCTGCTTGCTCCTATTAGAGTAATGGAGCTTGTGATCTCTGGAGAAAATACTCCTGCCAAACACAGTAAGACAACTGATTCAGTATTAAAAAAATCACAGTCATAAATTTTGTGACATTAGTATGAGCCCACGTTACTTAGTAGCAACATTCTTACTTGATTTCATCAAAATACTTCAGTAGCAGCAACCTAGAAAATACTTACCTACTGTTAGCCAGCATGTCTGAACATCACCACCAGTGGGCAATAATGGGCCTTTAATGCTCATTTTGAGTCTAACCGTATCCAAGAGAGGATAAGAAGAAACTGTAATCTTTATTATGTCTGAGAGATGGTTCTTCTCTATTAACTCTTGACTGAAATTGGCCTGTTTATTTTCTTTGTACTGTATTTATAGAGCACAACTTTCTGTCTGGTATTAGATACCTGTACAACATTAATCATAATAATTTATGAACTCATCTTTTTTCTCTTCCTCTTCTTCCCATCTGAACTTTGTAATTGAACTCTTTCATTGTAATTGCAGAAGCATTTCAGTGTTCTGAATATGTGCAAACCTGTAGCAAATACAGTGAGGTAAACACTTTAAACAAAGATAACAGTAGTAAAGGAGAGAGAGGAGAGAGAGAGTGGAAAAGCTACAGAAATAGAAGTCTTGATCAACCTCAAGTCTGCTCCATCACTTAACTGCACACCAGGACCTATAGCTATCAAAATGACTCAAACTCTCAGTCCTGTTGCTTAATTAACTGTGTGTGCTCTTTGTTGAAAAATCCTAACAGCTTTGATGTTTTGCTGTTCTGGACCTCAGCTAAAGGCTCTCTTCCATCTGAAGAGTATTTTACAATTTACAACTGCATTGCAGTGTCTCATTCCTCTTTATACAAAATAGCTGAAGTAAGACATCTTCATATATAAGCAACACTGCATGTTACCAGGAACAAAACCAACTGGCTCTGTGCAAATACAGTATGAAATACTTTTGACTTGCCAAAATAAATAGCAGCAATGACGATGCTGTTGTGTTAGTATGAATATGGACCTTACAAATGCTACTAGCAAAGACTTTCCAGTAGAATTATTATGGAAAGGGAGAAATGCTGAGCAATCAACAAGATTTTGACAAATGTGCTATTGAGAATATCACAGGCTTGCATCAAGTCACATGTTGTTTAATTATTTTAGTTACTTTTTCATGGGCTTCAATTTTAAGATTTTTTTTTATTGTGTCTCATAAGATTTCCATGGGAATTATAGCATCCATTTTGTGCTGAAGTGTTTGAGTAACTGGAAGATCATACAATAATAGGAAGTAACATTATGAAGTTTTGAGGTATTTTCCCCTGCTTAATGAGACAAAATGAGGCAGACTTCACACTGCGGTGTAGATCCTGAAATAGACATCACATTTCCATTTAACTTGAAATCTACTTGACCACATTCCTTGCTCAGTAATACTAAATACTTGGGGTGGGAGGTGAAAAGTAATGACTAGCTGGGGAAGGAGGGACCATGGTATGTCATGTTTTTGGCCTCAGTTGCTGGCTACAAATTTGAGTTCTCTTTTAGATTATGGGAGAGAATCCTATTCTGGCCACATAAAGCTCAGAGGCGGGTTAGCAGTATACTGGCCTTTTTATTCTCATTTGAAGCTCAGAGACATCAAAATATATCTGTGAGGTAAGAGGAAAAAGAAAAAATAAAGAAAAAGAGAGGTATTCCAGGAAACTCTAGGAACCTATGAAAAAAGGACATAATTAAGAGGACTACATCTTCCTCTACTGGTCTTAAAAGGTATGTAGGTAATAGAAAATTCAGGTCTCAGTGGTGCCATTTTAACTGCTATCATCTTTGTGACTGTATTTCTAAATTTGGTAACTGGAGGGAGGAGACAAAGATTCACCTAAATGCAAACCCAGATAGATTCATTATTGATTTATATCCTGTATTTATAGGTGAAAATAATCTGCAAAAGTGTGAAAGGGAATTTAAAATATGAGCAGAAATTTTCGTTATGTTCAATTTTAAATGTGCTGAAACACAGAAGAACAAAAACTAGAGAAAAAATGCTGGATGTTGGGGTTTTTTTTGATGGTTTTTGCAAACCATCACGGATTTGCTGAATTAGCTGAGGCATTTTGCTTCAGTGGGTCTCTTGGTATATGATCTAATAAATAATGCTTTGATTTATCATTGGAGGATTCTCATTTTACAGCAATATGTTTGTATTTTCATGTTTGCTGGTAAAATGCTCATTCAATCCATATTAAAATTGCACTAATAACCAACATATATAATATGGAAGGCTCCTAAAGAGATAAGAGGAACTGGATGTTGAGGAAGATTTTGTAACCATTTGCTTACTGTAGTCATCTGCATATTTGAATTTGTATTTGTCTATAGATATCTATGCAGAAGGAAAATAGAGGAAAAGTCTTATGATATTAAGCACCTTATTAATTCCAGGGTCCATTTGAATAGAAGGTGGGAAAGTATTGGAAAAAATGTATTCAGAAGTGCTCATTCAAAATCTCTGAGAGGATAATTCTTTTGTTTAAGGAAAGAGATTTGAATATTTGTGATGTGAATAAGCCATACACAGATATTCACTCAGACACACATTCACACAGGAAGCTTTTGAAAAGCCATTTTAAAAGCTCTATATGAATTTAATAGTCATCTGATGAGGACAAGTAATGTACGATTTAGGAGATTAATTACACAGCATGAACATCAATCATAAGCTGCAACTATTCAAGCAATAACCCCGGCTCATCCACAGTCTCTGTTGTGCTTTTACTTGACATTTGTGAAATAACAAGCAAATTGTTGTCACTGAATGAAAATAACAAGGAAAACAGATCATAAACTGTCAGTCTCACAGACTTCAGTTTCCTTACAGCAGTGTGAATTAATGGAAGATGCTGAGGATGGGCAGGATTGGGGGCACAGGCTGCTTGGTGCGTTTGCTGCTGATAACCATCTTGCCTTCTTCTGGGTGAGAGAGGCATGGGTACTGTAATGTACTTTGATCTTTCTGTGAGCACAGCAGCACCATCAGTAACAAGGTCAAGCTGCTGACGATAGACTGCAAACAAGAATATAAATAAGACAATTCAAAGTTCAGTCTGTGTAGTCCTTTATATTAACTCTTCTATTCTCTCTGTGGGGAAAGGCAGGGATGTGGTAATTTGCATGTACAGCAGCAAGATCTACTTACTATTCAGCCTCTCAAGCTATATTTCATACCTATGCCAAAACAGCATTCTGAGTATATTTAATGAAAATAGGAAATAAACAGGAATCTGCTTTTTTTCTGACCAAGCAAGGAGAACTTGTGTGCTGGGTAGCAAGGTAATGAACAGACTGCAGTTAAGAAGGCCAATTCTTTACACTTCAAAGCAGTTAAGATCTGTCTTATAACTGAAGAGAGCATGGATAACAAAACAGACTTTTGCATTTATTTCATATTGGCAAAAGCACCTGACTGAAAACAGGGAGCTTTGTAGCCAGAAGAGGATTCCAGCTCATATAATTATTCTTCAACTAACGTGCGTGTCAGGACTACAAATCTCCTTAACAGACCTCTATACCTCACCATGAAATATGTAGGAATACATACATTTGCCCCTCTACTCGGCACTGGTGAGACCACACCTGGAGTATTGTGTCCAGTTCTGGAGCCCTCAACACAGGAAGGACATTGAGCTATTGGAGCGGGTCCAGAGGAGGGCCACGAAGATGGTCAAAGGGCTGGAGCAACTGCCCTATGAAGACAGGCTGAAGGAGTTGGGGTTGTTCAGCCTGGAGAAGAGAAGGCTCAGAGGGGACCTCATAGTAACTTATCAGTACCTGAGGGGGTCCTACAGAAAGGCAGGGGAAGGAATTTTTAATATGATATCAGATGGGAGGACTAGAAACAATGGTTGTAAATTGGAGGTGGGTAGATTTAGACTTGACATAAGAAATAAATTCTTTACAGTGAGGGTGGTGAGGCACTGGAACAGGTTTCCCAGAGAGGTTGTGGATGCCCCCTCTCTGGAGGTGTTCAAGACTAGGCTGGACAAGGCACTGAGCAGCCTGATCTAGTGGGAGGTGTCCCTGCCTATGGCAGGGGGGTTGGAACTCGATGAGCTTTAAGGTCCCTTCCAACCCAAACTATTCTATGATTCTATTCTATGATTCAACATTAAGCAGTTGAGATAAAGCAGAACAAAAATTTAGATTTAGATCATTGCTCTTTGTAAGATAGCTATAGGATTTAAATTAAGAAGTTGAGGTTGTAATGTGCTGAGATGTCATCACATATTATCCAGAGAGTGCAGAGACAGATGAAATTTTACAGAAGGTCTGCCAATTGTCATAAATGAAATTGCCTCTAAGAGGGCGTAGTCTATATTTCTTTTCTCCTGGGAACTAGTATTCTGTGTTAATTTTCTCAGGAAAAGAAACTGAACCCCAAAAGTTTTGACTGTTGGTCATTCCTAATTAGATCCTACGTACAAGAAAGGGTTGAGATTGTGTTAAATGTGTTTTATTTTGAGCAGCAAATAAATGAAAATCAGAAATAATCCTTAAGGCTTTATTTAGCAGCCAAAATAAGTATCGTGATAGTAACTACTCTCTCCTCTGCATTGCAGTCAAAATGTGCCATTTTCTAGTACGCTCTACTGACCCCTGTAATCTTCCTGCTTACAAGGAAGATTGCTACCACTGTCACACTCAGTCATGGTGTACCTGACACAGTATTTCACCATGAACACTACCCAACTCCCTTCCCTAAAAAACTCTAGTGCCAAACTAAGGTTACCAGAACTTCTGCCTTCAGAAGCTCTGCATCTCACAGTCACTCCTTCAGTTGGTGACATCATGAGAGACAGGACTCTGCATGAAACTTATAAGTCTTGCACTTTTATTTTTTGTGAGTAAATAATGTGATGCTAGATATTTATGGGTGGTTTAAGACAGAAGAATAATAGTTCTAATAATCTTCATCTCCTCCTCTATGATATAAACAGTCTTAGAAGGAACTGAATGGGATAAAGAATCCTGAAAATGAAAATAAATAAAGAAGCATCACGCTCACTCATGAACATGCATAGTGAGAAATTTGATCCTGAATTTCTGAGAGCACTTTGTAGTGACAGGTCATATTTGTACATGTTATTTTCTGTGGAAATATCAACCTACTGTACTGAAGACTACCTTTTCTCTGATCAGATGTAGGACCTGTTGCTGAGTCCTTTCACGGTGATGCATCTTAACTAGTTTTGCCTCAGGTCAAATATACAAAGGATTCACACCTGTGGCCCTTCACAGTCTGTGTGGCCCTTATGTGATGTGTTGCAGTTCACCATGAGGTATGCTGACACATGGTAGTAACACAAAGCATGTTGTCAATTATTGAAATTTTATCTGTTGTCCCATACATTTTCAGTTCCATCTCTGTAATTCTACCACTTTTTTTCTACATGATTAGTAAAAAAATTTCTGTTTAAGTCAATTTCAGTGAATGAAGAAGTATTAATTTACTCTGCTATTTAATTTTTTATCTTCAGCTGTTAAACTATTCAATGATTCTAAACATTTTATGTTTCTAACAATTCTTTGATTCCATGATTCTGCCCTTCAAATTTTTAACTCAGAAGTCCTGAGCAGAGAAAATTCCTTATTTGCAATGTAGGACTTTGATGCTATAAGAGACAGTGACAGATCTACCTAATTACTAATTTTTCACAGCCCAGAACGCTTTTACATTCAAAGGTAAGCCCCTGTGTAATCCTCAGGGACAGACTGCTTATATTAGAATGTAAAAGAGTTCTGGGTTGTGAGAAATATTGGTGATTTGGTAGATGAGTCATTGTCTGGATGCCAAGGCTGAAGTAGCCATTTCACATCCCAGTTAAACTCTATACTTTTCATCCATGCTGACAAAATTCAGTTCTCCAGGTGTTGCTAATCACACAAGAAATGGTTGCTCCTACACATCTCTTGAAATGATACATTACAGCATATTAGTCATTTTAGATTAAGAGAAACATAGTAAGTTGTAAGTGAATAATTGCCACCGAATACATTTTGTGGTTAATTTTTGTCCATGGGGAAGAAATAAATGGCAGAATTTTGCCGATCTGGCTATAATATCTTAATATCTTTGAGATGGACAGATTTACAGCTCTGCAAATCACTACAAGACAATGATGAGTTTTGAATGCATAAATTTTATAGGAAAACTACAAAAGGATGCACAGGCAATCTAAGGATGGCAGAAGTTAAAAGAATTGCAGAGAAATGTTATATAGGGCATTACCTCTAATTAACTTCAGTGATATAAGTGAGACATTTCAGAGTGACATTTCAGTTCTTCCTAACTACAGTTTCAGAAATACTATAGAAAGTATAGTGGTGTGGCTGTGGTCAGGTTTTGTGATGGAATAAATGGTATGTGACAGAGTAAAATAGCTATGTGTAAGAAGTCATTGATAAAATGGGACTTGAGTGACTTCTCTGCCATCATCTCTGAGACTATAATAAATTTGTCTATGCTAAATGATATTACCTCCTAGTCTAACCTACAAGTGTAGTAAGTTATCAGTAATTAAATAAACAATAAGTAAACAACTCTTCTCATGTTTATGAAATCTCTTAAAACCAGGATTACTGTGCGAAAACGCTTAGCAGTCTGCAAAAGATGGGGGGCTCAATTCTCCTTACAACCAATATTGAAACAAATCCATAGGGGTGGACATTAACCCAAAGGGTGTTTTTTGTTTTCTTAACAGAAAAATAAATGTTAAGATTTCTTCCTGTTTCAATGGTCACCATTTAGTTGGTATTAACATCTAAGGAGGTATATTTGATGAGTTTAATGCTATACTTCTTTATTGGGTTCTTTTCTCTATCCGATATAAGAAACATAAAGTAGGCTAGCAGAATATATTGTTGTAACACACACTGAAAAATTCATGTAACAATGCAGCAGGTCCATACTGGCACAATCCCTCTGAAATCCATGCAGTGGTAAATTAGGTAGCAGTAGTAAACTACGATCACACCACAGTGGTTTTGAGTCTGAAATATAAAAGTGCAAGCTGCAAGCTGAGAGAAATACTCTGAAAATAAAAATGTTAGGATGGACTCTTGGGCTGAAATATCTTGGCTGATTTATAATGTAATGGAAGGCTTCCACACACAAAACTCTATGCAATCCTTCTCTCACTGGAATCCACAGAAAGTAAGTTAAAAGCTTGATCTGACACATAGCTGGAACCAAGCAGCAAGTCATAATATCCCTACTCTTCTGAGGACTGAAATCTCTCTTACTGGAGCTTGGTATGAATGAGGAATACAGTTGACCTCATGTATAAACTGTATCAGTTAATTTCCATTTAATGGGAGAAGGCAGTTTCACAAAGAGACAAAAAAGCATAGTTTGATCTATTCTGTTTACTGCCAGTAGTAAGTTACAGTTTGCAAAGAGAAGCAAGCACCAATAGTTGCTGTACTAATTTGGCAGTGAAGATGTGACAGAGGAGTTATATTTATATGCCTAAAGTGTTCTGTTGCCAATAATCTGCCCAGTGTGTTTGCATCTAGGGCATCTTCCTCATTATTAAGAAAGTGCTTTTCTGTCAGCTCGCCTTACAGTCATTTTATCACCATGCCATTTTCTAATGCTCTTTGATTTCATCTGTGTGAATTTAAACTCTGGATGGTGTTGTCACACTAAACTTTGCAAATCTTTTTTTGATGGCAAGAAAATTCTGCAGCATTAAACTATTTATAGTAAATGGGGGGGTGATTGCTTGTAAATTTTTGTGAGCAGGTTTTTTTATCTTTTATCTTTACCACAAACCTATCCCTCATGTTAATGCTCACACTTTCTCTTATCAAACTAAAGATATCAGCGGGAACCTTTCATCAGAAGTGACAAAAGAGCATGCTTCCACATAGCAATGCTTTTACAGACAACATCTTTATCCTTTTTTGAAAAGCATTCCATTCTTTTTACCTTTGAGAAACTGAAAAATTTCAAAATATGCCTTGTTTTATTTTTTATTTTTGCTGAGTTGCAATGGCATACCTGGACATGTCAAACATCTTTCTTCAGCCTTTTAACTTGCTGGAATATAGAAACTCTTATAGTCTATACTTATCAAAATGTTCTCATGAACAAAAATGTCACTTAGATACTTCTTCAGAATGTGAATAGCTGTTTAAAAGTGACTCCTTCATGCCAAAAGTTTCCCATACTATTTTGCTAATGCAACAACATCCTCTTTGGTGCAAAAGTATTTTCAATTGTGGCTATTTTCAAGTTCAAGTCTTCTATAACAGCTGCTGTGGATGAGTCCATGATAAAAAACCAGTATTCTACTTAAAATGTTATTGTAGTTTCTTCTATCTGTTTCATAACATTTTCGTGAAGTATTTCTTAGTTTTATCTCTCAGCATGTAACAGATGCAATATAGTCAAAAGTCAGGCTCCTAGGCTTATATCGTACTAGGGAAGATTTTGAGAGACACAGAAATGGCTCCTATTTATAGAAAATTATCAAGAAAACGTTCTTTTTAACACTGAAAATCCACCAAAGTTAATTTTTTATCTCAGTTTCAAACTTCATGCTTTAGAAAGGAAAGATGATCTAGGAGGATGAACTGATTGTTGCAGCAAGACTCTTTATGATGTTATACAGTCTTTTAAAGATGGATCTCAGTTGTCCCACTTATTGCCATTACTGATATATTTCATTGCAACTGGATAAAGTAAGTTCTGTTTGGTGGTGGCACAAATGATGACAGATGCAGACGATAACAAGCTGTGTGGTGCAGTTGATATGCCAGAAAGAGGGGATGCCATCCAGAGGGACCTTGACAAGCTTGAGAGGTGGGCCCATGCCAACCTCATGAATTTCAGCAAGGTCAAATGCCAGGTCCTGCATCTGGGCTGTGGCAATCCAAAGCACAGACACAGGCTGGGAGGATAGTGGCTTGAGTGCAGCCCTTAAGAGAAGGATTTGGGGGTGTCAGTGGATCATAAACACAACATGAGTTGCCATTGTGCCCTTGCAGCCCAGAAGGCCAACCAAATCCACGGTTGCATCAAGAGAAGTGTGACCAGCAGGTCAAGAGAAATGATTTTGCCCCTATACTCAGCTCTGGTGAGACCTCCTTTAAAGCATTGCGTGGGAAATGTCCCTGCCTATGGCAGGGAGGCTGGAACTAGATGATCTTTAAGGTCCCTTCCAATCCAAACTATTTTATGATTCTGTGATTCTAAATAAGTAAGTGGTGGTGGTAGATTTTTCAGTTTGTTAAAGACATGGGGAATAGCCTCCATGAATTGAGACAGGATGGTAATCCATGTCTCTAGGGAGTACCTAAACTCTTCTCTCTTCTTCCTGGAGCTGAGAAGGGAAACTTTAAGTTGAAGCATCAGCACCTGCTGCCCCCCGAGACAGGCTGTGCAGAGAGGTTCAGTGATCCCCGTGTTCCCTAAGGTCCCACATAGCCACAGAAACTCTGCAGTGCCAAACACTGCAGAGTTCCATGGATCCCCTGTGGGGTGTGTATGCCATCTATCTCAGCTCTAAGCAGCATTAATCATCACCCATACTGTGCAAAGATCTTGAACAATAAAAAGCAGCTTGACACAGAGAGAGAGAAAAGACACAGATTAAGAAAGATTAAGACAATTGCCTGTAGGGTTCAGCTGCAAAAGGTGCTGCTCTTGCTCTGGTAATGAAGTACTGAGAAATTCTTGTTTTCCCAGAACCTGCTCTGCCCCCACTGCTGCTTTCTCCTCTCACTGATACTGATCTCCTGGTGTCACTCATGTCACCTTTATTTTCTGCTTCTGAAAAAATCAAAATGAACGAGCAATTTTAGTATCTAAAATTTGCCACAAACTTCATCCTAGTTTTTGTACTCTCAGATTTGCTTGGGTAGCAGGGCTCCCATATTAAGAATGGGTACCTTGAGTACTAATTTTAGTTACTTGACTTTTATTTGTGAATAGCTGTTTTTTTCTTACTGCTCTCTGTGGTCAGTGGGCCTGAAATGCTTTTTCTGTAATCAACATTCTCCAAGAAATAGTTTTTATGTCCATAATGCTGCACTGCCTTCCCTTTCTTACTCCTTCTAGAGTTAACTCTCCCTGGTGCTTCATGAGGTATTGTGGATTGATTTGAAATACCTTCAAATATACACATGCCTGTACTTAGTTAAGATCTGCTGGCATACGCAGAGATAAGTGAAAGATGAATTCAGCTATGCATAAAAATATATGCTAGAGAAATTACTGCTAAGGTTCCATCCAGTTTGGGTCAAAAAAAAAGAGAGATCTTTGCATATTAATGTGGGAATTCCATTATCTACCTGGACATGCCTGGTAGAGTGATTTTGGGGTGAGTTTGTTCCTTATACAAAATAAGTGAATTTCATTGCATTAATGGTGAAACTAATGAGAATTCCATATAATTTAAGTTGTAAGTAATATACTCTAAGTCACAAAATTCTTTATATTGAATTTAATTTTGTGAATTATTTTCACAATACTACTGTAAAAATTACAACAATAAACAAACCTACCATTTTATTTTCTACATCTAAACTATGTGCTATATACTTTAGTTTTATAGGTTTTCTTGACACAGTTTTCATTAACACAAGGACTAGAAGAAAACTCCAAGAGAAGGCCTGATGCCATCAAAAATCTGGGATAAAAATTGAGATCATGTCTCTGTGACAGTTGGAAGTACATATTTGGACTAATAGCTAAGTTTCTAGTCCGTTCTTGTCTCAAACTGTTATGACATTTTTGAGTATGTAAAGTAGAGGCCCATCAAAAAGAGAGGCAGATGATTTTTAAATGCAGGTGACTTCATTGTTTTTGGTACATATTGATGCCAAAAACTCTGAGAATTTGTATTGTTTATAGCTTGTGCAAATAGGTAATGAATTTATGAAAGACTGTGTCAAATCATGATGAGTCAGGATTTTGAGAAATTCTTTATTAAATTAAAATATATGTTCCCAGAACTGTAATTAGTTCTTAAATACTTTAAGAATATAGTTTTGATTCATGACTTGGCTTTTGAGAACCAGCTGGCAGTAACAGAGATAAAGGACACTAAGTTTACATTTATTTGGGCTTGAAAAAAACTTTAGAGAAACTCCACAGAAGGGGACAGAAAAGTGATGCTAGCAGTCACCAGATTCAAAGTAAAGCCAATATTGATACAGTGGGACTAATTAATTGAAATTAAAAGGGCATTAGCAGAACCATCACAAGACAAAATTTTCCAAGGGCAGAGAATTATTTTATGTTATTCACCATCTGGTGGCTACAATGTTATGAACTGTTTTTAAAAAATCTACTACATACTGCCATCTGATTCTGTTTAGGAAAAAAATACAATAGAAAGGCTTTACACCTGTTATTGATGCGATGATACTAACTTACTCAGTAAACATTGAAAAAAAATACCATAGATTAAGACATGGGTTATTTGTTTCATTAGGGGCAAAGTCTACAGACCTCTTTCATGGGGATTTCACATAGAGTCATCACATTGATGATTTTGGGATACAGAAATGTTGAGTTGTGAAGACAGCAATTACAGGGAAGTTTTCCCTTGGATTGAGTGATTTTACAGTATTAAAGTGTACTGATCCAATCTTTGGTTCTACTGAGTCAAGGGAGAGTCATGCCATTGCCTTCAGCAGGACCAGGATTTAGCCTCGTGTTTATAGAGCACAAATCCTTTAAATAAACACTGCATCATATTTACAGAGATGGCTAATCCACTTCTCTGAACCAAAACACGATTCCGTTTTCCTTTTCTGTTTGCTTCTTTCTCAGGCAAGAGCAGCATTATAGAAGTCAGCAAACACTGTCATTCTGTTCACAGTAAACATGCTGTTTTCAGAGACAATGGCTGCAAAAACATCAGCCTTGCTTTTTATCTCTGGTCATGCCAAAACAAAGTTTGAGTGCATCTGAATAAGCAAAAGCTTACATCCATTTAATTTTTTCTTTTTCCGTAAGTTGTACTGGATAGGAAATGTTGTTCCATTTAATATTTGCTTTTCAGGTTACAAGAGATGACATGTACTTCATCTTTTACTTAAGTAGCCTGTACCATTATTACAATAAATGATTATTGTTTTGCCACCTTTTTGATGTACTCCTAATCTCCCATCTGTGATACCATAACCCAAAGTTTAAATTAACCACTTATTAGTAGAGGAATATTTAGGCTTTTGAGAAAAAAATCCACATTATTTTGTCTAGGACTTGAAATGAAGATTTTGTGAAGTTCTTTATCTTTTTTTTAAGTAACTTTACCTTATGTGATCACGAAAGAATATTGTGATATTGCCAGTTTGAACGATGTTTAAGTAATTTCCCATAAAGCCAATCTAGTTCCTCAAATAAGTGTACCTACAAAGATTCCCACTACAGCCCTTTAGAAGTCACTTTCCTCTCTGCAGTCACTCCAGTGCATCTCAGTCCTTTTTGTATGACATTTATTAAGTGCGGTACATTAAGAATATTTTTTTCTTGCTTACATAATCTTTATTATTGTGAAACTTTATTATTTTACTGGCATTAGTTAATTCAATTTCTCAAATCTCACATGTCAATCCTGTCCTTAAGTGATCTAAAGACATTGAATGCAATAAAACTAATTGCATTAATTTCATTCGTATGGGCAGAGCAAGCAGTTGTATATTAACCATATTCCCTCTTTAAAATTAACTAATAAAATCCAGGAGAATCTTGTTTAATACCATAGATAGAGTTAAGGAAAAATTTGTACTCTCATTCTCTACATTTTTATTTCCATATGAAATAATTCTTGGTTTATCTGGCTGTGGCGTGTCTGCAGCAACAACTCACATGAAGTAGAGTCCTTATACATTAAAACTAATTTCTCTAAGTACAAATATTAGAAAAACTAATGTACACATGTATTATGTGTAAGAAGACATAAAATTGTTTTTTTCTGCAAAAAATGAAATCTAGAACTGTACATTTAATTGTATTTAAATTTTAATATTAAAATATTAATCATATAAATTTAAATATTATTTTTATTTAATTTTGTTTTATACATAAGCATTTGACATAATTCTCACAATTCTCCTCATTAACCTCCCATTTCTAATAATTGGCAAAGAAATGCAGGACATCCTATTGTAAAACAAAATTAAAGAAAATATTCTCCTTGTAAGATTATTTCCATTCTAGTTTCTGCTACAGCTAAAACTAGCAATAGAAACACTTTTACATAATCAAGGACCTAAAAGAGTTTTCTGAAGGCATTATGAATTTTTCACTTCACTCATTTTCATTGATTCCTAGAATCCTATGTCATCATATTTGTCATTGATTTTATGGAAAGCATGAATAGCCTTACAGTCTTTCAGGAGAAACAGACAGTAGAGTGTGACAAAATGAGGGAATCAGAATTGCAGTTATTATGGACTTCAAAGCTGATGAAAAAGATTTAAGAAAATTCCATGGAACAGAAATTATTCCTGCCATGTGTGAAGCTGTAATATTAAAAATGTTTAAAAAGACATAGCGCTGAGCATCTGTGATCCCTTCATACTCTTTCATTTGGAGTTCCTCTCCTTTGCATCTCATTTAAATTAGAGGACTGTCTGGATCTGTTGTTTGTCTGAAGCTGTCAGTGGTGTATGACAGTAAGTCACAAGCACATTGACTTCGCTGAGATTTGCACACATGATGCATTTTGACCTTTAGCTATTATTTACTAAAAATTATTTGAAACCTATTATTCCCATGGCATATAACTTTCCCTTTCAGAGGCTTTCAGTCGGCCTCATCTTGAATTGAACTCTAGTTTTCTTTCTTCTAATGAAATGAAAAAATTCTTTAGAATTAGATTACATAAAATTCTTATTTAATCCCACATCCTTTCTTCATTAAGCAAATGTATATTTTGACATTGTATAAAACAAAAGCGTGAGTTTTTTCTAAAAGAAAAAGATTTGTTATTCTTGTTGCAAGTAGTTCCATTAGTCTCTTTGTTTACTTACATTCAGGTTAACCTTTGAATTAATATGAAATTAATTAGTGAACATTTTGGTCTTTACTGAAATGGCAGTTTGGCTAAATTGGTCTTTCTTTACTGTGTGAAAGAAATACATCCATGCTACAGTTTTAGTCTTTACAAGCACTTCTGTTGTGTTTTTCTCTTTTTGTTTATTTTCCCCTACTGACTTCTATGAAATCAAAATTAGTCATTGTGGCTTTACTGGTATATACTTAAAAAGGACCTCTACTGAATATTCCCAATGTGATCAATGAGATGTATGAAATTCAGACTCTAACTAAGAACTACAGCCAACAGCTAATGACATTGCCCTTAATTTTTATATTGACATTTTTTCTTAATTCATAAGCTCACAGTGTGTAAAATAAACTCACTGTAGCAGAAACCTCTGCCTCCATTCAGAATTAGTGATGCAGAGGGAGAAATCTGGGAGAAGGTTGCAGCGGTGGCACGGCATAGTTTCCACGTCTCTTCTCTTGTGTTTCATTGCATGGTATGTTGCAAATTTGAATTTTCTCAAGAGCATTGCCCTACAGTCACCCTATGGGGCAGGCTACTTGGTTTTGTATTCCGGGTCAATGAGAAGACTTTTCCAGGTTACAGAGATATCCCACTTGAATAGAAGTCAGGCAAGGCTTCTTTAATTTGGGGTAAATACAGTACGGGTAGCTTGAATAACCTAAGAAAATCCCATCCAAGAAGCATATTTGTATGCTGTGAAATTTGTGTTTCAGACAGTATTAGCTGAACGTAATTTGAGGCATGTTTTCATTATTACCTTGTTACTGTGGAGTACCAAATACAAATTATATGACTCAGTTAGAAGCAATGCAGAGAAAATTTCAGTAAGTCTTTTGAGGTCTAGCCATAGTGCTGTGTAAGCCAGATTAACTGAATCTAATAATTTAGAGAAGTGTTTTATTTCAGATGCCCACTGATTTCTGGTGTTTTGCACCCCTTCATTCCTTATCAACACACAAATACCTGAACTCCTTTTGCAGCCCTCACAGTGTGTCCTTGCAGCTTCCAAGGTAAGCAGCACTGCTTCCGACAGTGCACTGCAAGAGAGATGCTAGGGCTGAAGTTGATAGTGGGATATAGTGCACACATTTATGTCTTTGGACAGGAGGTAAAGTAAAATTTTCGGATTATATACCCTTAAAATTCTTGACCTGAGGTGAAATAAATTACTTTCTTTGTTTCTAAAGCTGGCACACATAAGCCCTCTGCTGCTGGATTGCTCTGGCTTACTACTGGTAGACTAAAGACATTCTTTCAGTTATACTTACCTAGCTGTTAGTAACCTGTGGATTTCATAACTGTCATTTTGTATAAACCATTTCCTTCTACAAAAGGAAATATAAGTGTTGCACCCACCCATAATATGAGGCCTGGCAAATATTCAAATCCCTCGCTGCTTGCATATGCCAAGATTTATTTTTCAGAACAAAAAGACAGTATGCGAGGCTCAGGTACAATTGATGGATTTTGGTTTAAATGGACTGGCAAACTCATAATAGTAACAAATAAACTGAGTTTTTAGCTAAAGGTCTATGATGCTTAAAGGACAAAATCTTGCTCTACTGAGCACATTAAATTCAACAGACCAGTAATTTTCAAGTGTTCAAACACATAAAGTGGCTTTTTGATATATGTTTCACTAACACCAAGCTGCTTATTTAGTTCAGACTTCCATCATATGAAAGGGATGTGAAACATAGGGTTTTACACATGTTAATAACTCACACAGGAAATAGTAAGATTTTAATGATATTTCTTTAATATTACAAGTTGTCCAATCAATTATTTTGAAACTGTTTTGCATCTGCCAGAGAACTATGTTCTTATGTAGTGCCTTATTTACTCATTTTTGTGGACAGTAAAGCAGTGTGGCTGTTTTACACTAAGAATGAAGTCTGGCCACAAAAGAACTTTATCAAGGTGTGAAAAAATCAAGAGTCTGGTAAATGAGCTGATGTGGAGATTTCACTCCTCTCTCTAGATTAATTCCATTGTTTGAGAAGGGCTATGTACTCCTGTGCTATGCTGAACTAGCCTGTACAGGTGGCTGGAGTCAGACACAATACTCTCGTTGCTCTCCATGGTGTGTATGGCCTGCCGATACACTTCTTTGTGCTGACTGTAAATGTCTTTACAAGTAATGTTGATTCTGCTGTGCAAAGGTCCCATGGGTATGGACATCATAAATGTTCTCAGCATTTGCACTGTTGTAGTTTGCACTGAGTTGTAGTTGCTCCTGGATTCCTTTATGCTGAAGGAGAAAGGTCAGATCCTCCAAAGGGCAATTCAAATGTTCTGTGAGCTTAATTATTCTCATTGCACTTGTGTTTTCCAATGCACTGCACAATATGCTTAGAGCCCTTACACATGTAACCCTTCAGAGAGATGCTCAGTACAGAGGATCCACACTTTCAAGACACTAAAATGTAGTCATACACTCAGGCATCCAGATGGGCTACCAAGAATGCTGAAAAACTGTTCACAGGAGGAGTCTGTCAGTATGTCTTTTATGCCTAATGATCCTTAAGAAATTGACCTACTTGGTATAAAATTATTTATATTTTATTTATAGTTGTTTCTGGAAATAGGTGATTTGTCTGTACAAAGCTGCAAGAACAGCTTCACAAGTACATTAGATTAATTACCTTCTTGATTATAGTATATATTTATACACGTAAAGGCAGAGAACTTAAGAACAATCTAGTGATAAGAAAGTGGCTCTATTTCAGTTGTTCAATAGAGTGCTCAAAAATAAATCATTATTTTAAAAGAAATCTCACCAGATCTCTTTTGGTGAATCTGGTCCCTAGGAAGTTTCTCTTTTTGCCATACCCAGAGCGTGCAAAGAAACACTGTTGATGAGACTATATCAGACTTCATCTGATTTAAGAAGCCTTGAAGCATTGCATCTTTCTCCCCTTATCCTTTCATTCGGAGTATTTGCTACCCAGGAAAGGAGTCATTGCCGTTTTCTGTCCCCTTCTTTCCTTAGAGGATCTGTGTGAATCCATCCTAAGTCTTAAAGGAATACTGCAAACAAAATGAGGCAGAACATAAAAATAACGGCATTAAAGTCTTTTCTCAAAAGGTGCAGTGAATAAATAAAAATCTATTGTGTTTAATCAGATAAAATTAAACTCTAGACAGGAAATACCATATTCTACACATCTTATTGGTGGAAACTCTTATATTGGTAAGAAAGAAATTCAACAGGGTAGTCTCCGGAACAGGTTGCTCAGAAAGGCTGAGGAGCTACCTGTCCTTAGTATTCAAATCCTAACTGTGCACAGCTAAGAGCAATCTGATTTATCTGAACTTGTTCTACAGGGGTTGGACTAGGCACCTTCTTATCTGTCTTTCAACCTCAACCATCCTATAAACTTGTAGTTCTAAAAATTTAGTAGTTGCTGCAAATGTCAGCATTTAAAATTTTCCATCAGATTTGGAATAATATCAAATTTGCAATGATTATATTTTTCCCCTGGGACAGAAATCTTCTCTCCCAAGCAGTCATCACTATGCAGTTTTAGTTATTCATAACCACAGACAAAAGATAAAAGTATTTATCTGAAAATTTTTTGATGCAAATTCAAATAAAATTATAATAATTGATTTGCCAAAAGGTAGGGCAGGGAGGAGGAATGCGTTACTCCCACTTTTCCTCAGCCCTTCCAGGATCATAATATTCACTTGCCAGGGAAGCATCTGAGCAACTATATGAAGCCTTTTATCCATACCACTGCTGCATTCTGCCCTGAATCAGTAAGAATACTGATCTCTTAAGAGAACAATAATGATAAAAATAAATTGAGCAATAACCATGATATGCCATGCTGTTTGCACTTTACCATGACAATTTATAAAGTGGAATTTAGGATTTATTTGATGTCTTAAGACCTTTCAATATCCCAAATAGCTTTCACAGGCAAAACAGTTAATCATGTGTAGGTGGAAGGGCAATATCAGCTTTGTCTAGTCTCCCTCTTCCAGAGGGATTAACTTCAAGGCTCCCTGGGGCCTCAGTGAACAGCAAGGGTATATTCAAAAAAAGTAAAAACACAGATTTACTGACAAGGAGGAAGCGAGATCATAATTTTCCTATAAAACACAAACCTAGTGCTGTATAACTCTCAAATTGATAAAAACATCAGGATCCTTTCTTTTGACTATTTTTGTATATCATAACATCTACATGATAAACACAGATTTGCAGATGCATTTCTGAGTAGGAAATCCAACCAATGAATCCAACCAAAGCAGACAAACTCTTCTTGAAAGAAGCCTAGAGAAGGTAAAAGGAACTGAAAAAATATAGTAACAATCTAAAAACTGTTTCTATTTTTAAGTTACCTAAATAGTACAACAAAGAGTCTGTGTCATAGGAAGCACAACCTGATTTAATTATACAAAGAATACTATTTCATGTTTAAATATATACTATTTTCTTAGGGGAAAAAAAAATGAACGGAACTCAACAACTAAGCAGTTCAATTCTGAAAATTTCCATAAAACTTAAAATCCCATTTTTATGTCCTCAGTTAATTATGGTTAAGTTCATGAATGGCATTACTGCAGATAAGTAATCCAAATTAACTAGTTATCCTGTGCCATAGCTCTATCAATATCATATTAGCCCCCCAGAATATAATTACACATTTCAAAAAGAAAAATAGACAAAATCTGAACAAAAATCTTTGATGTAGAGGAAATCTATCTATAGCAGTATTAGCAGGGCTTCTAGCCAGTGTTTTTACCTTTGTATATATGAATCAACAGGAGTTTTACCCTTAATTTAAGTAGATGTTGCAAAAGATTTGGCCATTGTCTCATTTATTCTTTTTTATTTTATTCCATGTCTTTTCTGATTAAGTATGATTAATATAGTTAAAGAAGTTTTGCTAGCAAGACTTCTTAGATCTTCTAATAACTCCCAGTGAGTGAATATGCTTTTCTTTTATAACCTATCATATCCTGAAGTTTCCAAAAAATATCTTGCTTTATTCAGTGTTATTCCTTTCTTCCTTAGAAGAGCTTCAGAGGATTGGGGTTTTTTCTTAAATGTTATCTACAAACTCCCCTTACAATCAGTAGAAGGAAAAAAAGAAAGAGCAGAGAAAAATACTGATCTTGATTTAGTAAGTAGAGAAAAACCCAGACTAACAAACGAACCAACTCCAAAAAACCCACAAATATCCCCAAACCAAACAGTTGAAACCTTCATGATGAAAGCCTTTAGAGGTTTTTTCAGCTTTTTTTCATTTACAAATAAAAGACTGGTATCAAAGTACAGGGAGATTATTTAATCAAAAACCAAATCCAGTTTTGATTTTTTACATTAATTCTACTTTACAAAGAGTGGTAGACAATCTTCAATTGCTTTCAATAAAGAGAGAATTACAAGCATTTTATTGGTCTTATAAGGCATTTCAATAATGTATTTCAATATTTTTCTTTCATGTCTCAACCTCAATGAACTGTTTACAACTTATTTAACTTCTGCTATCTACCATATGGTTTTCTAGACAAAGGGAAAAATGCATATATATAACTTATTGCAGACATCTTAAGTACCTTAGGCAAATAAAAGTGTCAGCTTATTTCCATTGAATCCTTATATGAGGATTACTAGTTTGATTATCTTGAGTGTAAGACTAGAGATGATAATTCAGTCTCTGACAACTGTTGCAGAAGTGTCATGCTTTTTTCTTTTTCAAATCTGTTTCCTCTCCTCTCCCTTTTTTGGCATGGAACTGCAGTCATGCAGCCATAAACTCAATCCCTTTATCCCTCCATGAAAGGTAGGGATAAGAAAAAGAAAAGGAGAGAATAGATAGAAGACCCCAAACTTGTGAGCTGAGATTAAAACGGTTTAATAAAAGATGGACAGAAAAGGATAACTATGATGGCAATAATACCTATTATGGCAACAATAATGGCATAAGAGTAATAATAATAATTGTAAAAGAATATTCAAGACACAAATCAGTCTCTTTGCCTAGTGAGCTGGTTGCCCAGCTCAACCAGAGCAGTGATTGTAATTTACTGCCCCCTTGGAACTTCACCAGTCTGCCATGACCTTTCAAATATGACGGACAGTGGTTTGGCAGCTTCATCTGCCCTTTCTCTAAGGACCCGTGGGTGGATCTCATTGGGTCCCATAGACTTGTGCACCTCCAAGTTCTTCAGGTGCTGTTTTAGTTTTTTGTTTCATTTTGTTTAATTAGAGGACACTAATCTGTTATTTTAATAATGTTACTGGACAAATGTAGTTTAAGAAAAAAGCTGTCAAACAGCTGAAAAAGATGGCAGAAATGAGCAGCTAAAAAATATTTTGTTCAAGCAATTGACCACCAACATTGTAGAATTATCAAGTTTATCTTAGATTAAATTAATCTTGATCGATACCTCATATTTGGAACAGTTTCGGAGAGATGGCAAAGAAAATGTTTTCGGAGCCTCCAATTTTGCTGCAAGGTCCACACTCTTGTGTCTCCAGATTAGGACTGAAATAATTTTAAGCCTTTTCATGCTCCGCAGTCTTCTTGGAATCAGTTCACTACTTATTGGTATGTCCTGTCAGGGTTATCTCTACTTACACTAAGTTAATGTGAAAGGAAGGTGAAGGAAGGACAGAAGACAGGATTTCATTTGAAACACCTATTCAAGTAAGAAATCCACTTATAATAAAAAAGGAAGGATTACTACCAAAAGCAATCAAATCATGCATTAATGTCATCACATACACTTAAGTTACAATTCATCATATTCTGATTAGTAGTTTTTCTAAAAATTAATAAATTACAACTACAGAATCCTTAATCTAACAGCATGAAGCCCTACAGTTTCTGCAGGGTGAAATTTAATTTGCTATAGTCAAAGGATTATAGCATCTCTCTACTTCTCAAGTACAGAGATTTTCATGCAATTAACTTAAATGTCTTTTCCCACTCCTAGAATTACCAAGTAAATCTCTTCACAAAAAGGATAAACTGATGCATCCAATAACTTGTAACAAATGTATATATTTTTATTAGCATAAAACATAGACACTCCATGGAAAAAGAACAGCCAGAGTGGCTCTTTCAGTGTGACTCTAATATTTTAAGAATCTAATTTCCACACTGAAAAAGAGAATTTGTGAAAATAAAACTCAACAAAACACATGAATCCTGTTGCTCCAAGACCTGGCCTGATGTTTTTTAAAGAACAGAAAGCAATCTTGATGAGAAGTTCCAGTTCTTTTCACAAACAAGTTTAAAAAGAGATAGGCAAGATGCAGGACAGAAAGGTAGATTTTATAAAACAAATTCATAAAATATTTCCATAATTGTTATGGAGTGTATAGCTTGCAGCAGAAAATCATCAAAGAGGTTTTTATTATATATTATATTTCTGAATCTAACCATAATCTTCTTAGTTTCAGGGAACATCTCCTATTCAGTAAACCAAGTAAAAAGACCTGAAACTCGGAATTCCTATGTTAAAGAGATAGGAAGAAATTGTTATATTTGACATATGACAATCAGATCAAAAGGGAAGTATCTAATACATGTTTAATATTATATTCCTACATATATATATATTTTCAAGCAGTAACCCCCTTAATTAACTCTTCTTAAACCAGATTAGATGAACTTCTTTATTTTACTGAACTTTGTGCTATTTGTTTAGTTGATTGTATTATTTGCTTTGATCTAAAGTGCTCTATCAAGCCACTTCTGGTGATATAGTATTCATATTCAACAGTATTTTATTGTTGTAGACACACAAAGAGACAGACAAAAGCTCAGAAGGTTTAAACAAGGTACTTCTTTGCTAGTTACCCCCAAGTTTGGTAAAATCACAAATGTTAACTGTGTGTGGTCTGAGATCAATAATAGACAACTGTAGACAAAAAAACCAAATGGCATAGTACTTATTCTGTGTGATGTTTACAAAAAAACTTCAGTTTCTGAGCTTAGCATGGTAAACTAGAAACAGTTACAGAAACATCCAATGAACTCTCATGGGACCTCTTTTATAATGTCATTTCAAAGGAGTTAATAATTTTAATTTTTTCTTTCAACAAATGCACTTTTTACTTCTTATGTCAGTCATTGATTCAGAGCCTTAAACGTCATACACTGGTGCTTTTTAAAATGCAATTTTTTTCCATGTTCAGAAACACCACTTAAATTATGCCTGATGTCTGTAAATCAGACTACAGAAATATCCAATTGTAACAATTCATCTGTTCACATCTTCCTACTGATCACAAACTGAATCTAGACACCTACTCATGTTGACATATATCTACATTCTGGATGACCAAATTTGTCAGATGAATCCCTTCCTTGGTGTCTGGCCTTGCATCAGTCTTCATGTCACATTTCAAAAAACAGCACTTTGTTGGAGTTTGTCATTTGATCAATACTGAAACTTACTGCAAGACTATGATGTTGACAAAGTCAGTGTCGTATTTCAGGAATTATTATCATCTCTGTTTGGGTCCTCAACTTGACAGGCCACTGAGTCTCTCATGCTTCCAATTAATCTTTTTGAATGTTTTCAGGAGGGAAAACAAGTGCTTTGAAATCTCTGTTTCTGAGTTTCATTTCCACTGCAGCTTCATTTCAGCAGCCGGTTCTAAGGCAGTCAGTAGTTTCTTGGGACTGGGAAGGCAGGGGCAATTAATTTTAGCTGGAAGCTTTGAAATATCTTGTCTCTGTTCTGAATCAGAATAAAATTTCATTACAAAAATTGAATTTTTAGACCCCTTAAACATGAAATTGCTAATCAAACCAAAGCTCTATGTAGAATGCAGTTTGTTCAGATTATCTGTCCGTGATCAATTATGCTTGTATAACTGGTCAATCCTCATTTTTGCGTACAATTTATCAGTAAATATTTTAATTATTTAAAGGATACTGGCAAAAAACCTAACTTAACCCAGTTAGTTTGCAATATAATCATGAATCTGTGTATAATCATAATGCCTTAAAGTACAATAATTTCTATATGAAAGCTTGTGATCAATCACTACAATAGCTTTGGTTTTTTGTTTGTTTTTAATGCACTTACGCTACATTCATTTTGTGTAGCAATGCTCTTATCAGAATATTCAAGCTGGACTCAATATAACTTATAGAATTAATTTCATTACGGCAATAACATTGACTGAACAATGGCAAAAACAACTTACTGTTTCATAAGTACACAATTCAAATTTGGTCTTTACTCATAACAGTGATAGAGCTGGGTAACAAGGCTGCACCTCTGTATCCACCTTCAAGTAATTAATTCCTTGGGGAATGAAGAAGTACTCTGGTACTCATTTGCATAGAGACAATGCAGTGTCTTGAGAGGAGATGACTGAAGTGAATGAACCCATCGCCACCTCTACAACAACAGTATCTGCTGCTCCTAAACTAACTGGTATTCTTAAGACCATTGATTGACATCCTGGGTAGAGAATCTGACACCTATGGGCCACTTCTCTCAGCTGCTTTCTGATGCAGATTGATCAGATAGTGCACAGATAAATTGCTTGTAAATGGTCAGTAGAAACTGTTTCTGCAGAAATCCTCTTGTACTTTGCCAAAATACCTAGAAGACTTCTTGAATGTAGATTGAGATATTCAATAATGATGACTCACTGGAATAGTAGGACTACAGATGGATTTTTAAGCATGTGTAGAAAAATCCTGGGTAAGTCTCACTTGTTCCAGCTGAAGGTGTTATTCTGAGAATATTTACAGGAAGACTTGACAAACCCAGAAGCAACAGACCACCCTGTTCAAGAGATTTGATTACCAATATGAGACCTCTATTATTCAAAGAACCAAAAGCATATTTCTTTTAATGAATTTTCTCTCTGTGAGTGTCAGCCCAAGAACATGAAAAAACATAACAAAATTTTCTTCTTCAGATGTATTTTGAATTTAAAACTATATATATACATACATAAATATTCATTAATACGTAGATACATAATCATTAGAATTTTACTAACATTTCCTAATTACTTGCTTGTTGTAGCCTTTAGCTTTCCCTGGCCTTTTTTCAAGATTATTTTTAAGAATGCATGGCTCTCAGTTACTCAAATCAGACACTGTTTGCCTTTTTTAGAAATAATGATGTGATATGCTCTTTTCAAACTGGAAATTCCCCAAAATCTCATGATTAAGAAGGAAGATTAAGAGGGAATAACAAATCCCTACTTTCTGATAGATGAATACAAGTCTAAGCCTATTTCCTACAACAAAACAAACTTTCTTGCTGAGAAAAACTTAACAAATACTTCTCAAAAAATTTGTCTGAATTTAAAAACGTAATAAAAGCTTTTAATATTGAAGATAAGTTCAAAGTGAAAAGTATTCAAAGGAATTTTTAATTAAAGGGAAGGGGAAACCTAAAAGCTATGAGAACACATCAAAATAAATTATTTGGCGGTATTCAGATATTGTTGAAAAGTAGTCAGCCTTCTAAATTTGAATCTCATAATCCTGCAATGAGATAAGGTGCTGCTTCATTTGAAACTACAGGAAAAGAATACTGCATGAGCATCACAGAAATTAATAAGTGTAAACCAAAGAATTAATCAATGTAATCTTGATTCAAATCAGAAATCTCAGTAGAAACCAGGAAAACTTTGCATGGGTATAGTTCCTATACCTAGTTCCCTTGAATTCTGACTATTACAAGTAAGAAATCCTGCTATCAAACCAGAAATAGTTTCTTAATTTCCTTTTTCTCATTGTTACTAAAAGTTTAGGTTTTGGTCTAAATGAAAAAACATGTTGAAAAAGTTAAAACAGTAACACTGCCATTTATGATAATGATTAATAGTCTTAGACTATGCTCACTATAGACAGCATTTAAAGAAAAGCTTCAAAGCTTGTAAGCTTTTTCCAAAAATCAATTCAATCAATTGCTACAATCTACAATTTACTACTGATCAGTTTTCAGCACAGAAGAAAACTGTTTCATTGATCTATAGACTTAGTGGTTTATAATGAAAATGTGACTGGCCTAATATTAAATCTGTTGTCCAGAAACTGATTTCTGCTTTTCTCTCTTCCACTGTGCTGTAGATAATACTAATTAAAACCAAACTCTTGTAGAACTATTCTCATGATCAGTAATGAGCAATTAATGATGACTAACTGGCTGTGACATGGAGTCCCATTATGAAGAGAAGAGATCTTGGGGCCTTCACTGATCTTTTTTTCAATGACAACTGCATGATGTGAGATAATTCCATTGCTGGCTGTTTCCTGAATTGTTTCTTTGTGAAACGAAAAGTATAACTGTTAAGTATGAGAACATGATGTATTATGTATAAATTAAAATCTGCCTCAAATGTCAAGTGTTCATACCTCTGACTTGTTTGGTAATTTCTGTATGTGTAAATTTGTTTAGAACATCATAGTTATTTAAATACTACCTGCATCTGCAATGTAGGTCTCATCAAAACTGAATTTTTACTGCATGTCCTTTAATTTATCTATCTGAAAGATCATTTGCCTTACATATGCACAGAGATGGAGAAAGATGCAGCAAGGAATATTGCTAAGTGAGTTGAGGCCAATCTTCTAATTACCATGAGGGGGGTAATAGAGAAACCACTCATATGCACAGCTCTCTGTACACAACTTACAAGCAGAGGAAGAAAAAGGAGGAATTGGAGGTAGCTGTATATTTATTTCACTATAAAATTAGTTACAGGGATCTTGGGGGCTTATCTGTGATGTGTATGATGGAAATACAGAAATGAATGAAGTATAGGTTCATCAGTATTAAATAACTACACAACTGTTGAACGACTTGATTTGTTACTATGCAAAATATTTTATTTTTTTATCTGGGAAAAAACGAAACATTAAATTCACTGAGTTTCAGTTCAGGCAATGTATTTATGGCTTCAAGGAGAGCCTAAATACCACATCTCAAGTTCCTAATTTTTTCTCAGAACTTGGGAATGTAAGGGTATCAGAAATGCAAATATTCAGCACTGAAGAATTTTCTGCATCCAAAGGCCTTGAGAAGTGAGTTTCATCTTACTATCTCATTGCTTTCCCTGTATCAGTATGCAGCTTGTCCCCACAGTTTTTCCTTATGAAGAATCACCCTGAAATTAGGGGAGAGGTAAACAGGGATATTCTTATGCACAAAAGAGACTTAATTTTTAGTTCCTACCACTCACATAGTAGAGAGGAAAGTTTCTGTAGTTTTTCTTTACCCTTTTAAAGAAGATTAGATTGCTTTTAATGTATTTCATTAACATGTCCTCTGAGAGAACAATCATAGTGATCAGTATATTAAATAAGAATATTAAATAAGGAATGTTGTATTAAATATCAGCATATAAATTAGTCATGATAGCTGTAGCTCCTTATCAACTCTCTGGTTATGTCTTTGTGTTTCAGACAAATTTAAGAAAAATAATTGCAACTTGATGATGTCACAGACAACAAATTGTTTGGAACCTGAGAAAGTCTGTGACTGCAGACTCTGCAAGTTACACAAACAAGAAGACGATCTTCTCACTATCTATACTTACAGGGCTTTATTTTAATTCTTAAATACAAAAAGTCATTTTCCCAGATACTGATGAGAGAAATTCACACTCTAAGTCTCTTCAAAAATTCACTTTACCTTTCGCAAATCTCTCTCGACTGCTTATGCCTAGTGATAAAAAAGGGACCAGCAACCAAGATAGAAAGTGGGACACTATTAATAATTAAATGGATTAGACCTCACTCACCTTATAAAAGGAGAACGGATTTTTTATGAAGGGGAAACCACAGCTTCTTTATTTATTCATAGGGATCTGTATGATATGACTGTCAGAATGTGATTAAACTTCATGCATATTGCTGTCTTTCTGCTGAGAAGGTATCTAGCTTTGGGGGCACCTGTGACAGAACCTGGTCAAAAAATTGATTTTTTTTTTCTTAAAATCAACCTCACTTTAATAGCAGTTAATTTAATAACATTTTATTTCTGATCCTGAGCCATTTCCATATGGTACTTCATACAAGTGCCACATAGCTGGATTTCAAGGACGCTGCTTGCAACACAATGAAACACATGGTAAACCCTGAAAAACAGTGAAAGATGCTTTCAGAAACAGTTCAGGTGGTGGTTTCTGAGTGTTTTGCTGAAACAGCTCATGCCTTGACATAATAACACGAGTGAATGGAGAAAAGAAGTGGATCTCAGAGTTTTTATTCTTTCTTACTCTGTTGGCAGTAAAGTCAACATGCCTTTAAAATCTTTTATTTATTCTGTTGCTGTTGATCAAGTACAAAAAAACCTGAGTTTTCGAAGTGAAGGAACAGTGTGTTTCTATTTTCCATTTACTGCTTTACTTAAAGAAATACAGACAAGTGATGTTTATGTTTGGGTTGAAATAGATTAATTTATTTTTATAATATCATAATAGAAGCCACATGGGAAATAATGTGTGGGCAATCAAAAATTATCAGCAACAGAGCTAGTCTTTTCAAGCTAATGTTGTGGATTGGGTCATGACACTGTGCTGAACAGAAAAAAGATCATGGAATCATAGAGTAGTTTGGGTTGGAGGGGACCTTAAATATCATCGAGTTCCAACCCCCCTGCCTTAGGCAGGGACATCTCCCACTAGATCAGGCTGCTCAGTGCCATGTCCAGCCTGGTCTTAAACACCTCCAGAGAGGAGGCGTCCACAACAATGGGCACATAAAAAAACACTTAATCTCTTCATCTTCACCATGTAACAAGTAGGCATATTGACACACTTAAGGTGAAGAAAACCAAACACCAGAACTTCCAAAAATATGTAGCAATTGTTGCAATTTTTTAAACATCAACAACAAAGATCTATTCACCTGATTCGTTTTCAAGTGACCATCCTGCAAGAAGTCTCTATAGCTAATACCCTATAGCCCATCCAGAAACTCATACAGTTGGGAGGTCCAAATTCGTAACACTCACAACCTTTCACACTTGTTAAAAAAACACAAAGAACCCAGCCTGTCTTTGTGCTTGGGTTTGCCCTGATGCATGTGCAGGACCTTGAACTTGGCCTGGCTGAACTTTATGAGGTTTGCACGTGGCCACCTGTCTAGTCTGTTTAGCTCCATCTGGATGGCACCCCTTCCCTCAGGCATGTGGACTACACCATACAGCTTGGTGTCATCAGAAAATGTGCTGAGGGTGCGCTTGATCCCACTGTCTGTATTACTAACAAAGACATCAAACAACACCAATCCCACTACCAATAAATGTGGAGCTCCACTTGTCACTGATCTCCACTTGAACATCAAGCCCTTGACTCTAACTCTTTGGTGCAAAATCCAGACAAATAGTTAAATACCCATTGTTCTGTCCATCAAATCCATATCTTTCCAATTTAAGGATAAAGATACCATGTGAGACAGTGTAAAATACTTTGTGCAAGTCCAGTTGCTCTTTCTTTTTCCACCATCACAGAAGACCAGAAAATTTACTAGACATGATTTTCCCATAGTGAAGCCATGTTGACTGTCACCAACCTCATCCACCTATGTGCCTCACAGAGGTGAGAATGACTGATCTGTAGTTCCTTGGGTTTTCCTTTACTGTCAGTGAGAACTTCATCAGAACGCCATGGCTTCTCAAAGATTACAGACAATGGCTTGGCAACTTAATCTAAAGTTGCCTCAGGATTTGTGGAGATCATGGTAGGATCATCATACACATCCATATCCCAAAATATGCTGGTTCACATCTTAAAATAATTTCTCTTGTATTCTGGATCTTAACTCTCACAGAATATTTGGAGCCATAAAACAGAAAACAGTTCCTCTGTTTCCATGTCATATCACAGAATACCAGGGACTGGAAGGGACATCAAGATATCATCTGTTATCATGATTCATGCTTATCATGGTTTGTGTCCTTTTTTTTATTTAGCAGTAGCAGTATAGTGAAAGATTTCTTTGGTTCTTTCAGAATGTTTTTTCATTGTTTAGACACTTGTTGTCTTTTTCTAATAAACATGCAGCAATGTTCCAGTTTACTAATTTGCTGTTTTTCACAATTTTCCATTAAGAACAGCTCATTGTACCAGCACTAGAGCAGCTGGGTCCCAGACAAAAGCATCTAACTAAAAACAGAGGAACAGCAAGAAAAAGCTTTGTGGAGCAGCAGATAACAGCAGCTGCCATGAAGGTGAAACACTGAGGAATGCAATATGCAACTGAAAGAATTTCAAGTAAAGCCTTGTAATTTTGTGAAACTTTGTGAAATCTGTAAGCCAGGAAAAAATTACAGTGGGAATTAAAACCACAAACTCAAGAAAAGCCATTCTGACTCATATCAGTTGCTCTTCAGATTTGAAAAAAACTGTTAAGATTTTCCCCAAATGCAAAGAATGAAGCAAGACACTGAAGAAGGACAATGCTATAGTAGAGTGGATTAAATGAGAAATATGTATTGTAGCAACAGAAACACATAAAAGAAAAAAACTGTTTAGAAGAGCTAAACAGCATGCGTGACTGATTAAGCACGACAAAAAAGACCCTCCCAAATTACAGCTACTCATGGAAAACTGGAGTACTTGCACATAAAATCATACAAATATTACAACTACCCAAAAAGAACCAAAATACACACACCGCATGAAATTTTTATGAATTATTTTACATGGATTATGAGAATGTTCAAGCATCTTGAGTGCAAGAGAAACCGTAAATAAGTTAATCAATAATTCCAGACTATATGAAAACATTACAATAGTCTCATTAGAAGATATTAGTGGAGTTAGCCTTTTCACAGTATATTTGTTAGGTAATAACTGTTGGCTAATAATTGCTGAGCTAATAACCAATATAATAATAAGCCAATAGCAAACTATTTTACCCCATCTGGTCATTATTCTGTTATATTCTGTGAACTTTCATGCTGTTATAAGTGAAAAGAAAGAATTTTACTACGGCTGAATAAATAAAACACTAATTGATGAATCTGTTACCTGAGAAGTTTCCAGGTCTGAATAAGTATGATTTATGTATTTCCTGAGAGGTGATACAATCTTCAAATTCATAAGAGAAGCACCAATCCTGCCTTTTAGTAGGGGATAAGTAATTATAAGGAGGAAGTATTAATAAAAAAGACTAAATATATTTAGACTTCCTGGAAAATTCAGCTATAGTGAACAGGTACAAAATGAACATGTTTCACCAAGAAAGTGCTATTTCTGATAAATGAAACCTGAAGCATAAATTAACCTGGGAAATGAATTCTCACCTGGATGACTGTCAGGAAAATATTCCCTACAAACTAGCTGATATCAAGGAGAATCTCTTCATTTTAAATTTCAGGTGAAAAGGTCAAGATTTATATTTCCTTCTAGTTTTTTATTCATCTTTGCCTTCTGTGTTTAAAAGCATTTGTCTCATCTAAAGTATTTCAATTGCACGTTTTTATTTGCATTTCTCCTTGGCTTTGATTTCACTAAGGACAATTTCAAGACAAGTGGCTGGTAACAATTCATTCATTGGAAGTTGGTTTTCAAGGAAGGGGAGTATTTAGTAAATGCCCAACTCATAACAGCATCCCTCAGAGTCCTGTAATGACTGTACAGCGATCAAGAGAATCATCCTCTCTGGACTGATAGCAAACACAAGGGCTCTCTAAAACACTAAAATAGAAAGAAGGCCTGCAGATGATTGTGGAAATGTTGCTGATAAATGAAAGATTGCTGATAAAGTCTTGGTGAAGGTGGAAAGGGATTGTGAGATGCTGGGCTAATTGGGAACATCGTTGGGGAAAAAAATTGAAGTAGCAACTAATTGACTTTGGCTCTATTTATCAGGTAAAAGGCAATACAATGTTTTCATGTGCTAATTTCTTACACAGCAATATGCTTGTTCTTAGAGATGAGAATGTTATAAGACAATTTTTCTGGTTTTTAGCACAGAAGACTTTGGCAAGGACACCTGGATAGAAGATTTTAAACATCATTTGAACCTGTAAAAATAGAAGTGATTTATAAAGAAATATATTAATATCTACAGATGGTAGCACAAATCTTCAGTGGGACTTTTAAAACAGTGTATATATATTATGATGAGGAATAGTTCTTCAGAACTTTTCTTAGGGACACTGGAAGTAGCATCTGTTGTTTCATAGGAAAGAAAGTAGGATTTGTTGTTTATCATGAGAAAACATTAGTAGGAATGGATTCCTGATGAAGATAAAACTATTTGAAAGACTGAAATTTTTTTTTTCACAGTCTCAATATCAAAATTTTCCTGTGGATAGGACTATTTTGTTCAACTTGAAAGCTGAAGTTGCATGCAAAGAAGTATCATTATTTTAATAGCAATAAAAAGTCCATATAATTTTCTATATATTCAGCTTCTAAATTGAAAAAGATAACTAATACATCTTTACTGTATGATTAAAGGCATCTCTGTGTCAAGGTGCATATTTATGAGTTGTATTGAATGTCTCAATACTAAATTAGAGATACTTCTGGATGAAAATTAGAGGGATAAAGAAAATTCCAAAGAAATGTATTTTCAGTGTATTTTTTATGTCTGCAGTATTTCCAATGAAATTTAGCCTGACATTTTATTCATTACAATTAAATGAAACCAATAGGATTCAAATTAAACCAAATAGGATTTTATTATTTTATCAAAAATTATGGAAAGGAATGAAACAATTCCTGCAACTTATCAAAGTATTCTAAACTCCCAAATCAAACAGAAGTTAATTTCTGTAATTTTTTTCACATTATTCTATTTTTACTGACTTTAAAAAATAGCTTCTCCTTTCTGTGTGAAATTCTGTTCTTTTTTTAATTTTTTCTGCATCTATTCCCATCTTGTTTTTTTAAACTATTTATCATGTAGGAAACTTCCTTTCCTGTAAGCTCCCCAGGCAGTGAAAATCTGCTGTGTTTAAGTTTAAGCTCTAGTTGTAGAAGTCCTACTGTTCTTATAGCTCTCGTATTAATTTCCGTAGTCTGTGTAAGAGAGGCAGCAGAGTCTTTTATCACTGTACTAGCACTGAAGGTCAAATCTGCATTACATTAGGATTGGTACAGATTGGGCCCTCTGTCATCTCAATGAAAGGTAGAAAGTTCATGCTTTTTCTCATACACTGTCTATCTATCCATGCTATGCGAAGAGATTTTAAGAACTCAGGAGAAAAGAGTGAAGTTATGGGCCTAAAACTTTTTCCAGTTTCCTCAAATCCATTGATGACTCTTTGCTGAAACTTAATGACACAGAAGAATAAAGAAGTAGCAACATAAAAAATTCATTTTACGAGAAACCTAATAACATATTTTAAAATAATATCACTGAATANGTTCATGCTTTTTCTCATACACTGTCTACCTATCCATGCTATACGAAGAGATTTTAAGAACTCAGGAGAAAAGAGTGAAGTTAAGGGCCTAAAACTTTTTCCAGTTTCCTCAAATCCATTGATCACTTTTTGCTGAAACTTAATGACACAGAAGAATAAAGAAGTAGCAACATAAAAAATTCATTTTACGAGAAACCTAATAACATATTTTAAAATAATATCACTGAATAGTTTGGATTGGAAGGGACATGAAAGATCATCTACTTCCAACTCCCTGCCATGTGCACTAGATCAAGTTGCTCAAAGTCCTATCCAACCCAACCTTGAACACTTCCAAGGATGGAGCATCCAGAGCTTTTCTGTCCATACATAAACTAAACTTTTAAATACTATATTAGTGTAGTGATTAGGGCTGCATTGTCTTTTGAAAAGACAACAGATTTATTCCCATAATTGACTTTGAAAATTATCATTGTAACTCTCTTCTTTGACTCTGATTGGAACTCCAGCAATTTCTGAGTTATCACTAGCATTTAATTTTGTTGTTTTACTTCTCTCAAAATATTGAGTACTGCTCTTCAAACTAATAATCTATCAAGTTACTAGTGTTCCTGACATCCCATCTTGGTGGTTTCAGATGTTTCTGCAATATTCTCTTTGTCTTTAAAATAACATTGCAGTAAGTCAGAGATGTGGAGAATCACTGATTGAAATGACTGAAATCATTTCAGTTATACCACATTTCAGAAGATGCGTAATATTTGAGTAGGCTTCCTGGAACTATTACAAAGAAGTACAATTAGTTCCATTTTACATGAAGAAATGAAGCTTGAGGATTCATACAAACAGAATCAACAGCTGACTGGTGGTTACAGATTAAGGACCAGATGCTCATCGACCTCTCTGCACTGTGTTTGAGGAGCCATAAAAATTCTAGCTGAAGTCAGGAAAGAATTCCCTGATCCTGCAGTTGGAGCAGTTGTGTGACAGCTTGCTGAGGAGTCAGCTGTGAAGTTATGTGCCTGAATGAGAGAAGCACACTGGAAAGGTGGTTCTTCGGATGCAGCAGATCTGTGGGTGAGTGTCCATTTCAGTTGTAGCAGTTCTATGTCCACAGAGTGGCTTTGATTTGGAAAACAGTCTTGACTCTGAATGAAAGATACATATGAAATTTATCCATTTTAGAGACATGGGAAGCAGAGATGCAAAGAGGAGGGTAAGAAGTGCTGAACTTTGCTAAACACCAGGAGAATGTCAGCCCTACTTCTGTAAACCACAATACTGTCCATGTAGGCCTTATTTTTATCCATGTTTTTCAAGCATATTCCCGTGCAGGATACATTGAATATTCCTTCAAGCACTTTGTAGAGAATGTAACAAAGAATGAAGTTGAACAAATGAATCTGCTAACAGTTGGCCACTTGCATCCACTGAGGTTAAAAGACTACCTCAAGATTATATTTCAGGTGTATGTCTCTTTACTTTCTGAACTGCCTATCACTGTGCATTTCAAAGAATGCCTCATTAGGTTGCAGAGCTGCTCAGAGTAGCTCACATGAAAAATGCTGCTTAGAAAACATTAACAAATATGTAGCATTTTTTCCTCCAGAATTGGTATCTATCCCAAGGGCTCCATTATCCAGTTCCCCTTGGCTGTGAGAAAATAATTAATTTCACTTGAGTGGCCTTTATTTAAAAAAATGTTCAGCTAAATATATTTTGGTTTCAAGGTTGATTTTCCTGGGTTTGATTATTGTGCAAAAATCTACTGTGTTTTAAATGAAAGACATAGTTATAAACTTCTGTCCATTAATTCCAAGATGCTGTGCTGGCATCAGTAGTATATTGATCTGATACAGACATTCCAGTCCCCTGTAGCTTTCTTTTCTCCTCAGATATCCCTGAGATCCCTCTATGGTTTATTAGACAAAAACATAATCTTATTCTATTTGTGTGTCTATCTTACTCCTCTTAAATATTTATTGTATGATAAGAAGATAGGAGAAACACAGAAAAAAGACATCTGGAATTAGATCACTGGAGAACAAGAGATTAAAGCATCTGTTACAGAAAAAATCTTAAACTTTTATAGTCACATGATTTTGCTTATCTCTTTACTAAAATAGTTTGATAAAATCAAACAATAGATGTGAGGGCATTTACATGAAGAATTGCTTCAGAGCTAATGACATTAAGTTATCATCTTGGTAACCCTCTAATACCAACACTCCAAATCTGAGAAAACTAATACATTAATTTTGATGTTCTTACTTTCAGTCATATGTTTACATTCACCTTGACCAAATCTAAAGGTGAATTGGTCATCCACAGCTCTTTTTAGTGAAAGGAAAGGAGAACGTCCTTGTCATTACATTGTGCTTTGATGTATTTTAAGATAACCACTGTGAGAGTGCATCTCAAAAATCTCAAATATTAACTTGTTACGGAACATCCCAGAGATCTCATCAGGATCGGTTCACAGAGGACCACTGAAGGGCACATTTTATCACAGCAATCATACAAGCTCGTATTGAGGTGTCTTCATTTTTGGAACCGAACAATACAGTATACTGTCAAAAGCTTTTTGTTATGTATTCACAATCTCACTTCACCTGATGAGCTATTACTAGAAAAAAGGTTGATCATACTAATACTAGCAAAAGCAGGGAACAATAGTCTGCAAATGGGCAAGTTTTATTTTCTAAGATATGCAATATAAAATAATGGAAATTAAAAAAGGATATGAGAAAAGAATTAAAGTAGAACAGTCAGTTCTTTTGAAGATAATATTGACAGATCTGAAACGGCAAGATTTAGTGCTTTATCCAATGCTCATTATCTGTACAAACAGAGTAGCCATTTTGAGGTGTCTAGGAAAACAATTTGTCAGTGACCAGGGGTGGGATGTTCTACTGTTTCTGGAACTCATATTTCTACAAACCCTAGTAAATATTAGAAATTGATTTGGCATGTGTTGACACATTTTTCTCTCCTCTTCCAATGACATGTAGTGATCAGTTGTTTTGTCCAAATGTCATATAGACTGTTACAGTAGACTGTTGGCACTGTGGCATCTGATAACAAGCCTGCTGTGTTGACATCATATATGCAATTCCAGTCCCTTAGTACTGAGAAGGTCCTGCTACGTACAGTAGATATCCTGGTCCTGGTACCACCATCCTGTGATAATCAGGAATATTTTAAATTACACATCCTGCAAATAAGAAAAGTAGTATCTATCCTTCTGTCTTCTGCATTAGGGTGCAAACATCACCTATAGATCCTACCCAAGAGGTTTCAGAGGGAAATTTCATGGACTGTGCTGTTTTATAGATTGATTGTTTCTGTGTGAAAATTACTGTGCAACAGCTAAGGCAGAAAGAAATTAAGCTGTCTCTAGATGCTACTTGGACTTATCTGACCTTCATCTTTGTTAAAGTATATGCTGAAAATCAAATTAGCTGAGATACTTTATGGAAGGTGCCTGATGCAATCACTGCATCTTTGTGCAGTGCCAATTTTGCTAGACATTTCTAAAAAGCTTTCTACTGCTGAATGACCAACAGTGTAACCTCAACACTAATTAAATCAGCGAGGTATGTTAATCTCCCAGAAGACCCCTATAGGAAGACTCAGCGCACTTTATTCTTTGCCACTTTTAGATGTACCTGCTTCAGACTGTGTTTTCCCTTTGGACATAGCTAAAGCTGTTCAGGTAATGACCAGATGTGTTTATGTATCTGGGGCACATAATACAACCCCCTTTTATGGGTCCATGAAGTCAACAGTCTATAGCAATGCCAACAGAGAGCTGAGTGTTTGATCTACTGAGTTTTCTAAATTCTGGTGTTTTGTGATACCTGTAGGACCTTCTTGACTCAATCAAGTGTCAAAGAATGGAGAAGGGATTGAGTAAATTCAAGCAAGTGCCAAATTAGCTTGATAGGTCTGTGTAGCTCAGGATGGCAGCATGTAAAGATGCTGACAGCAGCTCAGCTGCATTGTCCTGTCAGCTGGACTCATCATGCTGGTCTGAGTGCTACACCAGGTGGCCTGCATTGCTTTTGATTCCCGGCTGATTTTAGTTAGCACTAAGTCAGATCACTGCTGTGACATTAAAATGCCTTAACAGTGTCTAAATTAATTGTTTTTCCTGTTTTGAAACTGCTTCCTGAGGGTAAAATTAGTGAAGATTAGTCATGTGCATTTTGTTAGTATGATCATGTCTATTTCTATGATATCACGTGGAAAGTAAAACACAAGATTACACTAAAAGTTATGGTAGTATCAGAAGCACCTCTATGCTGGGAAGAGGATAGTTATTTCAAATAGTAGCAGGCATATACAGTGAAACTTGGAGATCTACTAACCAGTTAAATAATTAGTACTCATCATTAGGTAAAACTGGGACATGCTGATTGACATAGAGAGGAACAGCATGAGAGCTGACAAGGAATTTTTACTTCCTTTTTATTGGAACTGAGAACTGTTTCATTTATACTAGCAGAAGGCTCTGGAAGTTTACAATGAAAGCATCCATTTGAAACATACACTGTAATAATTGCATTCTGACTTTCTGGTATCAGATCCCTTCAGACCCCTTCAGAATAGAAGGGAAAGTAGTATGCAATATATCATCCCACAGAAATCCATCAAATGATTTCATGGTGATAATAATATTCAAAGAAGACTTTGCTTACTCTTTTAGGCATGGAGATATTCTTTATTGCTCTGTGGAGCAAAGCTAACCAAGACAAAACCAAGAGACTGTAAGAATTATATGAAATTCATGACAGAGCCTATTATTTTGCTTTTAATACTGCTATGGAAGGTTTTTTAAATGAATATTTGTTCAAGTATTTTTGCAGTCCATTTAGAGAAATTTTCCATATTGACTGCTTATATGAAGTAGATGGAGCACAGAAAGCCAAAGACTGAGAAAAGTATTTATTAAACTTTTATAATTTATTATGTTACTTACAGTGTGAGAACAACATTGTGAAAAATATTGTTTGCAATTTAACAGAGTTACTAGAAGTACCATCCTCAAAGCCCTACATTTATTACCTACATCTGATTTTTCCTCCTTCAGGCTTCAAAAGTAGTAACATATCCATCATCTACCTCAAAGAAACATTCTGTTGTTTAGTGATTTTATTGTAGATTTCAAACAGTGGACTGCAGTTAGCTTCTGAAATTTATATTTAGATACTGCTCAGTCCTCAGCTCCTGACAGTTATCAGTCTATTAATTTTAAAAAATTAAATTCTTCTTAAAATAGTTATGCTATTTGAAAGGCTATGTTAGGCTACAAAAACTGTGGCAAACAAGTTAGAATGCATTGATATTTGTTATTAATGACTTACTCATGTGGGAAGAAGAGGCATGCATTTTTGTTTCACTAATTATTAATATCACTAGGTGAAAAAAGATGCTTCCAATCTGATGAATGAAATGTCAGATTCAAACTAAACTATTACATTTTATATTCATCCTTATGGTAACACATCTCTGCCTTATAGCATCAGTCAATGTCTGAAGCTGTAGCTGCAAGTCACATTTAATTTGAAAAGCATATTTCCATGGAGCAGACTAAAATACGGCTTTCTTTAACTACTTTCTTCAGACATATTTCCACCTTATCTTTATTTTCTCTTCTTCTTTGTCCAACTCTCCTTGAAAGAATCACTTAACAAACATAATCACTTGCCATCAAACAGAAATCTTAATGCAAAGTGGTAGTATAAGATATACATTTTATACATCATATAGAATGATCTGTAGCAAGACAGAACTAAAATAGATACCAAGAACCAGTATCTAAGCATATACAATAAAGAAAAACTCTGCAGTGTTCATTAGCTAATTATTTTCATTGATTTTCCCTTTTTTGCTTCATCCTTTAATTATCAAATTTTGACAAAATGTTTGCAAGAATACATTTCTGTCAATATCTTCCGTGTTCAACTGTGATAATTTGCTAAAATATCAGCTTTAAAATGCAATCAAACCATTTTTTTTCCTCTGTAAAGGAGAAACAATAGTCTTATTCTGAATAGTGTGACTTCTTCAGTTAAATAACAACTTCAGCTGAGCAATGCTTGTGTTTGTGCTCCTTACAAGATCTCTTAATAAGCAATAGTTAAATCCCTTAATAAGCAATAATGAAATATGGATTTAACTTTTGTAAAATCTTTTTTTTTCTTACTGAGGGAAAATATAAGCGCAGTGCTAAATGGTACTTAGAAGGCTAGCAAATCTGCTCAACCTGATGTTTCTTCTGGCAAATCCTGATGTCTTTGGTATGTTTTACAAGACACATGTGACTCCTAGCAATAAGCTTTATCATATATTGCTCTGTGCTTCCATGGGCAACTTTGAGATCCTTTCACCATGCTTTGAGATAATGTAAAACCATTTAGTTAAGTTCCTCTGGTCCTTCTGCCTCTTATGCTTCTCATAGCAATTCAACAATCTCAAGCCCATGTCTAAACATGCTTCTAGCATACTCAAACTGATAAGTTTTTAAGTTGAAGTGATTTGGTAGGGATCAACTGAAACTGGCTCACAACCACTTGTAAGTGAAGGAATGATAGACCATAATAATGCGTATGGAAAATGTGGCAGACACTTAAAACATTTTTACAAAAAGAAAGTCTATATTCATGCCTGCAATATCACCTCAACTTCTCAGCTGTTCTTACCTCCTACAGTGTACTCCACATTTCCAGCACAAAGTCTTTATTTGAAAATCATTGGATGGGTGCTCCACTCTGTCTTTCAATGTTTGTATTACTATTTTAGTAGTACTCAGAGTAATACCAAAGGAAATTATCCTTTGGTGCCTAATGTTGGAGCACTGGAATAATTTTGTTGGAGTTTATTTATTATTAGTCTGGCACTCGTTTTCATAAAGGATATTAAGATCTAGGAACCACACATACAATTGGAGTTTATTTTTTCTGAGTCTTTGCAAACTATTATTTATATCTGGTTTGTACAAATAGACTTCTAAACTACATTTCAATATTTTCTATCTTAGGTAAAATATACACCTACTATATACATTGATTTATGGCATCCAAAATGACCCAATAATGGAGGACTTAGGAATTATCTTTTGGAAAAATGATAAAAAAGTAGATAATGTACAGCACAATGGAATTTGGAAAAGTATGAAAAATATCACTTTCACATCAAACTAAATTTTTGAGTGGTTTCTACTATGGATACTTAGCTGAGCTTAATCCACATTACCTTAAAGAATGTCTTCACCGCATACAAATTATCTTTTTCCTCATCAATTTGCATTAATACAGTGAGATTTCAAGCAAGTTCACACCTTAGCAATACTATTCACTCAGCTTCACCCAGTCCTCTCAGTATAATCATATTTTTGCAGAAGAAAAATTTCATGAATGAAACTAAAAAAAACCCCAGAAAACAAGAACATATATGCAGAAATCAAGTGAATATCTATTCTCTGATTTGGGGCAAAAATTTCCCATTAATCAAGATTTTTTAGCATATTCGCAAGATGAAACTCTCCAGTTTCCCTCTTTCCCTCCACTTTCAAAGAGATCCATCCAAAGAAATCAACACAAGAGGCAAGGATTTTCTTCCCAGAGGTGGTGTCATCACCATCATCCAGCTAGAGTCAGGCAAACTGGTCTGTTCTGAGGGCATGTTCATTCTGAACCTATGGCAAGCTGTGATACTCATTGACAACTTTTTGGTTTGTGGGTTTGTGTTTTGTTGGGTTTTTTTGCTGCTATGATATATATATCAACATTCTCAAAGAATGGGAGATCACATGATGTGCTCTGATCACTGCAAATAAGCAGATCAAACCTCATGCAGTCCTGGCATGCAGTTAGTTTAGTTGAAACACAGCACTGACTGAATTTCCCAGAAACTCACTATTTACCATACAGCACCTCTACTTATTCAGACAGGCGATTCCTGATCTCAAAATTTCCAGCTGCAATTAATGTTTCGAAAAATATTTCCCATACAGTGCTCTTCTGCCACTGCTAAAGATTTTGAAGATGTCAAAGATGGTATTTTCCACTTGGTTGTCCATGTTGCATAACTTACATCAGAAATGGAACAGAAAAGGTTAATTCATACAGAAAGGTACCTTGGGATACCTCTAGTCCCTGCTGAAATGAGGATCAGATAAGGCAGCTTTGGTGCTTCCTTCAGCTGAGGCTTAAACTCCTTTGCAGAAAAAAGATAGAGGTACAGTCTGGGGAGAAGTTGAATAACCTCTCATTGGCTGTGACACTCTGTTAGAAAACCTCAAATATGTCAATTTTGGAGCTCCCTCAGCCTCTCCTCATGGGGCAAGTGCTCCAGCTCTGTCAACCTAGAATGCCTTCCTAAGATCCTGCCTCATTTGACCATCTCTTTGCTGTGCTTGGGACCAAAACTGGATGCAGTATCTGACGAATGCCACATAGAGGGGAGCAATCCTTTCCATTGGTCTATGAGCTGTGGTCCTGTTTGTGCAAGCCAGGAGGCTGTTTGCTGCCAGGGTATGAGATCATGTTCACCTTCCTGCTCAGTACCACCCTGAGGTCTTTCCCACAAAGCTACCCCCAAACCCCTGCAGCCTTAGCCTGTCTAATCAAAGGGATTCTTCCTTCCTTGGAGCAGCGCTTGTCATTTGCACTTCCTGATTTTCATGGGGAACCTGTCAGTCCATTCCTGTAGGTCCCTCAGGACCTGCCAGCAGGCAAGCTGAGTTGCATGGTGGCAGATTGTATGGAAATGTAACTGTACACATAAGGGTTCCCAGACTGACCTCACAAATTAATCTAAAATCAAAAGCTTATGAATAAGAATTAGGAGTAGCTACAATGCACTCAAGCTTTTTGCCATAACAGTATTATTGTAAAGGGCTCTAAGGAATACAGAGACTAGCTGTGGATAGGCTCAAAAAACCTTGAAATAATTGGAAGGTTAGAGACAAGCATGCTCCCCCGTTACTTCCATAGATCTGATTAAACAGTCTTTAAAGATGAAAAAAAGGAAAGGAAAAAGAAGAGAGTCTAATGTTGTACTCTATTTATTTTAGAGAAAATTGCTTTGGCTTTCAGCAGGAAGATAATAATGAAGGAAACAAAAGACAAAATTATCTGTAGGTAGGTGGAATCTTTTTTACATGTGTAAAGAAAAGCATCACAGACTTTAATCTCTTTTGCCCCTTGTGACTTGTACTTTGAAGGAGAAAGACTCTTAAGTGATGGCACATGGGAAAGAGATGTGATCTTTTGCTTTCACTTCCATACACTTGGAAATTATAGGCATTTATTATATTCAAACATAGGACTGACAACTACAGATCCACTGTAGATCTACAAATCTACTACAGAGTGGGAGAAGGAAAAAAGAAATGTTCATGAGGGCTGGCACATGAAGCTTTTTCCAAATGAATGCTGTTGATCACTGGAATTGTTGAAAAACAAAATGTCCACATAGATAATGAAGAAAAGCTGGGAGGAGAAAGTCAACATTCCAGAGCTCTGACTCCAATATTACAGTGAAGGCAAAGAAAGTGAGAAAAATGAATTGTTTTATTCATACTCTTTCATGTGAATTGTTTCATTTCATTTTTGACCTCTTAAATTTTGTTTATTGCATACTTTGTTTTCTAGGCAACTTTAAAGTAATTTACAGAATGTTTTTATTAATAATTCATACTCTGTAGTTTGACATGGAACATACACAAGGATTTTTATAGACGATAAGATAAAGCTGCCTTGAGTTATATTAAAAATATACTTAACTCAAAAGACAATGAAATGCCTGAAGTTAGACACTTATATGTGTACTGTCATTCACATTTCCAAAATATACAGGTGCAGAAGAGATCAGATGAGCATCCATATGTTACAGAAAATTTATGCTGAAATAACCTGCAGGGAAGGATTACAGTAGTTTTATAGGGGTTATATCTTCAGTCATTTTAAATAGTTTTACATGGCTTGACTTATAACTATGAATTATAGTAGCTCTGTGGGCTAAGAAAAGCACTAGACGTATCATGCAATTGATTTTTATGTTCAAACGTTTATAATGTCAGATTTGATGGAAAGAGTACAGGGTACTCTGGAAAGTAGGTGTTTCTATGGCTATTCTTACACTCTGAGAAAAACTGTTATTTAAACTTACAGTCAAGTAAAAGGGTAAATTGGGAAGCACATTGTATCAATGACACCAGCTGATTTCACAAACAACAACTAAAAAAAGGATGCTATGAATTGATACATCAGTGTTCTATTTTGCCATTTAATTAGTTGCACATGGTGAGAAAAAAACTGTATGAATCAGACACTGCTATTGTTTGCTACTTTACATTATCAGTAGATAAAGCAATAGTATTTTTGTGGATCACTACAAGTCATAATTACTAATAGCTACAAACATTGGTCTACAAGAAAGGTCTGTTATGCAATGCTACAGCCAACTGAATAAAATGAAGTACCATGCTGCTATGTCATTACCACACGACTTGAAGATGGGACTAAAAATATATTTCCTAGATTGAGTAGGTGTGAAAAAGTCCACTACAAAAGCTATCTTAATACCAGATATATTCTTACATATGGCAGATGAGGATAAAACCATCTGAAACCGTAGTGTATTGACGCACTCATGCTGCATGGGAGACAGGATTACAACACCATTTTGCTGCAAGAGGCCAGCATCAGAATTAAAATAAAACTGCTCATGGAAAACTTTATGGAGACCCATGCAAGCCATCTCTGACTATACCCGAGTACTGAGATTACAAAATGCTAGGATCTATGCAAGTTTTCTTGCTTTGTGTGGGCATAGACCAGAGGATAGGTGAGGAGGGGAAAGCATTAACAGACCAGCTGACTGTGAAAATAATCTTCATGTCTGTTCTACATAGTTTACTGAAGGGTGAAATGATATTTTAGTGGTCTTCACAATATATTTTCCTCCTAAACTATTGCTTGTTGATATTTAAAGAATAATACTACTGTCAGTTGAGTTATACACTATGGATACTAACATTTACTTCCTTCTTTTAAATTTCTTTATAGAAATTCCTACAGCTGAAACAACAATTGCCTCTAACTTGAGTTTGTGTATACATGCTTATAAAACAAGGACGCACTCCTGAGGCTACTGAACAATGTTATTTGCATGAGCAAAAGCAGCTTTTTATCTTGTTCCTGTAGAAGTGGTGTGCTTTGATGCTAATCATGTATTCCTATGTAATCATATAATCACAGAGCCAGGCTGGCTGAAGAGTTTATTACTTTGAGATTTTCCTTTCTACTTCTTCTTGAGGCTGCTATTACAGAAACTATACCAGTTCGTAACTTGGCATATTAACTTAAACCAGCCACCAAATTTGCATTTACATTATTATTTTCAAGGTTTTATCTGTACTAGCTTAGGGCAAGACATGCTGCTTATGAAGCAGTAGAGCAAATAACTGAAGCCTGAAAGCTTTGTAAACCTTGCAGCTAAAACCTGGGGAGGGTGAAGGCAAGGAAGAAGAGGACACCACATCTTCAGATTCAATCATAAAAAAACTGGTGGTGCAGCAGTGAAATCTTTTAGATTAAATGTTGATTGAAAGAAGCTCAGCATCACAAAAAAATTATTTTTTCCTTCATGTGGGGATGTCAGAGTTCAGCCATTTTTCAGCATTTTCTCTTTTGGAAGAAACTTGTTTAACATAATTCCTAATTCTGGTTTAATTGCTTAGGTCAAGTAAGGATAACATCTTAGGCTGCAATCTGACTTGTGACAAGTTTGTCTTGTACAGAAAGCCAATTCACTCCAGATTTCACTGAAGGCAATTATGCCTACTGTTTATAGTCCAGTGTGGCAAATTTAATAAGAAAATCCTAATGAATCTTAAAACATCTTGGTGGGAAGAGTTATATGGACAGCCACCTCAACAAGTGGACATTGTCAAGAAAGTACATAATTGTATTCTTAAATAACTTCAGACTAGAGAAGGTGGTACAACTTGAGAGCAAGGAGAATAAAATAATTCATTTCTCAGAACACTTTGCAAATTCAAGCAATCTAAATTTAAGTATTACACAAGAACAAAAGGCATAGAGTATAGGTTTTATACTTGAGTTAAGAAGACTTTATTCTTTCAAGTACCCAAGCTACTGATACAATTTAGACTGCTATGTATCCAGACTTGTAAAGTCTCATAACCAAATTGGTCCCAGGCATACCCTGATTATGATCTTTAATTTGCAATACAGAAGGAATTAAGTCACAACTCCTTTGAGATTATGAGCATGGAAGGAGGCTTTTTCTGCATCTCCATATTTGTCATAAATATTATCTGTCTCTGTTGCTTTCTTTTGTTTCTTTTCTTCTACATATACTAAAAATTTTAAAGAATATAGCATTATGGATCACAGCATTCACAATGCTCCTCAGCAATTAGCATCCTATTCCAAACTTAGTTGTCCTGATTTGAGGTCTTTTGTTTATCAATAATGACTATTGTTTTTTATTATGTATTTGTATCCCTCTGTGGCCTGGAAGAACTTCATATCTTCAGGTAGTTAATATCATGTCCCTCTTCATCATAGTATTATTTTTCTCATCATCAGTATGTTATATTAAACCAACAGGCAACTCAGTCTTAATGTCTTCAGTAACTGTGGAAAGTATGACACTCTTCCAGCAAACAACTGAGGCAACATCTCATGGCAACATTTTTATGCCAAGAAATTAGAAAAAAATTATCACAAAGTGTGAGCTATTTGAACCTGTTCAGATACATCTTTTGGAGAGCTCCAAGCTCTACTGACACCAGCAGCCCAGTAGATTTCAAGCATAACTAGAGCATAAATCACAGTAATAACAACAAAAAGAAGGAGCTAGGATTATGATAAACAGATAACACTGTGACAGAAAAATGCAATCATTTACATGCAAATGTCTTTGAAGATGTATTGACTCTAAAGTTGTAATGGACATATTCCTCAGAGTCATTGTGCTTGAATTCAAGCTCTATAGGCTGCTTGTATGGCATAACTTCATGATTAATTTGCCTCTACTCCTATGATTTCTTCACATTTCTCACATTTTCCTTATCTTTCATAAATCTGTGTGTCTATCAACACAAATGAACTGTGGCTGCAAAGCCTCCAGGATCTACACATCACTTAAAAAAATGCCTTACCTTAATATAGGATTTCAGTTACTGAATAAACCTGCCAATTATTATCTTTCCTAATTTTTTATAGGGTGTTTTGGACTATTTTTATCTTTTTACTACTGGTGTTCATTAGTTCAGTTTCCTCACTATGAGGAAATTTTGGGTACTCCTGCTAATATTGGAATTATCCAGAAGGCAAAATACTTCCATGTCAATGTACATCCAGTAATTTTTTTCATACTACCACCACTGGTACGTCACTGAAAAATTGCAACAGATATGCTAGTGGAATAAATGCCAGTTCTAATCTTGTTAAAAATCTTCATTAAAGATCTGTATGATGTTGCACAATGTCCCCTTGGCAGGTTTGTAGATGACACCAAACTGGGAGGATGGGTGATATACCAGAGGATTGTGCTGCCATTGGAAGGGACTTTAAGAGATTTAACAGGGAACAGCACAAAATCCTGCACCTGGAGTGTAACAACTTCAGGCATCAGAACAAGCTGGATGCTGTTCAGCTGGAAAGCAACTGATGTGTTCATTAAAAATATTTCTTTAAAACTGTGCATGAATTAGTACTTGCACAGTCATCTTAAGAACCTAAAACTGCTTTATATATTAAGGTAGGTATTTGAGATCCTCTGTTGTAGCAGATTAAATATGTGCAGAATTGTCACAGTTGTTCTGTCAAATTGCTGTAGCTGATATAGAATGAATTAGTATTAAATATTTATCTAAATGATGCAAAATAATGCTGAAAGAACCTGCTTATGTCTGCAAATTCAATTTCTCTTTGTGAGAATTTTTGTTTTATGCATCTCTGGATCTCAGTTGGATTTTAAATATTTCTGTTTATTGTTGGTAACTTTAAGTAGTTTCTATGGTGCTTATGATAGACTGGATTACCAGTTTTTACAGGTTCTTGGAAACTTCTTCTCCAATGTCATTCAAAATCATGTAATGAATAAAATCAGTTTATATATGGAATATACAAGTTATTTGGTTTTGTCCTAACTTCAGTTCATTGTTAAAAATAGAACTATTGAGTGTGGTAATTATGGAAAAAAACCCAAGTATTTTGGATCTGGTTTACTTAGTTCTTTGATTAGTTATTTCTCTTTAATTTTCATTGTTAGACCTTTTGCTAGTCCTTGCTCAAACATGTTGGAAAAAGTGCAAGAATCCCCTTTCACTTAGTGAAAGTGCAAGAATGTAAATATTATATATGTATTATATATTATGTTTAAGATAGTATAATATAAATCTGACAGCAAATTTTTTACATTACCATCATTATTATTATTTGCCTCCATTGAGGATTTTTTGAGTAATACAGGAACTGAGAGCTACTCATTAAAATTCTTTGCCTTGTCAATTTGTTACCATTTATTGTAATCCTCTTATAGATGCATTTTTCTGGAAACTTAATAAAATGCAAATCTAGTGTGAGAGATTTTCTTCCCACTTATACATTCTGTTTTGACACACCAGACAGCTTTTTCTCTTTCTTACATAAGTTCAGACAATTTATCTACAACTTGTGTCACAAAAAGTGCTTGATATTTTAGAGTGTTGAACTCATTGATTAATGATGGAAGAAATGTAAACTACTCGAGCAATGACTTCTAAATTTTGGGATAAGAATTTTCAAAATCAGGCACAACAACCAGCCCTTCTTCCCTACAATTGATTTACTCTTTCCCAAGACCTTGGATGTGAAGAAAAATGGATGGTATTTTCATTATTTTACCCAATAATAGTAACCATATATTTAGAGAATTCTTATATTATTATGTACATAGTATTCTGTCACTTTCCCATGTGCCCACTTCTGAACTTTAGAGCAGTTTTTCAGGACAGTTTTCAGACTGATTTTGGAGTCAAGTTTAATTTGTGTGTCACAAACCCTGTGGCTGGCTTTGCTTGATAAAGAAGCAGCCACAGTGAAGTCTCCAGTTTTAGTCAAGGTATTTTTGAAATGAGTCTTCTTACACTTCAGACTGGGGAAGGACTTGAGCTAATGTAAATTTGAAGTCAGTAGTTATTTGTAAGTCTTGCAGTATGGCTCCTCCTTTTTCTGAGCTTCACAGTGCTTTGCTGACAGTGACAACAAAGAATATATTAATCTTTTTTACTATGTATAATTTCTGTTACTTCCTACTCAACTTATCTACAAGTAAGTTCTCATCAGTAGCTACCTTGCCATTAGGGCTTTTCCAGTATTCGAGTACATTTATTTAACTTTCTAACTTGTCTGTTTAGGAAATCTCCACTTCAGATTCTATGTTAGAAAGTAAGATTTCCAGGGAGGGATGTAATTTCACATAGTGCACCACCAACAACTAAGTTTAAATTTCTTTTTTTGCTAAAATCTAAAATATTACTACAAAATACATACATTTGAAATTCAGGAAGTCTTTCTATACCCTTATATGCATTCAAAGATCAATATCATCTTCAAGTCTTTCCATATGATTTTATGCTAAGTGATAAACTACAGCGATGGCAGAGCAATCCTGGTTTTTTAATGAGATAGAACATACTGCATTGTCCAGAGAAATAGAAAACAATGCTAGATGCTGACAAAAAATACATTTTTACACTTACAATTCAATGAAAAACTCTGAATGGGAAAATATTTAATGTTTGTATTTCATAAAAGTCCTCTATAATGGGATCTTGATTTTAAACTGATATATAATGTTGTGTAACTATTATGGCATCATTTGGTTTTTAATGTAGAGGGAATGTATTGGAAACAGATACCTCATAAGCATAAGCATTCAACAGGAGCAATTATATACACTTTTAAATAGCAGTGATGCTATCGGACCTCATTTAACTGACAAATGAGACTGATCTGGAAAGTTAATGAAGAGAGATCAGCTGGTATGAGCCAAAATAGCCTGAGTGATGTCAGTGAAACCTAGTGATTTGAATTGCTCATCCACACTCCTGAGAACTGACTGTCCATCTAGTTCAAACATAATTTATCACCTGCTGAAAGTCACAAGATAAGTATATATATAGATAAAGTATATATATCACATTACAACTTGAAAGATATGGGTCCCAAGTTCATTTTTCGGGTAAACATTATAATTTACACACTTGAAGCACTGAGGAATGTTAATCATACATAATTTCTGGGCAAGGAAAACAAGAACTACTCCATGCTGGAGCCCTTAGCTTGGGCTTGTAGCCCAAGGAATGAACATGCTATGGCCAGACTCACTATGCAGTGAGTACTGAAGATGGAGTAAGCACAGTATCCTTGCTAACAGTGCAAGTAATGAGCTGAACAACCTCAGTCCATTGCCGTGTATAGATTTTGCTCCTTGATCTCCTTCTTGGTAACAGCCTGGGCTAGAAGGAACATGCAGAGGCAAATATTTTTATCAATGAGAGGTATATTGTAACCAAAGGAGTTATTCCTGTTGACTCTGCATCTGTAGGAGGGTTGATCTCTGTTGAAAGATCAGTTCAAGGGCTCTCTATATCTCATTCTGAAAGCGGCCATTGTCAGCTGACATCAAAATGGTGCTTTAAAAATGCTGAGTATTATTTGATTCTTTCTTTGGGGGCGAGATTCACCAACCTAGCTCAGATTATTATCCAAAGATAACTTACATTAGCAGCAAGAGAAAATTGCTTTTACACATTTAGCTTGAAAAATCTGGATCAGTAGAAATTTGGATTCTCCTCCTCCAAAAAAAAATCCTCTTCATCACTTTCACAGGATCACTTTGGAATTAAAACAGAGGAGATGTAAAGAGATTTCAGAATGGTCAAATGTGTTAAGACACCCTTGTGCTGAAGACATGCTTATAGATCACTTCATAATTGCGGGGATGGTATAAAATTGTCACCTTTCTCCTTACTGGTTTGCAAGCAGAGAATCTTGGAGAGATAAATTTTACAGAGCTCAACAGTCTCTGTCCTACTTCCAAGTAGAGCAGGTGTACAGAGATACAATTCATTTAAGAGCAAATCTTCATTATGAAAGAGGGCATTCCTATGCTGAAATCATTCATGTTGGAAGCAGGCTCAAAGAAAAGCAGTAGTGGAGAAAAGCTAAACAGAGATGCTGCTGCTATCCCTGTCAGTATGATTTCCTTCTTCCCCTGTTCCACCCAGAGATGCCCACATCAGCTGGCACTAACAAGAAGCATAGAGCAGTATTGGCAAATTTGTAGAACAAAAACTTGATGCTGAGCCCTCAGCCTCTTCACTGGAAGAATTCTGGAGAGCATCCTTCTGGAGTAGCCTTTGTTTGATCCTCCTGATATCTAGCTTGTCTGTTTTGCTTTGTAACACAAGCCGAGCCAGGGTAAGTGGGGAGAAGCCAAGCTACCGTAAGTGGGGTATACCACATGTATTTTCAAACTTTGCTAAATCACTGTATTAAATGAATAAATTATTCATTACTTCTCTCACAAATGAGGTTAATCACTCTGCCTGTGACATATTTATATTCTTTGTGTGTGTTTTGAATACATAAGGTTGGAGATAAGATGTATAGGCAGCCATAAAAATGGAAAGCAGGATGTCCTGAGTTTGGCAAGTAAGCAGGTAAAATGAGGAATGTATAATGTTTTTCCTCTCTATGTTATAAAGTGGTGAAGAGGCCACATGTGCCTGCTTTCAGAAAGGAGTCTCTAAATCATTAAAACAATATCCACTCTGCACCTCATTTCTCTTCAGAGCACAGAGCAGTGAGGAGTTTGCAGTTTCAATCTTCGTCCCAGTCCATGGCATCTATTGCTCTCCCCCTACCATAAGGCCATTTGGTCTAAATTTGAATGCAGTATCCTTAATTCTACTTTCTGAGACTTCCTTTTAGAAGTACCTGCATTCAACTATGAGGAGTCTCGCATTCAGAAGACTGGATACAGAAGCCCTAGAGCTGTAATGTGCCATGCAGAGGAGACTGTCATCCTACCACTCAAAAAGTCACTGAGATATATGAGCCTGACCCCCTGTGGGCCCTTTCAGACCTCTGGTTTATAAAAATAAGTACATATCAATTATCATCTCTAGAAACATCATTGTAAGAGCTGAAGAAACTGGCAATGCATCATACTACAATGAAAATTCTCACGTGGGCCTCATACCCCAAGGATGAGTGGAACTTTTAACTCACTTTCAGCCCTCATTAATGTTTATAAATATGTAAAGTGTGAGTGTCAGGAAGATGGAGCCAGGCTCTTCTCATTGACCTCAGGGAAATGGGTGCAAGCTGGAACACAGGAGGTTCCACAGAAATACAAGAAAAAATTTTTCACAGTGGGGGTAACTGATCTCTGCACAGGCTTCCCAGAGAGGTTGTGGAGTCTCCTTGTCTGGAGACATTCAAAACCCACCTGGATGCCTTCCTGTTTGACCTGGTCTAGGTGTTCCTGCTCTGGCAGGGGGATTGGACTAGATGATTTCTTGAGGTCCCTTCCAATCCCTGATATTCTGTGATTCTGTGGTATATGAGGCTAAAACCTAGGATTCACATTTTAAAGCAAAAATAATCCCACTGTGGCAAAAAGCCAACAATCTACCAAATAAGTTGCAACTTCAAACTGCAAAGTGTTGCTTTCCCACTTTGGTTGATGGTGCTTTTGATATTATCAACAAGGAACAGCTAAACACTTCCAAATTAAACTGGGACATCTTGAGATGATGTTTTCTGGTGTGGTGCTTGATACATTGTTCAGACATAAGGGCACATTACATGGAGCAAGACTTCAGATCAAGGGAATGAAATGATGATAAGGGAATTACGATTTTCATATGACATAGAGTATCTGAATAATGCAACTGCCAGAGAAGAAAACAGTGATATCTACTAGAGACAGGCACCTTGTCATAAACTTGACCAACTTTGGCATTTTGGGGGGAAAAAAAAAAAAAGACCGTTTTTAATGTGAGTTTCATTTTATTACTGTTGCTCTACAGCTTAATGTAAGAGCTCAACAACATGTGCATTTTGAAAAAAGTTAACAGTGTCAAAACAGAATGAAGCAGGATGATGGTTGTAACATTAAAGTCCTCCAGTCTACTGAGCTGTTAAATATGAAGACTGCAGAGATATTGGAGTGACCTGTAGGCAGCAAGATTATGAAATTAATTTTGCTAGGCTATTTTCACACAAAATTATTTCACATAATTGTTAGAGGTTCCCTCTCTGTCTTTTTCCCCCCTACATTGAATGCTTTAGCTCCAGCAGAGAAAAACATATTAGCTTATGCCTCACCAAACATATTAAAATCACAAATCATGTTTTGGGACCAGATGTGTAGGAAGATTGAACATAGTGGGTAATCATGTATTTCAGAAGTCTATACAAAGAGGTGTTGCAATGTGGGTACTTCTCTCTTATACTGGCAGTTTTACCACCACCACATCAAATCTTTTCTCAAGGGATAGAGAATCTGGTATTTTTGATTTGTTAGGTTGGGTTTTTGGGGGTTTTTTTTTTTTTTTTTTTTTTTTACTTTAGCGACATGATACATTTCTTCATTTGCAAAGCCTTATGCAGAATGCTGTGGTTTTAAAAAAACTGTTTCCATTCAGAATTTCACTGAGGGGTTTGTGACTCCTGAAAGTCCACATCCATATGTGTATATTCCCTGAGGGGATTCCAAGCCTCCACCACATTGCAAGAGGGACCTACAAGGCAAAGGAAGGCTGCATTTGTTCCCGATTACATTCAGTGTCTTCAGTCAGATTGTCTGGGACATTAACAGAATTGCAGATTTTGGCCCCAGGAAGCAAGTTAATGTCTGACATTATTTACTTACTGATAGTCTAACAGCCATTAACTCAAATTACTCTCTGTCTCAGCTTGACTTCTCCAGAGTCAAGGATGAGCATGAATAGCAGCATATATACAATTCCAGAATCCGCTTCTGCTGTTTGAATAAAATATGTACGATGTCCTTATTTACTTTTTCTGCAGTAGACCCATAGTCCATAGGCAAAAAGACAAACACTCCTCTACCAGCACACACACAAGTGAGAGGAGCAGTAACAAAGAAGAATGAAAGCTTACAACAGCAAGGACCAGCAGGACAAGAAAGCTTCTGAAGTTAGAGAGACCTTTGCACAATTTCTCCCCCACTCTGAACTAAAGAGGAAAAGACTTGTCACCTCAGGAGCTGAGTAAGGCAGCCAAATCTGCTTCGTATGTAACATCTTACACAACAGATTGTACTAGGCAGCTCCCTTCTTCATACCAGATGCTATGGAGACACCCATTTGCCTACCTGCTTCACTGCTATCTAACACTGTATCATCACATAAAAGCCTCTCCACTAACAGTGCTGGACCAATGACTCATCTCCATCTCTTTTACAACCAGAGCAACAAAGCAAGCAGCTCCTGGCATTTTTTTCTAGAATTCAGCATCTCCATTTCAGGTTTGGGCTCAAGAAAGGGGAGCCTTCCTAGCTCAGTGTTAGACTTTAGGGAAAAGAGGAACAATACGACAAGGGGCAATGGTTTTAAGCTAGAGCAAGACAGAGATAGATTTGGCATAAGAAAGATGTTCTTCACCACGTTGGTGAAGAGACATTGGCACAGGTTGACCAGAGAGATTGTGGAGGCCCCGTCCTTGTAAGTATTCAAGGCCTGGGTTGATGAAGCTCTGAGCAGTGTAAAGTGTCCCTGCCTACTGCAGGGGTATTGGAATAGATGGCTTTTGAAGGTCCCTTAAAAATCTATGATACTATGATCTCCATTCAGAAGATGGACTGTGAAGGAACTATGTTGTTTGAAAAGGCAGTGTGAATTTATCTTTACATTCCACCTATAAGAGTCTCAGTTGTGACATAAAGTCAATTTCTTTTCTTCTTCCTGTCCTTTGCTCTGAACAGAAAGATTCTGCACTTGAAAATCATAGAATCATAGAA
>VZTY01002282.1:616560-681391 GCA_013400935.1 Turnix velox
TATATGATATGTTATTTTAAGGGCTTTTTAAGTCCTCTTTCTTAATTGGCTTAGATGTAAATTTTTGCTAATGAAAAAGAAATTCTATGTAAGGCTCCTCACATTCCACAGCATACAAATTATGTCCAGGTTCTACAGAAACATGTAAACAAGTAAGAATGTGTGTTCCCTGTAATCCAGAATCCAGAAAGAAAAGTGAGTTCTGACCCATATTTCTCATCTTGGTGTCAGTAGACACCAATAAATACCACCTTAAAGATAGTATTTATTTTAGCTATTAATAAAGGTTCTGGGCTATTTTGAAAGCTCTGCTCTTTCCGTAATTTTAATAGTGAAAATTATTACAGAATCCTAGAAAGGTTTGGGTTGGAAGGGAGCTTCAAGATCATCTAGTTCCAACCCCTCTGCCATGGGCAAGGACACCTCCCACTAGACCAGGTTGCTTAATGCTTCGAGAGGCCTCTTAGGCTTGCCTGAGCTATCTCAGCTCAAGGGTCTTTTTGCATGTGGAATTGAAGCAGGTGCTATGAAACTGCTGGAGATGTGGAATAATTAAATTTCCTTTGCCTTCTACTCCAGTCAAAACTGCGCCCTTTGTTGTCCTTGAACAAATATCCATCTTATGATTCCTGCAATGATTTTTTGATGTATGGGCTATTTCTATTTCTGTCAGAGCTGACGGAACATTGAAACCAGTGGAAATGCTTGCATGGGCTTCACAAAGCTCATGATTGTCTCAGAATGATCACACAGTTGATGCTGGCAGTTTCAGCTCCCACGAATTCCTTGGAGAAACAAAGAAATAAAAAATAAGATGAAGGAGTTACATGATGCCTTGATATAGTATGTTATATCTTTGTATCTGCGCTTAAAGCAGAGACAGTTCTGCTGAATTTCCAAATTCCATTCAGGAGAATCAAAGCACTATACTATTAGGTTAGCCCAACATCAGCTTGTGCAGCAAAAGTGACTGGAAAGGAAGACTAGAAAGATTGCAGCTTTCTAGCATATACCCTGAACTGAATTTATTTCCAAAAAAAACATTGAGAAAAGGCAAAATTGAAGGAAATATTTCGTCAAATAATGACAGGAGACATTCAATTTAATTGTTTAATCAGTTCTTATTAACTTTTAACATACCTGTGATAGAGAGAAGGTGAGAGACAGAAGACTACATTATATGTACTCATGGATTGGAGTTTACAGTGATGGAGGCAATTGTCACTTGATGGTGCTGTGACTCCATAGCTGTCTTTTTCCAGCTTTTCCATATTACCCACATTTCAGATGCAGAGTGGCAATCTCCAGCAAACACAGATCTCAAAAGTTCAAATAAAGACCATAATACCAAAAAAGCCTTTAGCATGGAGCCAACCAACATCAAGGCACTCAGGCCTGAAGAAAAGATATGCTTGTCTGTCAGCTAACTGTGGGTTGCTTGATAGACTGCTTAGCGAATGGATGCAATGAGGTTCCAAGTGCTAAGTGTAAAGAAGAAATACAAGAAGATGATAAAATGAGTCATCTAAAACCAGGAGGTGAAATGTTAGTGTGTCACCATTATTTTCACTGTAATTTTGCATTACTTTTTCTCATGTTTTAACATTGACTTTGGCAACAAATTTTAAACCTATAAAGCTGGACAGTTGAGCTGTAAAGGCAAATGAAAAAACTCATTCTTGAGAATGCCAGTAGCTGTCAAAATTTACTTCTACAGAGAGAACATTACATTTTTTACTTCAGAATTAGTTAGTTAGAATAATTCCAAGAAAAAATTACATTTTTGGAGGCATTTTGGAAAGAAGATTGACATTTTCAGGGGAGATAGTTGCTTAAAGGTATTCTCAGGTACTAAGGCATGGAATTTCATAAATTCCTCATGCCAAATAGAACACAAAACCCATAATGTTTTACCGAAATAAAATTTCTGATTTCTTGCTTGTTTTTCTTTGGAAAAGAGAAACCACACACATCTGGACAAAGTAAAGAGAAAATGCCGAATTAGTAATGTTGCACATAACTTCTGTTTTTAAGACTCTGCTTTCAGTTGTTTATAACTTTGCCAAACTTCAGCCATCTGGACTGAAATTCCCAAGCCTTTTTTCTGACCAAAATAAAAAGAAGGAATAAAGCTATACAGGCATTTTTAGGGATTAGAACACAGGAAAATAGTTTTTTCCACAATTGTAAAAAAAATCATAACATTTTCTTTCAAAATTCTGGTCCTTTTTCTGCTTTAGTGAAAGGATCTGAAATGTAGTAGAGGGATGATGCTTATAAGGAGTGTTACTCTTTTGTCTGTGTTACTCTTTTTTTCTATGTTACAAAAATCCACACAAATATGTAAAATTAATTTTTTTTAATTGCAGNTTCTGCTTTAGTGAAAGGATCTGAAATGTAGTAGAGGGAGGATGCTTATAAGGAGTGTTACTCTTTTGTCTATGTTACAAAAATCCACACAAATATGTAAAATTAATTTTTTTTAATTGCAGTTCTTCCGTGCCCTCTGAAGACTGATTTTCTTTAAAATTGGAAATCTTCAAAGATTCCATTCCCACTGATGATGCTACAGTTTGAGGAAAGATCGTTCTTGAATCTATAGCTAGAGTCTTCTGGTTCCACAAAGTGCCAGTACTGATTATGCAGATCTCACTTTGAGATATCATAAGTTATTGGCTTTTCTCATACACATAGAATAGGAGAAAAATGAGAAGAAACTGAAACAAAAAAACCCAAGTGATTTAGGTAGGGCTAAACCTAAAACTGGGAAAGGAAAAGGTTAGATGGAAGATGTGAAAAGAAAGGAGAAGTCGTAATGTTTTTGAGGAACACAAGGATGAGCCTATAAACACCAGAATGTAGCGCTCACTAGAACCTGAAGTGATACCTAATGTGTCTCATTTTCTGCTCTCAGTAGTGTCTCTGAAAGTCATGGGACAAGTACTCTCTTTCATCGTTCTCCACACAAGTGTGTTCAACACAAACCAGTTGTTTTTAGTAATTCAAGAGCTGAGGGTGGTTTAGTGAGCTTTATTCTTATTGTGACTTTATTATAATATTAAGAAAGTCTTGTTCTCAAGTGTGTGTTTTTTCATCAGATTTAACCAAGGAAATTTTGCTATGTAGACAAGTGTTTGAAAGAGCTCAATGTTGCCTGCATAACTTATAAAGATAAGATCTTCATGGGCAGGAGAATGTTTACACTGACATGCGTAATCCTGATTCTCCATGTGGCTTTTTTGAGCACTTAAATTTAAAACACAAAGAATATACTTCAAATAATCAGTTTTAAGTAAAACCTGTGCTGTATGCAACATCAGAAGCGGTGAATTCCTTTGAGATTAATATTGAGGATTACGGTTATCAGAGATGTGCAGTTTTCTGTATGTTTCCTGTGGAACACAAAGGTATAGATAATAATGCTTATATTCTTGAAGTATAGTCTTTTTTTTTTTTTTCACATGCATACACAGAAAGGACTGTATTTTGATGAAAAATTGTACAGTAGTTTTGGACAATATTGTATACCTCAGGATGTTTTCTGTAGGCTTTATAGAACCACTGTCTAGAAGGGCCTTCTAAATAGGAAGAGACAGTCTAAGGACGTGTACAATGAACCAGATCTTGTTCAGTTTCTGATTCTGCTACAATCTGCGAAGTTGGGCAGCATTTTTAAGTATTTAAGCCAACACATGTATTTCAAACTGTCTTTGACTTCAACATGCACGTAAGTATTTCTCAGATAGTAGCAAAATAGAGTCTTGACTACTTTAAAATCTCCTTACTACAAGATAGGGATGGAATTTTCCATTGTATAATTTCCTAGTTTTCTGTAGCTAAGTTAGAATGTAGAAACATTTCACTTCCTTGGTGTACAACATTATCAACCACTCATAAAGCTTGGCATCGTTACATAGTATAAGAACACATATTTAGTGCCTTAAGCATGCATTTAATATCTTATGCAACAGCTGAAGCATTCAACATTTTGCATAAATCACTGCCGTGATTTCTGCTAAGGTTTGAGTGAAAATCAAAATAATGAACTTCAAAGAACACACAGTTCGGAATACTCACTCTGAGAAGAGCAGAACTGATAGCAGATGCTTGTAAGAGTAATCAAACATCAGACTCATGAGGGCAGGCATACCACAATAGTAGTGATAAATGTAATGAATAAAAAGGATAATATACCCTTGCTGTATAATGAATAATATAAACACCCCAAAAAAGGAAGAAAACTGCTTACAGTATGAATTTTCAAGCAGTAATATAGCAAAATTAAGGATATAGAAAAACTGCTGGAAGTTGGCAGTTCAGAGGGGAAGTGATATTAACCTCAGGCTGATTTTCCTCCGTTACTCCTAACTAATTTGAACCAGCTGAAGTCAGGCAATGTCATTGAAGTATATGCATAACAGATAAAATTTTAACTTTAACCCCTTTACACTTATACAATGTATTATTAAACTAGGTTTTATTTTACCCAGGAGGGAAAAAAATCTTTTCCCTTTTATTCTTCCTCTTATCTTGCAAACCAACATCTATGTATTTTAAATATATCTAGTCATTACGAACTTGATGCTCTAATGAACTGTTGCAATGAATGATAATTTAAATTCAGCATATAACAATCACTCATCTTTGTAGTCTGTTCTTGGATGTAGCTTCCCAATGTTGCTATAAAATAGATTACTGTAATGACTTAAAAAAAATCCTTCTGGATTTTAGCAGTTAAGGTTTTTCTTTAATATACTTTTGACTTTAGTTTGTTTTTCAGTAAACATGAATAAAGATGAGTGCCTTTCAGAAAATGCATAGTAACAATTCTTCAGTACTGTGCCAATGTCACGATGTATCTGTAAAAGTCATGATGTATCTGTGCTAAGGGCAAGAAAAAGTATCCCCAACTCCAATCCCATAATAGCAACACCCTGCATTTAAGAGTGGGAATACACAGGATTTGGGGGTTTCTTTTTACATTGCCAAAAATAGCAGCTTCATTTCTGTATCTATGGTTTTGGAAACATGCACAAAGTAACTTGGCAAGGAAAGCATTATTAATTCATTTTAAGATAACAACTCCAAAAGATATTCTATATAAGGATCATTTATTTAAATATATTTCAGTATATTTATAAAGCCTGTGTTATGAAACCTAACGAATCCAAAATATAAATATTTTTCTTTCCAATGGGATGAGAGGCAGGTGGAAATATGCTGCCAGAAGCACTAGCCATAACATTTGTCATTTGGATATATTTGCTTCCAAGACCTATGTCATTCTGAGGGCAGAAGGGAGAATTGATACCTGGACATGCTCAGCATGAGGTGTTGAGTGCCTTCTAGTACAGAATTTGTTCTGTGCTTTATAGCACCAAATTCGCTACATTCATCTGAAGGCATAAGTGCACACATTCACACACTGAACACAGCATACAAACACTTAAGCAGTCAGATATTTATTGTTCTTTGTCCAAAAGAAGGCAGACATAAGTGGCTTTTTCTCTTAAAGCTGTTTTTAGAGCCAGCTTGACAGACATTATAGCAATCTGTAACCACAGTACCCTCAGTCACACTTGTATCTGACTGCTGAATCTGGTAAGGCTAAAGTTATCACATAGCAGCAGTCAGTGTAATTTTTATCATATTCTGCATCTGCAGAGATTTGACACTATTGTTTGATGATTTATACTTACCTACCATAACAAGATATATCAAAAGTTTTATAGGATTGCAAGGCTACTCTTTTACCTCTACATCCCATAATAAGCCCTGTGCCTCTGTAGCCAGTGGCCCCCTTCAGTCTACAGGGCTTTCTGGGGAGAGTTGGTTGACTGTCCTCTGGGTTTTAGTCTATAATAAGGAGCTGCTCTGTCTTGGACAGTTTGGAGGAATCATCCACTTGGGTCCCCACCTTCCCATTACCAGAATATAGGAGTTCCTTTGCACATACTTGCTCCTGCAACTCCATAGTTCTCTGTATGCACTGACTGGTCCTTGGTCTCATAATCTATGAGCAACTACAGCCGTGCAAGAGAGATGAAGACCATTTCACATACAAGGTCCAGGAAAAATCCCCTAAGCATGAATATGCTTATGGATATTTTTTGTCTAAGCAGTAAAATGTAGTTCTACTTTTGGTTTATCATGGAAATAATTTATATATAAAATGTTCAACCTGTGAGTTTGGGTTGCTACACCAACAAATGGAAGAAACTAGGGATAAGAATTAGAAATCAAGCAATCAATTATTTGCTAAAAACCAGAATGATGTTGCCCTCTTTCAACAACTATAGGTTTATTTTACTTTGTTGGTTTGTTTGTTTTTTATTTTTTATTATATTTTGCTGTGGCAGAGAAAACACCATTGCACTACCCAGAAGGGAAATTGGAGCCTACACAGGAACCGTGTCCAATGAGTGTAAAAGATCTTCACCAAAACCTACTGAAAAACATTGGGCAGGTAAGGTAAGGATTGAAATGGGCCTGGAATAGAAGAACAACATTCTCTTTTCTTGATAAAATAGTTTGACATTCAATCTTGCAAAACTGCCCACACAGATTAGAATGGTAAATGGAATGTAGGGTTCAGACATAATGTGATAGAAGGGACTTAATCTAGTCTATGTTTTTCACCATGGAAAAAATATTTCCTTGTGGGAGTCCCTACAGATTTATTATTTATATATCACATAGTCCAACCACGAGAGCTTGTCATCCTTTCTCATTCATAAATTAAGTTCAAATCTTAAAACTCACTTTGACTCATACTGCCATGTCTTCTGGCCAGTTTATAATATGGGTCTGGAAACCTACCAGCTTCCAAATGTTCATAGTTAGCCTTCCAGGTGTTACTTCAGTGAAAATACAGAAATAATACTTTCTTCATGTACTATGTTGTTTTAATGTTATTTCTATTAAAACTGTTTCCATTACAAAGTGGGTATTATTATGTTGTGTCTAATGACACATAACACTGTATAAAACTATTATGATGTAAGTGGTATTAGAGTTTTTATATTCAGCACAGATTATTAATTAATGCTATCACGGTATGCTCAGTGGGTTGAAATGTAGGAGCAATAAATAGTAACAGCTCTAGTGGCCTATATTCACATTTCATCCTGGATTAATTCCAAAGGTCAGCCCTTCATCTTGTTATGAATGGTCATTCGAGCCAGAGCATTGAAAAGGGACACATATAATTTGAAACTTCACTTGCTTATTTCAAAATTGACTGTGGAAAATGTCGGAGATTAACCAATTAGCTCAGGATTTTCAAATAAAGGATGATTTTATGATAGTATTTCCCTATGAAAACAGAGAAAGCATATTGGTGGTGATTATATATGCTCAAAAATTGTCTAGAGCCAACTATACCACCCAGTATTAGCTATATTTATACACTGGTGTACAGTCTTCTCCTAAATCAAAAAAAGCTGACTAGTTTCAGTCATATAATCATAGAATAGTTTGGATTGGAAGGGACCTTTTAAAGGTCGTGTAGTCCAATACATCTACAATGAGCAGGCACATCTTTATCTAGATGAGTAGCATCCAACCTGACCTTGAATGTTTCCAGGGGTGGGACTTCTTCCACCTCCCTGAGCAACTTGTCCTAGTGTTTCACCACCCTCCTCATAAAATATTTGCACCTTATATCCTGACTAAATCTACTCTCTTTTAAAACCATTAACCCTTGTCCTGCTAGAACAAGCCCTGCTTAAAATCTTGTCCCCATCTTTCTTATAAGCCTTCTTTAAGTATTGAAAGGATACAATAAGGTGTCTCCAGCCTGAGCAGCTCCAGCTGTCTTAGCATGTCCTTGTAGGGTGGTGTTCAACTGCACTGATTCATTATGGCTTACCTCTGGATACGCTTTAACTGATCTCTCCTGTGCTGAGGGCTCTAGAACTGAACTCCAAATGGGATCTCGCCAAAATAGAGTAGAGGAAAGGTCACCTGCCTCGAACCTGCTGTCCATGCTCTGTTTAATGCATCTCAGAATATGGTGAACTTTCTGTGCTGTGAACATACATTGCTTGCTCATGCCCAGTTTTTCATCCACCAGTAACCTCAAATACTTCTCAGCAGGGCTGCTCTGAACCCTATTGCTGCCCAGCATGTATTAATACCAAACACAGCCCCAATTCATGTGTAGGATCCTGCACGTGGCCTTGTTAAACCTCATGAAGTTTGCATGTACCCACTTCTCCAGCTTGTCCCTCAGGATGGCATCCCATCTCTCAGGCATGAGCATCAGAAATTGCACTCAATGCTATTGTTTGTTTCAATGCTGAAGACACTGAACAGTATTGATCCCTGTATGGGTATGACCATCCAATCAGTTCTTCATCCACCAAACATTCCATTCATCAAATCTGCATCTCTCCAACTTAGAGAGAAGGATGTTGGAGTAACAGTGTATGAAAGGACTTGCAAAAGTCCAGATACATGACATTGGTAATTCTTCCCTTGTCCACTGATGACACCATTCCATCATAGAAGGCCATTTGGTTAGTCAGGCAGGATTTTCCCTTGGCAAAGCTAAGCTAACTATCTTGAATCACCTCCCTGTCCTACACGTGCCTTGGCATAGCTTCTATGAGAGTATTTTCCATAGTCTTCCCAGACAGAAAGGTGAGGCTGACAGATCAGTGGTACCCTGGGTCCTCCTATCTGCCCTTTTTTAAATTAGGTGCAATGCTTTTTTTCAAGTCACTGGAGACTTTGCCTGCCTTAACTTCTTAAATATCGTGGAGAATGCATTGGCAATGACATCAGCCCTCGGGAATCTTGGATGTATCTTATTAGTTCCCACTGACTGTTCTACACTGGCTCATGAACTTGATCTTCTCTTACAGTGAGAGAGACTTGTCTCTCTCAGTCCCTGCCTTACAGTCCATCCACTCAAGAGGTACAAGGAGGGAGATTGTTCATGAAGAGTAAAAATAAAAACTGAGTACCTCAACCTTCTCATTCATTTTTACCGGTTTTATACTAGGTGTAACAGTAAGTGTTTGGGGATTTGCAAATAAAAGGCAATGAGCCCAAGTCTTAGACATACAGATATTTTATTATATGGATAAGCTGATTTCTGAACTTCCTAACGCCCACACACACATTCACATGGGACAAGCCAGACTGACTGGTAAGGGGTTAAGGCTTACACTTCCCTGCAGGCAGGAGCAAGTTCTCCAGAATCCAGGGCTCAATAGAAGAAAATGTAGCACTCCATCTTCTTCATTCTTCCTCTGGCCCAGTAGCTCTGGGGCTTGGATTTTATCCCTGTCCAGCTGCATGATGCCTGGGCAGTGGGATCTGGGGGCAGATAATTTACAGCATCCTGCTCCTGCTGGCAGGTATGCACTACCCTAACCTCAGATGTTGCTATCAGGGTGCCTGTGCTCTCTGCTCTGCCTTGAAAGCCAGCTGCAAGCTATTCTTGCTGTTTGTCGGTCTTGTACCTCCCTCTTATCAGCTTTCTGGTGACTCAATGGCTTGTTCCCAGTAACCATTAGGGCCAGAGGAGAAGGGCATCTTGGCTCAATGAACTAGTAAAGGAATCAAAGGAAACCAAACAACAAGAACCATCTGGCCTTCAGAGATCATCTCGGAATTTTCCATCCCCAGTACATTAGTGTTCATTGGGAATTGAGGGAGGTGGTAAGTTTTCTTTCCCTAGTTAACAAGTCCCAATCCAAACAAGAGTAATGAAATTCTACCTATCCTTAAACACCATCATCCTGCTACAACAATGACAAAATATATTGCAATAGATAAATATTCTGAGGCTTCCATTCTATTCTCTTTCCATGAGGCATTACATAAGACAATGAAGTTGGCTTTATTTTCAATAGAGTATGTATTTCTTTCAGTTAGACTGTTTTCCTGTTTTCCAGGGAATTGTATTAAATGTTTCCTTTAAAGTACTTTATTTTAAAATATAGCTTCTGGATTGTATTTAGTAGCAAACCAGTGGTAACAAAAAAACATTAAACAGCTACATAAAAGAGAAATTGGAAACTGCTGTGAAATTGTATCTAATGTACCAACTCTCCATGCTTGCTAGTTTGTAGAACAGTTAGATTGGCAGATCTTTTCTTTTGTCTCCTAAAAGGGCTGTGAGCACAGCTAGAAGTAGTCTCAGTGTTTGCTCTGAGGCATAAATCACTGTGAAAACAACATCTTATTCTGATAAACTGGTTTAGCCCACAGAATTTCCTTAGGTGCCTTTTGTACCTTCTGTTTAATTGCATTGTAGTTTCTCTTAAAATAAAAGACTTTCAGGTAATGAGATAAGTGATACCCAGATTTGCTATTAATCTAGTACTCTGGTGACCTGCGGTAACTAAATTACTCCTGGAGAAAGGAATGAGGAAAGCCAGAGTTTGACAGGACTCCAGAAGGCCCCACAAATCCCAGAATGTGTTTATAATGTTTAATCTATTGTCCATTGCATGCTTACACATGTGCATATGTATATGTGCATATATTCTTACATATATAAATATATTAAAGCATATAAAATGCAGTGCTATGTGTCTATAGCAGACATTGCTTTGAAAGTACAGACTATGGAGGTGTACCTGGCATGTTCAGATTCTGTCCCTTTCAGAGTGTAGGCTGCCCTATCAATACTTCTTCTTGTGTATAATACTAGAAAAATACTGCTAATGGCTAAGGACAGAATATCTATACTGAAATCTCATACTTTTGAAAATTTTAAAATTTTGTTATGATTTTAATCATATTCCTTAATAAAATTCATTTTAGAGCACTGCTTATTACTTCATATTGAAGTCTTAGAATTAAGTGTCCCGTGTTCAGCAGATTGAATGGCATTAGCTGGTGGACAAAGATACCCATTCTTCATGATAGTAGTCACATCTCTAGATGATCATTTTCTGAATCCACAGAATAATTTCTATTGAGAGCCACATGTCACTGTTTGTATTTGAGATACAGCAGATAAGAATACTTTAAAATTTATATGTCTACAAATTCTAAATATTTATGAAGAAAAGAAATCCAAGAAATTGCCTATCTTTATTCAGTTATGGGAGATGTTGTAATTTTAATAATCCTAATAATTGCTTGCTGGAATCAATGTTCTTGTGATAAAAAGCAAGCTATTCCTTAGAAAATAATTAAATGATTGAAACTAATTGTTTCTCAAACAAAAAAAGAATTAATGAACACATAAACTATATAATTGTTTTTTTCTCACTGTTTCTTAATTCTCATTTTAACTTTACTTCAGAGATATTTATCTTTTATCACTCAATCATGGTTATCACTCTGGAGGACAGATTATCTCATGTTTCAGTGGGCCCCTCAACGCTTAACCCTTGACATATCTGAAATGTGACACAGCTTTCTCATGAGTGTCCTTACTGCATTTGCTGATAAAAGAGTCCTTTATTGTATAAGTCTAATAGCAATCTAATTCATTATCTTTTCCACAGAAAAGATGTTTATAGTAACCAAAAGTAATGCTAATCATAGGTTGCAACATCTTTTCCCCTTTGGTAATATAGAGGCTATCTACTTCCATGGAGATCTCTTTTCAGTTCCCACTAAATATCAGATTAATATTTCAAACATAACATTTTGTGTGCTTCCAGTATTTTTTCTGCTGGGGACAATTTTTAAAGTGGACACACAGAGTTCTCATTATGAAAGTTTTGGGTTGTTTTTTAAAGTGTATTTATAATAATTTTAATAATATATGTAATTAAGCTGTAACTGCACATTCTTTTTTAGCTCTAACTGCTCCATGGAAAAGGTTTGTCAGCCCCAGGTCATCACAGGGTTGATTATCCCTGACAGTGAATGACCATGGATGGCCATTTCCTCAGATTTGCCAGCTGATTGCTTCCTAGTTTAGTTCAGGGGAAAAAAAAGAGGTTAATTTAGAACATTTAGGTAGGCCCACTGCCACTTTATTAATTTTGATTGAAAGTTTATGGAGCTTATCCACTGGCAGGCTCAAGATGACCTACCACCCAGAAGAGGGGATTTAGCAACATGATGGAGACTGGGGTTGATACCTCTCCAGTGGCATGCCAGACCCTGAGGAGGTAATGTGCCTGTGTGCTTTGATGTATTGAGATTTTTTTTTGTTATATTCCTTGACAGGGTATTTTTATTTAGAACTGGGGATGAAAAATTACCTCCAGAGGCTCTCTCTCCCTCTAGTTACTGGAGTTATCAATTTTCATGCTTACATTGAGGACTTTGAAATGGCAATTACAACATTACTCCATATTCACTCTCAGCTCCTTACAACATGGTAGAAAAGTTCCATTTCACAGTTGATGAAGGAACAACACCACTGCCATTTTTTCAGCAATTTTTTCCTGCCTGATGAAACGGTGAAAACACATTAGTAATCTACAGATGCAGGGCCAGAATGTCTTTCAGCTGGATAACCATGCCGATTTCATCACTGTTCTCTCTTTTACTTGCTCAGCTGGTGGCAGAGCATTAACAGCAATTTACATTTCATCTCATCACCATCGATCCCATTCACCCAGTTAACACCTCTGTCACAGAACAATGGAGGTATTCTCAAAAATATTGTTCTTGGCTCAATAGAATCGATTAAATATAAATGCCTGTTACTGTTCTGTGTTTCAATGTGTCTGGCTAGCTGCTAGCTCTGAAGAAGCTTGAAATTTTGTAGTGTACCATCATTGTTCCTTTTCCTTTTACCTGAACAAGAAAAATTTGAAGCCAAAGGAAGAAACAAATTTTATATTAGTAGCCATCACTGTTAAATGGCACATTTTAATAATAGCACTAATCTGTATGCTTGGGAATCGTGTTGGTATTATTTAAATATGCTTTGATTTTGAACAAACAGAGTTTTGACAGAGGTTTTCTTTTCTTCTTGTCTGTCAGAAATCAACCAACCAGAACAGCAGCCACTTTGACTCCCTTTCTTCTGTGGGCCAGTTGTAAGTTACATGCATATACATTCTGGGAAAATGAATGCAAAGTTATTCATCTGTTTCTAGTGGGTCTCATGAAATTTAAATGACAACATATTAGCTACAATTCTCAAGGCATTGCTCAGTGTCAGAAAGTTATTTATTTCAGTGACTGTATGGCATCTGATAGTATTTCTTAAAAAGCCTTGGGCTCTTGCTCTGGTCACAGGTCCACATGAAAGTGAGCTCCTTCTCAATCTTCAGATCTGAATTTTAAAGTCAGAGTAAAGCATACTTACTATTACAGTGCCTGGCTGCTAGGATGGAAAGCAGCATGAAGAATGAAGTGCCACCCCTTCATATTTCAGTGCACCTGAACAGCCAGGAACTGTAGATGAAACCATGCAGAAGCCAAATACCAGGTTTTTGTAGAACTTTCAGCTGAGTAGAAATGTTTGTAGAGGTAGACTCATTCTGACCAGCAGGTCACGTAATCTTTTTTTTTTTTTAACTCTTGAATTAGCAAGTAAGAATGAGAGTCTGCCTAAGTCTTGGATTTAAGTTTTGTGTTTCTGGCAACTTCATAGCAAAAGTCCATAAAACCTTTGTTCAGCTACCTCTTACCGTTGAAATAGTGTAAAATCCTCAAACATTTCACCAATGACAGAATTCAGTGTTTCTTGAATGGTGTCTTATCAAAGTAGCTGCACTTGGACAACTGATGGGATACAGAAGTTAGAGCATGCACACAGCCACCTCTGTAGAAGCACTGAGATCTCATAGTTGTGAGAACATCAGTGCTAGACAATGATTTGAAAAAAACAGAGTCAACTTGATTAATGCTTCTGAGAATTTTGTCTCTTTAAGAATAATATCTATTAATCTATTCATCATTTATCTGTCTAACACGAAATTGTCTTGAAGGTGTTTCATGTAGGGGAAAATGTATCTTCTTCATATGTTTTGATACTGCTTACAGGTTGTTTGGTCAGAAGATCATTTATATGGAGACAAAAAATGTATAAAACATCATCTTGAGGTTTCTCTAAAATGCTGCATTTTAGAGAAATTACCATTTAAAAATAGTACATAAAGTTATTCCAAAATCTCACACTTTGTATAAGAAAAATTTTGTGTTGCTTTTAATTTGATTAGGTCTTTTAGTCTGTAGTTTGTTTTTTTTTATTTATTGGTTTGGCTTGTTTTCTTCCCTCTTGAATCACTAAGAGTTGCTCTGGTATCTGTCTTTCTAAGCAATTTATTTGCTACTGAAAATATTAATGGACAATTTATGGATGTAAAAACACATACTTATGTGTTTCTCATTAACAAATGTAGCTGAAATCATGTACATATGGTTTAACTGCTTAATTATCTGATCAACACTGGGCATGTCTGTGGCTCTTAGAAGCTCTTTCAGATTGGCAGTCCAATAAACTTATAAAATATTGATCAATTAGTTAGTGTACTTAAAACCAAAAATGTGGGCATTTGATATTGTTAGCTGTATGACAGTTTTAGTTTACGCCTCTGACATATCGGTCTAGTAATATTGACAACAAGCATTCTTTTATATATAGTTGTTATAGAATAGTCTTATTTCACAAAACTCTGATTTCAGAAATTCATGATAAAGACACAGAACAGGTGTAACTATGAATAATTTCCTATTTGTATTTTTGTAGTATTGGCATAATACAGAGATGAAAATTTTGAAGTAATTGGTAATGGTTCTGATCATTTAGTGCTTATAGAATATTATATTATTTACCTGATAGATTTCCTGGTTTGTAAGATCTAGGGTTTTTACTTCTATTCTTCTATTCTACATAATGTTTGGCACAATATGACCTAATCTGAGGTTTGTAAGCAAGGATGGAAAGCAGGTAATTCTATTAGACAACCATAAAAAGGAAAAATGAGACATCTTCACAGAGAGTAAAAGGTATACAGTCCAGAAAATACACTAGCCAAGAAAGCTTTTCTTTCAAGACATTTTCTATTTTGCAGGAAGTATAACTGCATTTTTTGTAGTTAGTCACACCTGAATGTACTAACAGAACTGCTGAAAACTCTTTTGGGCTTACATGTAACACTATTTATATGTCTTCATCCATACCACAGTCCTTCCCTGTCCTGGGTCATATGGAACATCTCTATATAATACAGTCTGGTATATGGAACAGATACAAGCAATTTCACATTCACAGGCTCTGAGGGGAGATCTTAGAGTTATATGTAATTATCTAAAGGGAGGATGTAAAGATGGAGCCTGGTTTTTCTCAGTGGTGTCAACTGACAGGACTAAACGCAAAGGGCACAAATGGAAACACAAGTGGTTCTGTCTGAACATCAAGAAAGCACTTTTTTATTGTGAGAGTTACTAAGCACTGGCAAGGGTTGCCTGATCTTCCAGGGGCAGAAAGGGCAAGTCTCCCTCCCTGAAAATATTCAAAAACCATCTGGGAATAGTCATGGGCGATGGCCCCTGGGTGCCCTGCTTGAGCATCACGATTGGACAAGATGACCTCTAGATGTCTCTTCAAATCTTAATCATTCTGTGTTTCTGTATGTCTGTGATTTTACATTTTTTTAGCCACTGAAGTGTTTGTCACAGCAAACATGACTATCCTCTGTAGCAGTTGTGTACTTTAGTCTGAATAAGCAAAAGGACAAATAAGTTTCTCTTCCTGAAGATTTTAACGTGGCCCCTCTCCCCTTCCAACAGTTAAAAGTTATATAAAATCTTACCTTCTTGTCATAAACTGCGTAACAAGGATTTTTTTTGGTTGGCAAAGAAAAATATCCTAAAGCGAATTAAAATTCAATAACAGAATTTGATCAGCTAATTTAGTTTTAAATCCTCCCATCTGTGCAACCAATAATCACAACTGGTGTAATTATCCAATTGTTGTTCAGTTTGTAGCAATCTTATTACTGTAAACAAAACACTGTGTTAACATTAATTGCTTTTTAATGATGCTTTTTGTGCAATGGCTACAAAACATCTATACTAAAATTAACAACATGGAAATTAATGTTCTGTGTACATTTTTTTCCACCTCCTCCTTCCACCTGGAGAGGTACAGAGTACTTCTGTGGATTTCAGTCCTTCTCATAAAGTTTCAAATATCTTTATCTAACTGTAGTTTCCACTCCTGTATGAATCTGACATTTCATCGCTCTTTAAATAAGTCTATTTTATCTCTCATCATTGTATTTTCAGTCAGATTTTCCTGAAACTGACTGTTCACATATATCAACTCTACTTTAACACTCTAATGGTCTCTTTCACTAACACTTTGCAGCATTTATATCTAATCCTTGTTATGTTTTGATTTCTTTGCTTGTTTTATATTTATTTTATTTTGCACTGATATCAGAGCTTGTTCATTTGTTAGTTTAGGAACTGGATGTTCTCAGCGGGGAAAAAAAATATTCAGAGCTACCTCTTTCTGTCCTGTTGAGTGTTTTCTGTACATTAGTCTATTATCCTTCCAATCACATGCATTTTATTTTTTTTCTCTCACTTAAGTACCTTCAAATTACCAGCAGCAATGACACTGTAAATGGGAAACAATATAGGTAAATAGCTCTAATCTTCAGCTAGCTATTAATCCCCATTGTACTAAAAATAACAGCTAATATCAGGACTCTGGTTCTGCAAACTACTTATTCAAGTTGTTAATTTAAAGGTACTTTGCTAGTTTATAGACCATGCTGGTTTTGTACTTAAATAAAACTCTAGTTCACCGATGGTGTTTTCTTCTAGAAGAAAAGCAAAAACACATGGCCTCAATTCATACTACCTGAAGACTGGAAGTGATAGAACACCACAGAATTTTGTGGAAGGTGATAGCAAACATTTTCTTCACATATCAAAAATATTTCTTCCACTTCGCTATTCATGAATTTTCTTGGAATACCAGTTATTTTTGGATGTTTTATTGGCATTGATTTTAAAATTAGAAACAGCTTTACAGTTTCTAGTGGCTAGTTTCTAGTAGCTTGAACAACCGTTCCAGGAAAATGACCTGCTTCCTGTTGATTTCAGCATTACCATCGTTATCTATTTAACCTCTTGACATTGTTCAGATACAATAACTGGTTTTCCCTGAACTTTTTCTGAAAGACAATATTTCTTTTTGTATTTACCTTTTCACATTGTCTCCCAAGTTTGACCTTCTCTCTCCATTTGCCACAACCGTGTCACTTACACTGTACACCTTAACTTAATGGTTATTTCAGAAGCATCACAGGGAAGGTTGTGCCTTCAAAAGACACCTTCACAGACTTGTGGGAGTGTTCACTGCCTACCAGGAGGGATTTTTCTGCCTATAGTGTGGTTCATCAAAGTGTCTGAAGATTGGTTGGACCAGTTTGGACCCAGAATATGAATATCAAACCCAAACACAGAGTTAACAAACACAGTGACTATTGTAGCTAACCAAAACAGGCAAGGGAAGGAGTTTTACTCTCCTTACATAGAAGTTCTGGAGTTAGAAATTTAGCATTCCCTGCCTGTAGACAAATTTTACTTTTGAGAATTCCCCTAAATTTCTCTAGTAAATTAATGAAAATGAGTTCCTTCTAAAGAGTGGGATGGGAAGTCATTATTATAAAATATATATGTATTGCCAGCAAATGTTCAGTGAACTGAGGGGATAGCTACCCCAGTTTTGAGAAAATAATTCATTCTGTTGTATAATGACAGCTATGATTATGACTATTCCATTGAGTCTGTAGTTGTAATTTTGGATTTGTTTTGACTTTTCCTTTAATAAAATAGTTTAATAAAAGATTAAAATAATGTAGCACATTTATTGTCTCTTCAAAAGTAAATCCTGATTTAAAAGAAATGCATACAAACTTACGGACTATTTCAGTTCCTTTTAGTTGCTCTGTACCACTGAAAAATGTTTTTTCTGGTAATTTTCAACTAGTTAAACCAATTTTAATTGGTTTTACTGATTACAATGTCATGTGTATACAAACCAAAGGAATCCTGTTAAAGACAAGCACTAATACTGTTGCAGAAATGTGCTTCAGTGTAGTTCTAAAGTCCGCCTTTATGGTATATGAACAGGATCATGTGTTCAGTTAATTCATGGTTGGACTGGACCAATAATTCTGATACTGTATTTGGTGTGAAAGGAAAGAGACACCACTAAGCATTATAATAAGAATCATGATTAACATGGATATGTTAAATATGAAGCATTTTGACATATGGAGAAAAGCTTAATGCTGTTTCTAGTCCTAAATGAGAAAAATAAAGAGTAAATAAATAAACAAAAACTTCACTCCAAATCTGTTTTGAAGTAATTTTAATTTATGCAGTTTTAAATAAAAAGTGTTGTGCCTTTGAATTTCAGATTCAACTCTAAAGGACAATCATCTCAAACATGAAACATGTACAACCAACAGAAGGCACTGGTGGGTACGAAATTTTTATAAATATCATGTTTTCTGAAATAACAGTAACAAAAGGTCCCCATTGTGACCTGGAGTGAAAACTTCTTCATTTCTATTAATGAAATTTTAAAACAGGAGATAAGCAGACCACCTGAAATTATTTTTGAAGTACAGATTAAGCTGTACATTCTGTAAGTTGAATTGCGTAGATTCTCTTGCTTGACTATGTTCCTCTCATATTTAATCAGGCAAAATTATGTAGTTTACTTGATTTCAGACTGATATTACACATTACCTTTGATACTGGCATGATTGTGGTACTTTTTGTTGAGGTTAATTCAACACTATACTTGATCTTGTGACTGTTCTACACACAGATTTTTCCTTAAACTGCAATCATATATTTTATATAGTCAATTCTGATGAAAAGAATTGGGGGTTTTGTTGAGCTTTTAACTTCAGTAGAAAATTGATATAATCTATATAGTTTTACCCCACAGCGTTCTCATTAAAGGAATAAGCACTATTCAAAATTGATACAGTACCTAGTCAATAGATGGTAAAAGTGATAACTGATGGATATCAAAATGTAATCACAAATCTTGTAGCCTCAAGAATTAATCCTCAGTCCAGCACAACTTGATGTCTCTATCAGAGATGTGAAGAAAATCTGAACAATTCTCTATCAAGCCTTATAGACAAGCAAGGACTAGTGAAGTGATAGATAACAACAGGGGTAATTTTTAAACTGAGACAAGCCATTTTTAAGAGGGTCACAGTCAAAGTGGAATAATGGCCTCTGTCAGCTACCATTTTTCCTAGAGTCAGATGAAAAGACATAAATATGGAGCAACAAAAGATTATTGAATGGGAACTGCATCCTGGGAAGAAGCAATGACCTTGAGAAAGATTTAGTGTTTGGCCACAGTGCAGAATCATCAGACCACGAATATCCAAAAGCATTAAAAAATTCAAGGACTAAAATTGAAGGCAGACAAATTAAAAGAAGAGGAAAGACGTATTATAATGGTGATTAACCTTTTGTAAAAATTCCTTGAAAAGTGCTGGAGGCACTTTCATAAAAGTTTTTGAGCTAAGACTATCTTTGTAAAATCTGTACTTATTCATCCAAAAATTATTAGATTCAACGAAGGTATTGCAAGGTGAAATTTTATAGAGGATATTATGTAGGAGCTTCAAATAGAAGTTCATTAAAGCTCTTTTTAGCCTTAAATATGGTGAAGGAGAAAAAAATGTAAGAAGGGACCTACAGTGTTAACTGGCCTTAGAATTCCTGTTGAAGAGGATTCCCAAATGAAAAACAGGCTTTGGAAAATTATATTGAAACACAAGCAGATGCTATTTTAAAGAATCAGCATGTTCTCCATATTAGCCTTCTAGGAAAATATTTCATTTTCAGTACAGTGAAACTCTAATTACACTGTGTTCCAGACTATCGTAAGAATGCTGTCAGCTCAAAGTTCATATATAATGAAGTTTCCGTAAAACCATCAGCACAGAGAATGGGCATACAGTTAAGAGAACAATAATATAATTAATGGCAATTTATGAGAATACACTTTCATATCTGTATTTCCCCCCTCCTCAGAGAGTAATTTCCAGCATGTAGAGCTGCAAGGAAGAATACAACAAGGCACTTTAGCTCTGTATTTAGTCTGTATTACAGGAAGCCTTACTACTCAAGCAGATGACTTTTCAGAGTACAGCCTGTGATTTGGGGGTGATAAACGAATGAGACAAATTGCAGCTTTTGTCCATTACAGATAAAAAAAAAATGGAGTGACAACAGTAACCACCTTCTCCCACTTGCTAGTCTCATTTCCTCTTTTTCCCTGTTCTTTTTGATGTTATTGATTACCTCAAAAAAATCCACCTTTTTTCCTTTCAGCATGACTTTCAGATTTATAGACGATCCACTTTAGAACCTGCTTTAATTAGGTATTGGTTAATTAATCCCTAAAGCTCCTGTGAAACAAATCCCTCATTAAAAATCCCCATGAAAAATATGCATAATTCTCTATGAAAAATATGCATAATTTTGTTACATGCATATTACACCATCTTTTCTTTTTGTCATTCCAGTCACCAAACAAGGCTAAGATATCCTGAGTCAAAAAGCCAAATGAATTTTTAAGAAAAGCTTTAAAGACCATGAGTGAAACCTTGGTCACACTGAAATTGGTACTCATTTGCTTTTGATTTACTAGGGCCAGGCTTTCAAAACAGATCTTCCAAAAATGCTATCAAATTTCTACAAACCTATTTAGTTTCAAATATGAAGTGACTTCAGAATCACATACATATTATAGGAACATTAGATTTATAATAAGGAAGGCAGCTTCAGCATTTCTTATGTGTCTCATGTCCTAATTTGCTACTATTCTGTAAAATATCTTGATTTATTTATTAATAAATTGGACAGAAGTTGTGATATGACACTTTTAAGCCATACATAGTATGTGCATCATCAGGAGACTTGTTCATGAAATATATACAATATATTCTATACATAATAATGAGACTCACTATTAAATAATTACATTGGGGAATGAAGATTGCCTGGAATGCAAATGCAGCATGAAGAGGGATCTGTCTCAGCAAAAATTCTTCAATATCTCAGTGGATGTGCTTATTGTCATGTTGTAAAAGCAAACTCTACGTGCTCATGTCCATGTCAGAGTGACAGCTTTAAGAGGCCATTTTTCCAAATAAGTAGAATATAAAAACATGCCAAGCACATATTTCACTAGACAAATACATTTTCTTCTTATTGAAATTTTGTATCTAGGCAAAAGAGCTTGCATGACTAAAATAAAAAAGCTCAAATATGACAGCATGATTTACAGCTTCCCTAGTGAACAACCATACAGAAAACAGGAATAAAATAAAAGGCAATAAAAATGTGTAAAGTTACTTATGGCAGATTACAATTATGGTAGCTTCGATTCTTAATTTTGTGCAGTATTGCTATAGATGAAGGATGAAGTGAGAACACAAGGGTCAAGAGAAAAAATTCCAGAGTGGATGGCTAACATTATTTATCAGTTAAATTATTATTTCATGTTTATATAGTTACGCATATGACATACATGGAATTTTTACATTATGATATATCGATCCTGAAATACTTTGTACCATAATATTGCACTTTCAGCAAGTGAGGCAAAGCGGTTCCCTGTAGAATAATGTCAGTCAAAATCAGAGCAAACAGTAATATAAGTAAGAATACTCAGAAATTATGAGTGTCTATGTCATTACTCCAAATCCTAACACTATTTCTAATAAGGTGATCCCACTAAAATTCCGAAAGAGTTAAGAGCTTTAAAAAAAACCCATAGGATGCAGTAGAGTGAGGAATGAGTTGTCAGAAACCATCTGGAGAGAAAGGTTGACAGAGAAAAGGACTTCAGAAGTCTCAGTAGGGTTTTTCCAGGAAGCAATAAACCTTAGGGAGAAGTGAATAGATATGTACAGTCTACATTTTTGTTGTTTACATACTTGCTTTGAGCCCCCAAAGCCCTTTGTTTTACACGAACTGTTATTTCCTTTGGCAGGCTGCACTGTCAAGAGACCCCATTGCTGTTTCCCTGAGGGGAAATAATCATAGCACTGGAGTTAAAGCAGACTATGGAGCTATGGCTGTGGGGCCGAGTGCCAGTATTACCCTGACAGCTGATACTTTGGAAACAAGCATGAAGAAGACCTGGAGGACTTCAGCTTAGCCTTCTGTCAGAGGTGGTGACTTAGAGCCTGAGATTATGAGAGTATTATATCTGCAACTCCTAAAGAAACTGCTGAAATGAATACTCCTAAGATGTCTTGCACAGCTATGTCAAAATAACACAGGGAATTGCAGTTGTCATTTAACAGGTTGGGCTTTTTTGAGCAAGGTGCATTATCAAATGCTGCGTTTTTCAAACATCTCATGTTCAGGGTTTTTTATGCTCATTAAAAAGCTACAACTAGAAAGGGATATGCTAACTAGGTCTATTTGGTAATATGAAAAAGTAACTTGAATATCATCCTTTGATTAAGGACAATAGATTCTTTAGATAATTGCCTACGTAAGGTGCATGAGTATTTTGTAAGCGTTATTGATGCTGTGCAGTTATTGCACTCCTTTGCTTTGATTTAGTGCTCATCTTGAAGCCAGTGAAGTCTATTTCGAGAGAGGATATCTTGTGAACAATGATCAAAGTGTAAATTTATGCAAATTCAATGCTTCACCTTAATTACCTTGATGGCACTTGTCAGCAGCCTTTTCCATGCTTTCACTGATTAGCAAGCTATCACAAATAATTATTATTTCATCTGCAATTACAATGATGCTGTGCATTGGCTTATTGCCCAGCCAGTGTATTGCATCCCGCCCCTCAGCCTGCTCTGCTGAAGTTATGCCACACTGCACATCATGAACCAGCATCCCGATTTTCAATCAGGCACCATAAACTCCTGAACTTCATGATCCCATAAGGCAGGTTTTCTCTAAATTTCCACAAGGAGAATTGCTACATGAAATTGTTAAGTGTAGTCTGGAAAGTTGCGAGGGCAGATAGGTCTCTTTTCTTCATGATCATTTCTCATCATCCCCACTTTCTCTACAAAAATCTCTTTCACTTCTCTTGTCCCCTTTTTTTTGTCAGAGTATTTTATTTGAGCAAATCAAATTCTGCTACTGTTGAAAAATGAAATATGAACTTTAGAGGTTAACAAATTGCTACCAGGCAGTCCAAGGTTATACTTGCAAAGTGGGTTCTACAATATAGAAATGGATATGATTCCAACTTGTTGGAGTGCTTGAGTAAACCCCAGTGCTAAGAGGAACTCAAATACCTCTTTGTTCCTTTTCCCATTTGAGTAATGGAGCAGGAAATGTAAGAAAAAACAAGTCCTGCCCCCATTTCAGTTTATTTATAATCATACTGGATATGGTTGTGTGTATTGAGAAGAGCATGATGAGTGCAGAGAAGTGAATGGCTGGCTGGTTTTCTTTATGAATGCTTATATATCATTTTAAATCACTAGCTATGGCTGACAAGCAAAAAGAGAGAAAATAGAAAAATAAAAAAAAGCAATTAAGTGGCAACATATGGTCAAATATGTAATCTCTTAAATCAGGAATAAAAACTAAAAATATTGAAAGGGAAGCCTGAAGCAGTGTTTCCATAGTTTAATGGCAAAATACAGTTTATTGACTCTTCAAGGTCAGAAGAAAAACACCTCAAACATAAATAAATGTTGCAGCTGCACCAACCTGTATTAAAAAAGAGAAGCTGAGGATGATACAGAGAAACTGGAATTAATAGCAGCCATCAGCTCTAAAATCATAAATGGCAACTAGCTGTAAAACATAAATCCAGCAGTCCATGAGCAGAAAGTCACATTTTTAAGTAGTCCCTGAAAGACTATACAGGAGCTCAAGCAGAACGTTAGATTTACTAACTGTATAATGATTAGATAAAAGGAAAGAACTTGAATTAAACTTGTCATAAATTAAAGGAGAAACATTCCAACTTAAACTGAAACATCTGCAAGATATTAAAACATGTTGCTTACTGCTGCACATGTTGAAACTCCAAATCAGTGTCCTGAAATCTACAGAAGAATGAGCTTTAATAAATAATCTATAATCTAAATCTTTAATTCAATGACTGTATTTACCAGATCAACCCTGGGTGTGATGGGAGCCTCTAGCTCATGTAATGATATCTACACTGTAACATAAGGGTCCATGCCAACCAAGAAATCTGCACGGTCTGTCAAATACAGCAAGGGACCTTTAGGAAACTCATACTTTCTGTTTTGGTATCTATAGGCCAGATGATCTTAAGTCTAGGTTACTAGAGTTAAGTAACTGACTTGGATTCGGTGTTGGAAATAATGAAATACCAACATCCTAAACTGCATCTCCTCCTAATTGTCTCAAAAAATTGTACTCAAAAACTGTGATGAACAAAACTCTATGAAGTGGATATATGTCCCCTTGGTCCAGCTTGGTGAAAGGCCCAAAGCAGTCTCAAATATGAAACTAAATTATCATTAGATATAGGAAGGCACAAAATCCCATGTGTGCAGTCCTCCATAAGAAGTGATTGTGTACCTAGGTAGCCCAGGAAAGACTGGAATGAAAGGAGTCATTAAACTGCAGTATCTAAAAATCCTTGTAGATGGCAGAGTGATACTCTCAAATTAATGGCTTAAAAGAAGCCACCAACCACCACACACCTAAACTCACAACAAAAGAGAGGCAGTAGAAAAAGGAACATTGAGTTATGTAGCTAATTCCTGCAACATTACAAAATGAAAACAGGAATCAAGAAAGTTTATCATCCCAAATATGTTTTAGTACATCATCATTGTGAAGCCACACCCAATCTTTACTTAAAGCCTTTCCTCCTGTAGAACCATGGAATCAACTTATATTGGAAATCCCCTGGAGTCATGCTAGAATGTATTTCTGGATATGCGTGGAATTGCAGATGACAAAATAAAAGAATTCTCAATCAATTTCTTTTCCTACCACTGGGAAAAATTGGTATGATTTCCTTTTCACTGATGGGAAGTGAAATCCTTCCTAATATTAAAGTGTTCCTGAATTAGTGAGCTGAAATAGAATGCACTAACACTTAAGACTTGCTTTGCTTAGTGGAAAATGCAGCTATTCATGTCTGAAATGCTTTACTAAAAGATCCGTAATTCCACTTTTATGCTAAAACTGTAGAAGTTTGAAATAGAGAAAAACTATATAACCTAATTAAACTATTTCTGAAGTTTTAGCAGTTGCACATTAACGAGGACTTTGGTCAGCCTACCTTTAAAGGCATTAATGAGGTTATTTGCTGGGTTGGAAAATGTTCCACAACCTGCCAGAACACAGGCAGGAAGTTGTTCCAGCTATTTGCCCTTCAATTACGTCGTCGTGCTTCTTCACTTTTATGCCTTATTAACTGCCATGAAGTTAAACATGAGGATGCTGAGTATTGCTGTAATGCAGTAAGCATGTGTTGCATACATTACTGAGTTTTTTCCATTGCCCTTGGCAAACAGAAATGTTTACAGCTCAAGTGCTGCATGCAGGTGATTTTACATGCCATGGAACAAGGCACACTCTGCTAAACCGCTTTGCCCCACTAGATCTGATTTGTAAACCATAATTACTGAATGAGTGTTCCTTATGATCTGTGATACCGTATCCATGAAAAAGAATTTTTATTAACAAGACAATGTAGATTAATGCCTGGTGCTGAGCGTATTGATGATATAATAATTTGCACATAATAACTATGAGCAAGCATTTGCTAATGGACTAATTTACCTTACTGCTGGAAGAATGCTTGTGACAAAGTCTATTTCATATAAATCTGTTGACTAAATCTGTTTTTTGACTTCTGCTTTCTCATTGTCCTAGTGCAGAAATCTTAACAGTGAAAACCTAGTAGTTTACATATCTTCCTGCCACATGTTTATACTAACAAGATTATACCTGTGGATTATTTGCAGCCTGAAATGGTACTATATAAATCAATTTTCTATTCTATAAGATTCACCTTTACTGGAAAACTACAGTAGCAACAAATCATGTGTGAATTTACTGTTGCACTGCTTTTGGAAATATCATCTTAATAATCATTCAGCACATGAAGAATTTTCTTACTAACTACTTGCCCTGTGAAATTAACTCTAGTGTATGATTCAATTCAACATGCTTCAAAGAGAGCAAAATAAGCATTTAAACTGGATGAACATAAAAGCCCAGCCATCAAACATTGGTACAAATAGAGATGACCAGTAAAGGAAACCAATGATAATATGAAGAATTATCTTTCCAGAATGGCTGTAAGGTTCTGTCCAAATCTTGCTTACTTTATCACACAGCCTTGAGATTCCTCATACAGAGGTATTCAATAATTTTTGCTAACTCATCCCTCTGCTTTGGTGTCTAATTCTAAAATCCACCAGTAACATAGTATTTGACAATAGTAGTTCATTATATAATTAGTATTTCTTTATTATGCCTGAATAGCTTGCAAGGCTATGTCTAGTCTATGACAAACCTTGTAACTGAACACTGACCATGGTCACTGTCCTCTGTATCTGGACCAAGTGTGAGGCATAGGAACAAGCTGTCCAGTAGGGGTCCTAGACAGGAGAGTGTTACAAATGGGTCAAAGAAAAGGCTCCTGCATAGCCCATTCCTGCATTATCAGAGGTTTCTTTAGTCATCCTTCTCTCCAAAATCAAGCCTGAATTTAAGAGTCTGTGCTGAACGCACTGTAGACAAAGCCCTTTTTCATCATCCCTCTATTGAAAGTGGCATCTTCAGTTCTGGATGTTACAGCAGTTTCAGATTAGCTTTAAAGGGCTCTAATTCTGCCTATCTGTAGATGAGTTTTTCTGAGAAGATTCTCTCTGCTCCCCTGGCAAGTTTTTTTACTAGAAACACAGATAAACTTTGATCATGTAACTGGTGTAAAAAGTTCAGGAAAAAACCTCACCCTCAGAATAGTATCACACATATCCAGAAATAGTCATCTGCCATAAACTTCAACCAGCCAGAATGAACATGAACAGCCAGAATTTTTTGTTCTCTTTGTTCTGCTGTACTATCACAAGCACACTCTCTAGAGCATGTGCTTTGTGTCATATTCAATAGGAAACCAAAATTTTCAAATTCACCCTTTACAAAAGCCAGTAAGTCAGCCAGTGGCTTTCTACTGGATGTTAAATATTCCCTGAGATTATTTCCATGAGACTGTACTAGAACAAATGGATTATTTCAGCAACATAGGCATTCCAGAATCTCAAGGATCACTTTCTAGACAGACTGCAGGACATATAATCATGTTGTGAAAAAAAGCTGCCATGGAAATTGTTTAAAAAATTTCTTCTAAAATCTTAGCAAACCAAAATGTAGCCTAGGATGACTGCTGCATGATTCACAGCAGTATACCTGATCATTTTGAAGACAGTGGCTTTGTCACACGGGCATGACAAAAAAGCAGTGACACTCCTAGTAGGGAACTCTGAGCAAAGATGATATAGATGGAAAGAACTGAAACAGGATGAAATGTATTCCAACAGCAGGTAACATTCTATAGAAGCAGAAAGGTAACAAATGAGTTCAGTCTGCAGGGAGATGGTGATTTATACTTTGATTTGGTCAGATTGTATACAAGTTGTATGCCTGTCTCGATCTGTTCTTTGTGATAAACTTCTAATGAGGTAGACATCTTCAAATCAAAAGTAGCAATTTTATATAATACTCTATTGATACTGCTGTAAAGAGTTACTTCTTTTATAAGAGGATTTTTCTAATCATGTGTACTTGGGCTATGTAAAAAAAGTCTCCCATTCCCTATAAATGTTATTGCAATACTAATGCAAATATCTGTAGGAGCATATGGATGGAGAGAATACATTTTTTTTCAATATCATCTACTTAGTCAACACTTTTACTTATTTTATACCTAGTTAACCCAGAGCTATTTTATTTCTGTCCTTCAAAAAGCTGGAACAAGGAGAACAACCATCTGACAAGAATGGTGTCAGTATCAATAGAATGTACCAAAACCAATTCTGAGCCAGGGTGCTTATGATTCATGAAACTGAAAACATTTCACCAAGACTATTCAAATTCAATAAACTATAAGGAGTTGTTGGCATAGATTTTTCCATCTTCTGAGCCCCTGGTCAATATTTATATTTCTGTTTCAGAGGCTGTGTTGAAAATACAGCAATTTTTTCCTCTTCCACTAAAATGAAGGGCTTTGAGAAACAAGTCATCCTCTGCCTCCCTTAATAGTAAAAAACCCCTGACCAGGTGAGGCTGAAAATAGGGCTCTAGTTTGTAGAAAATGAAGAAATATTACAGATCAAAAGCCTGGTCTATGTGAGAATCCTGTCTTTCATTTCCATTCTCATTAAGTTATTTTTAATTAAGTTACTTGTCCATGTGCTCTGATTGTGGAATATTGAAACACAAAAATAATAACTAACTAAAAAGTTAATCAAATACTAAACTAAATAAATAGATACTCTTTCCTGCCCCAGATTCATTTAAATTAACCACTGATGATAGCTACAACAAGGCATAAACTATTCTACTCCATTACCACCTGCTTGCAAAGTAGTTCATAGTTCAGTTCCCATGGCATGAAGTACAGCAGGCAATAAAAACCAATCTAGATAGAGCCCTTGTTAAAACTAACTTACTGAAGATACTTTTGAATATTTTTTCTTATTTCCTTTTAATTTTTACTCAGGCTTCTCAAGTGAATTGGGTACATGTGATCAGGAGAGGTCAGCATTTCATGGGTAGAGGACTTAATCAAACTTTACAACTCAAATAAAAAATCTGTAGGAATTTGAATTTCATTATTTTTCATACTCTTGAGAACACTTATACATCAATGTTCTGATATTTTGCAAACTCAGAGAATGAGCTCAGGTGGTCCAGTCTCTTAACATGGGGCTAACCGTGCTCTCTGTAGCCTGAAGAGAAAACTGGGCTATATCACATGTTTTGCAAAAAGTCTTATGGAGAAGGTAGGGGTCCGCTGTTAGTGCACTAAATATTGACTCTACAGTAAAGAGCATCCCAGTAAATGTAAGACAGGAGGAAAATTAACTGGAACTGAAACTGACTTGAAGTTTATCATGAAAATTCTGTTCCAAGCAAAATGTTCTAGTTTAGGATGCTGCAATTTGTCAGTGACTGTTCGTATGGGAGGCTGAAAGCTTCTTCACCAAGTTTATTTGTGTGTGCTTATTAATTATGCTGCTAAGGCAATCTGTGCTGGACATAAATTCATGGTATGCTAAATATTATAACCATCATTAAAACTTCATTAAAATATAAGGCATCTGAAGTGCATTTTTGACGATGGAAGAAGCAATAAATTCTGTATCATGTGGTTTAGCAGTCATGAAGTGATAATGAACAGCATGTCATAAACTACTAAACTTAGAGACTGTGTTAAAAAGTATTTTAACATCAGTAATTTTCAATCACTGGAACAATGGTCAGGTTATAACATTTTAATAGACAAGAAGAAATTAATATATAAAGATCAGTAGACAGGCAGATGTTATATTTATCTTTCCTGACTTTTAAAGTAATAGAACTGTTTAAAGATCAATGCAAATGTAGAAAATCTTCACCATCACAATCATATCTGTCATTAATCTTTTGTATTGTGACATCACTAGCAATTATGTCTTTCACCTGAATGCATTAATGCATCTGAAAATTTAAAACTGTAGCATACTGTGGTGAGAATTTTTTTCCCTTAAAATACAAAATATCTCTCCTTTTCTGTTTCTTCCATGGATTTAGTGTAGCTTTAGCCTTCAGACTTTTTGCTTATGGAGGTCACCAGGTAATCCTGAAAAGATTTTGTGGGTAAATGAATTGATATAAAATTGATTTAGTGTAGTTAAACAGAAAACAATCTCAAGATTTTAGGCCCAAACTACTACATGAAGGATCAGCAGACAATAAAGATCCTGCAGCCTAGATTTATATGATGTAGTTGCACAAGTGAGATTGAGAGAACAACTAAAGACAAAGAAGTTCAACAAGTAATTTGAATTAAAATTAAGTCCTATATTAATATTGTTGGATTGTTGGTTTTTTGGCACAAACAGCTTTTTTTTTTTTTCTCTAGCTAAAATCTAAGCCCTGGAAATATAATTATTTAGCATATCATCAGTATAGACTGTTTTTTTCAGTTTATTTTTGTGGCTTTTTTCCTTCACTACATCAATTCCTCAGGCATCCTGCTGTCTACAGGCAAGATCCATGTGTGCAAACATGCTATTATGCAGTGGCCATAAAGGAAAGTGTCCGGAGATAACTAACAAAACAAAATCTGTTGTGCACACAACAGCATACTCCTCTCAGGAATGGAACCTAGTATTGTCTTTGATTGAAGTTTAAATGTTTTCAATAGCACTTCTACTCTTTCTCCCCTTCACTTACCTCCCAGATGCTCATAAGAGAGTCAGGCAGAAAGGGAAACTTGAAACACTTTACAGTAGTTAGGGGTATGCTCTTCAAGGATGTTGTACCCTGTAATGCTTTCTAAATGCTTATTATCTTCAAAAAGACTCCATGAGGTGAGAGATGAGATGAGATGAGATGAGATGATGGAAAACAACTGATTAAATGTGCAAGTTGTCATGCACAAGTCCTTGTAGGTCTTAACACTCTGAGACCAAAACTGACAATTAAGATGGGAGAATTCAATAAGTGTCCTACAACTAGTCTTCAGTATCACAGAAGCATAACAGCTAAATTCTACTTTCTTGCAATAAGTAACAACATACATTTCTTACATTGTAATCTTTAGTATCTCTGTTGTACATGCTATTATCTGTCTATTAAGTTGGCTTGCATGTTTTCTTAAAGCTGGTACAGCTTTCAAGAAAATTATTCACTTGGGCAAGTAATTTTGAACTGCAAAGGTAGACTTCTTAATTTGAGCATTAGAAAAGAACACATTGCTAAAACTTACTGCTGTTGAAAACTATAGCAACTTCAAATTCTAAATCCCTTCAGGAGTTTAACGCAAATAATTTCTAGCCAACTATTTACCTTATTTCATTATGTTTCTCTTTCTTTTAATCCTAAACACTAGAGAACTCAGCTATATAAATTAAAATCCAGATTCAGACTGTCATTTTTTCGAAACCTCCTAAGGAGCTGAATCACATATTTTTTCATTTAATGGGAAAATACTAAAAGTAGATGTGCTTTCTAGTACATATCAAACCATATTTTTTATTGCACAACAAAATGAAACCTGGGACTGAGAATGTTTCCCACTTGCAAACAAAATATTTAGTTTATTTTATTTAGGAGAAAGGATATTTTTCTTCTTGCTGTCCTTGGGGTAGCAGATATGAAAGGACAGCACTGAAATCACTTTCTAATAAAAAGATGACAAAATAGTCCATGAAAATGGAAATCAATGAAAACTAGAGCACTGATTCCACTACAATGATTTCAGCACAAAATAGTCCAGCATCCACACAAAGTTTTAAAATCTTCACTGAACTCAGAAACTAATGGAACTTAATTATTTATATAACTAGGAACTTAGTCCTGGGAGATGTAATCCTAAACCAGTGACTCTCATCTTGTGTGATTGCTGACCACAGGTTGGTAGGATAACTGCTTTGAACATCTTGGGCAAGACAGCTCCTCCTCTCCTGTAGTAAACAAAAGCCATGTGACAAAACAGCTAAAGTCTAAGTCAAAATATGCCCTAGAGAGAGAATAGGAGAGAGTGAGGACCATCTTCTTTACAAAGAACTCTAGGAAATAAAGCACTGCAAAGAAAGGCAGACCTCTTCCAATAAATAATCCCTGCAGGTTTTGCCAGTCTGATCTGGGAGAAACATTCACTCTCTGCTTCACATCTGGAGAATGGGTGAGCAACTGGCAGCAGAATCTGTCAGTAGGATAGTATTTAATCCCATTTAATTAATTGTTATCTAATCTTTCAGTGAAGGACAAGAATAAATTTAAAAGATGAGGAAAAAAGAATCCTATCACCATCTCCCTATTTTGAGAAGTAGTGACACATTATTAATATAAGTGCTGGTCAGAGTCTCAGCATCAGTAGTCTAGACTACTTCTTAGCAATCTTTATATCTGGGAATGACTTTATGTTTAAAATCAGAGATTTCACAACTCTACAGGGGTAGTGGTCAGATTTCTGAAAGTAGGTATCAGCTTTCCACTACTAAGCTCAAACTATTAAATAAGAGATATTACTTTCAGAAAGCTGTTTCATGGTTCATGTTGAAATGCATTGATCGCAGCCTGGTTTCTAGCGGCCCAATTTTCCACATGAGAAGATGAATTAAAAAATAAAAGAAAATCCACTAAAAGTTTGCATTTGTTAACAACTTGGTTGGTTTTCTCGGTACAAAAGGGAAAGAATGCAGAACCAGACTAAAGAACAATTTGCTTTCATCCTCCAGAGTGTACTGTCATCAGAGCAAATCATAGCAGTAGGTCAGATGTGAGAATTCTATTTCCTCTTGTTACTATCATATTTTATTAAAAAAAAAGTCCACATGTTCCAATCTGTCTGCTTTCACTGTGTGAAATTTACTTTAAAAACATACAGTAAAAGTAATGTATGAGCAATTTAGTTCTCCATAAAAATGCCACAGTGAGAGGTCTCAGAAAATTACCAAGGATAGTGCAATGTTAATATATCTGTGCCAAAGAACTCCACAGTAATTTGTATTCTTCAGCTCCTAGTGTGACTTAAAGTTGTTGCTCAAAGAATTCTTAAATGGGGCAGTCAAGCAGCTTCATATATTTGCTAACAAAGAAATTTACACTGCTGTGTTAAAACCTTAAATAACAAAACTATACATTATTTTGTCATGCCAAATGTGTAAGAGAGGAAGGAAAGTTTCATACAGGTCTTAAGGGGAAGTCACTGTAGCGCCAGAGTTTAAATTATATTGTCTATACAGATGCTACATTGAATTAACCCCCAGAGCACGTACTGGCTTCTGCTGAAAGAGAGAATCCTAGAAATTCTTTTGTTACAGAACCCAGAGTGTCACAACTAAGAAAATGCTTCTTCATTTGCACCTATGATAAGCATGCCCAAACATATATAGCCACATACACTCTGTGAGCGTAATAAAAGTCTTCCTTAATTTTGTAGGCATGTTCTTCTTTGTCATATCTTGTCAGAACTTCTTTTAGTCCATGTGTCAGTGCCCTGACTGGACTGAGTACAACAGTGTTGTTGCCTAATTCAGCATTGTTCTCTCTCTACAGAGAGAAGTGGGAGAAGCATTGTTCGTTGTTCTGCGTATGAGATTACAAATTTCATGAATCATTGACTTATTTTCACTGGACCTGGGTTATCTTGATATAGTGCTGGTATATAGAAGGAATACATGGAAACTGGAGGAATATTTCATACATGTTTAATTTTTAACAGTCCACTGAGGTGCCTTGTAACTGTTTCCTCATGCAATTCCTCTTGCAATTTTTGAATTGCTTTGCCAGATTTATATGGAATATAATATAATAGCTAAAGTGACAGTATACGGTCAGTTTTAGAGGTTTCCAACTTGTTTTCAGAGCCAAAGCTAATTGCACTGAAAAGAGCAATACAAGGTTATCTATTAGGTCTTACCAGGATAAATTTGTACAGGCAACTAGGCACTGCAAACTGAAAAGACAGGCTCTGGACCTGTTTGCTCTTGGCATGTTGAACCTGTAAAGATGAAAAAGCCATGATGGAAGGATGCTCCAAATTCTAAATCAGTAAACAGCTTTGTTTTTCTATCACAAATTGTTCTTTGGAGTAATCTCAGCAAGATAGTATAATGCTGCATTATCCAATATTTACAAACTCTTTTCCAATTACATTAATATTAATATTATCAGCTACTTTATCTCACTAATTTTTTTTATAATATTGTGAACTTTTATGAGTCTTCTCAGTCCAAATCATATCATCCAGGAAGGAAAAAGTCAGGAAATGTATTAAATCCATAGACTGGTTAAACTGCATAGCAGATCTAAGCTTCTAACTATTGAACATATTTCAATATTAACATCTTGATGAATCTTTGCAGGATTCTGCATGAACTTAAAAATGTATTTTAACCTGTATTCTTGTAACTACTAGAGAAAATCAGATTAACATGATGAACATCTCCTTAGAATTGCTTACTGCCAGGTTGGATGGGGTTTTGAGTAACCTAGCCTAGTGAGAGCTGTCCCTGGCCATGGAAGGAAGGCTGGACATAAATAACACTAAGGTGATCTTCCAACTGAAACTATTATATGTTTCTACTATTCTATGAAGACGCCTATCTGTATTACTGAGTTTGGAAAACAGGTAGGAGCCAGTAGAAATATGCAGAAATTGTTCTGAAGATTTCTTGATTTAACATTTAGCAATGTTAAAGCAAGGCAGTGTGGGGTATGAGCTGTTCAGAGTTGATAGAAATATCCTAGAGCAAGTTTAAACACAAATTGGGAAAGATTTGGTTCACACATGTTGTATCCCATTAGATGTTTGTTTTATAATAGTCTTTCCAAACTTGCCATCAGAAACATAAATTTTTCTAAGATTTCATTCCATTTTGAATTTTCCTCATGTTTAAAAATAATGCAGATCTATTTAAAAGGACAAGCATTACCTTTTATTTCTTGGTATAAGCAAATCTATGACAAGCTCTGCTGAAAGGAAAATATTGCTACCCAAAGTCTGATAGGATAATATATTCTTGAGACTTCATATATTCATTAAAGAATAGTGACAAAAAACTTCATTGCAAAAAGAGGTAACTTTGGTGACAAAACTAAGAAATATTGGCAGTACTCTTAGCAATTTTTCTTTCCTTGTTTGCTCTTTAAAAATCATTAATAATGTTAATGAACAAATGGATGCAGTTAAGTAGCTCATCAATTAGGACACTGAATGAAGTAAATCAGAAAAATAAAATGAAGTTTTAGCTTCCCTGATCTTCCACTAGTGGACAAAACCAAAACCTTCAGAACTGTCAAAGGAATTTTCTTCTCAATTTCAGCAGCAGCTCCCTGAATAATGTCAGACTTCAGCCGAAGCTGATTCTTTTAAAGTATGGGAGCTAGAGGGGAAATTCTGAAATACAGAAATCATGGCTATAAAGATCTTTGGCACTCACTTTCTTAGATTACCTGAGTGACAGAGTAGACCCTATATCTTAGCAAAGCTTTCCATTATTTTTCTCTTAGAGCAGTGATTTGTACAGATTTATTTATCTCTCTATTTGCAGAATAATTTGTGTACCAAACATGAATTTCTGTGAAAGAGTTCTGGGTTGGTTTTTTTTTCCCTGATGTATATGGGAGAGTAGTAAAGGTCTTGAGGTCTGCCAAGAGATGATAAAGTGTGTATTTAATTTACTGAGTAGGTTATACTTTGCAAGAGATGCCATGTTCTTAAGGCTGGCACTCAAAAGGATGTAAAGCTTATGGAAATGTTCCTGATTAATTTTTTGAGGGTTTTCATGAGGAAGGGAAAGTTAGTAAATGTAGATTTTTAACTAGTGTTTCAATATGATAACCAAAAGCTAGCCACTGATGGTACAGCAGACTCTGAGTTATAGCAGCTTCTGAATGGTGCTACATTTTCCTGTGATGACTCATTGAGCTTTGAATTGAAGTGTCTGGCTGCCAATGAAAAATTTCACTTTTGTCCTTTTGAGTTTTAAGTAATTTTCTCCTATTAATTGCAATGAAGGGTTTGATTTTGGATTCAGGGTCTAATAACAAGATTTGGTTGGATGATAAAGGAAATTGCTGCTCTGTCTGTAGTGATGCAAGTATATACTAGTCCAGAGATAATTACACCTGAGTGCCTTCGCCTCTGTTCTTACTCTTTAATATTTTTAATTTTCTCAAAAATATTATGTATGTATTTATGTTAATAACATATTATGCTAGTGAATCAGGTAGGGGAATAAAGAGGAATTTAGAATACTCATTTTGTTTGGTGGGAAAATAATCAAAGCCATAATAATCTTTTCTTATGCTGAGTACATTAGATGTGGAAAGTGCCTGGCACTTGAGAAGGCAAAAGTATCTAATAATAGAAGGAGAAGATGGAGGCTGGCTGCCAAAAAAAGGTGGAATAGCTGGCAGTTGTGATGGATGACCTAGTAACAAAGATGAAGAAGTCTTAGCAGGAGTGCACAGATAGAGAATAAAACACACACTAAACGGAAAAGAGAGGAAATGGATCTGAAGTGTTTAAAATGCATTATTCAAAGCAATTGTGAAAAAAATATAACTTTATTTGCCACAAACCAAAGAAGACAAGAGAAAAATTGTCTTACAAAATTGCTCAGACTTCGTTCAATATTATTTTTCTGTGAGGAAAAAAAAATAGAAGATAGTAATTAGGGAATTGAAATTAATGACTGGAGAAAATCCATTAATGAGAAATAAAATTAGCCTAGTTCACAAATCACAGACAGCATCTGACAGGTACGCTGTGCATTTAAGTGTCTTAGGAGGACAGAACATATGCACAAAATATATTCAATTTTGAAAGATACCTTGATTTAACTACACAGAAAAACCTGGATTCTACCATTTTTATGGATGCAAAAAACAGTAAGTGGTAATTAATAATCAGTTGTACTCCCAAGGATTGTCTGGATTAAAGTGTTCTTCATAAGAAAAAACTTCCATACATAAGAATTTTTCATGTTTACAAATGACATAGATTAACCAGGAGTGCTTTCAAATTACTGGAAAGTGAGAATCATACAGTCAGCCATTATGGAAAAAAAATTTGAATTGAGAAAGAAAAGGCAGTGAGATGTCTGCAATGTAGTGATGTTTTGACATATTTGGTATAATGAAGTGGAAAAGTTGCATGAGATTAACAGTTTGCCCTACGCTACTCCCCCTCAGCAGGAAGCTTGCATATACTGCACTGAGTAAAAGGAGACAAGGAATTTCAGTCTCTTGTCCTTCAGCCACTTCACTGCTGACAAATGCATCACACACATTTGTATTATATTGTCCTGTCTTGGCCACATGCCTGCTTTTTCCTGCATAGGAGGATGGACTCCACTGCTGAGACACCTTTATACACTATGCTATCATGATCATTTTCTTTTTCCTATAGATCATGCTATCACTGGTTTGTTCTTGCTTCCTTTCCATTACTTTTGACAGCCTGAAATACACATTCTTCAGAAGGATACTAAAACAAGTGTATAAAAGTCTATTAAGTGACTAGAAGAATTCCCTCACACTAGTATCTGAAACCTTCACAAAAACTAAATTGTCTTCCTTCTTGAGAGACAAAATCCAATTACTTTTCTATTTTCTGGAGGAAATTAAAAGTAGTGACTTGACTAAGACCACATTAAAAATCTGTGATATAGGAGCGCATTGAAATCAAGACCCATGAACCTTGGACCACTGATTATGGTGATATATGTAATTCCCACTAGGAGATGGAAAAAAAGCAACGGAAGTAAATTTACTAGTGGATAACTGTGATCTGGTTTTGTATACAAAACCATAATAACTAAATCCCTGAGATGTTTTACAAAATGCTTGCTTAGTCTAGACATATGGATGTTTATCCTTTGCAGTTACCATAGTGCTTGGTGTAGTGCAAAATCCTACTGAAAAGACATGCAGTGATGCATCCACACCACTTCCAGTTGGCAGAACTGGCTTCCATTCACCTGCAAAAGCCTCCCTAATCATACAAAACAATAAATTATGGTCTTCTAGAGGCAGCTCACAGCCTTTCCACACGAACATTTTTTCATTCCTGAGGAGATGTAATCAGCCACATGGTCTGTAAATGTCAAAGACAGTGAACAAAGGTGCCAAAAACCCCCACAAGCAACAGTTACCAGTTCTATCTCTCCTGCAGAAGCAAAATGACTGTCATATTTACTGAGGAGAAAACGGATGAGTCAAAGCCTACTACAGACATTTGAAAGCACAACAGAAACATGTGTGTTAGTGTCTTGGTGTTGAGTACTGCACTTGAGCAAGTGCATTATAACTCTCACAGTAACTACCATAACATCACAGCTTCAACCCACAAATAAAAAAAATATCCTCCATAGATTTTTAATGTGTTGTCTTTTTAAAATCCTATTTTGGTGAACATTTTGATGAAAGATAAACACCATCTTTTAGATAAACATTAAAATTCCAACGAAGCCAAAGATAAAAGTTTAAGAAACATGCTCAGCTATGAGGAAATTCAAATGTAAATAACTAGCAAAACTTTTACTGTTGAATGTTCTAAAGTCCTCGTATGTTTTATGTTTTATATGCCATCTTACAATGGACCAGTTGATATTTCTAGAAAAGCTTTTGTCTGGACCAGTACTTAGTAGGAGAGACTCAACATAAAAGGAGTTTGTTTATCATGGTTATGTTTATATCTACTCTACTGTGAAGTGTAACTTGTTACAAGGAAGCAAGAACTTGTTACCAGCTAAATGATTTTATTCTTATTTTTTTCCATATGTTTTCAGAGTCAAATACTTCTGTTTTGATATAGCCTGTCTGAGACGATGTAATGAGACCTGTGGTGACAGCTTGTTCACTCTGGCATCATATAGGCTCAGAGAAAAGAATTATCTCCTGGTGACGTGAGATTTTTTTCCATGGATATGTGCCATAGTTTTCCAAGACCTCATTATCTGACTTTTCTCTTACATCCAGCTATCCTTACATTTTGTATCCGACTGCTTTTCTCTGCATTGTATTTTTTGCCTGATGAGATCAAGCTTTCAGACGGTGCTCATTGTTTGGACAAGGGTGTTAAACCTTTTGGCAAATAAGATTAGTGAGGCTCTGCAGAAGAAAGTATGTGCTTTAACATACTGTATTAGTTAGACATCTCATTTTTAGATATATCCTGTTTCATCAGTTCTGTAACAAAAAAGTGTACAGATGTATCAGCCTTTGAAAATCCAAAAGTATCCAAAAAAGTCTATGAAATACACTGCAATGTGCACTTTATATTTTCCTATGAATTGCAGAAATAACAGTTAAATGGGCAACTAAAAGATGTATTCACTATAATGGCTATACATAAATATCATTATCAAAATATAGGATCAAAGTATTTTTCTCTGGTTTTTCTTTTCTCTTCAGGAACTTACCCATGGCAGTTTAGTTAGAAGATAGTATTTCCTATTTGCCTCAGAGAAGGAAAGTCTACAGAAACCTCATGAAATGTAACTCTTATTTCCTAAGATCTATGCCTAAAAATAGATATCAATTCAATCACCTTCATTCTTTTCTATCTTGTTTTTTGGGAAGACTAAGAAATGTTATTTATCCATGAGAAGCACGTAAGAGCAGAGATTTGCAGCCATCACCCTGTTAAAATCTACCAAGGTGTTTCAATCTGTTAAAATATGACAGAACTGAGGTTTCCTTTACATGAACTCCTTTTATCTGATCACATACTATTTTTCCCTTTCCTTTGGATGCGTAGAGTAGAACTCCTTTGTTAAAAAGTCAGCATTATGTGGTGAAGAAAGCTGTTGATTGCAGGATTCTTTCTTGTTGCTCAATTTAGAATGAGAGTACAGTGACTAATGTGATTGCAAGCGTAGAGAAAAGGTCTCATTAGTCAAAGCAAACAAATGGTTCTATGGAAAATTCCAATGTCAAGTCAGTTAATCTGTCTCTTCACAGCTGGTCACTATTATTTGCTTCTTATTTTCAGAATGCTCAGCTTGATGACCTGGTATCTAATTGATGGACATGCTACTCAGTCACTGTGACAAACAGCAATGAGAGGAAGCTAAGTCTCGGACATAAGAAGTGTCACTCAAAGCTAAGTGTTCTGCAAATAACAGGTACTAGAAATGTCAAATTAGGGACCTGATCTTGCAGAACATTTTCACATTTATCTTACATGTTCTTGCCTTCCAGTGGCAAAATAGAACTCCTTTCTTGACAGAAAAGTTCAGATAACACATTAAAAAAGTTTTCGTACTCAAATCTAGTAGTGGTAGATGCTGAAGGAGAATCCAGTGGTAAATTCTGATCAAGTTCCCATAGAATAAGGGATGGACATGTACGTTGAATACAGAGAATTGGAAAATATAAACATGTTGCACTAAATACAGCATGTGATCTCATTTTTACAACTTTTCCATAGTGCACAAGCATCCTGATGTATCCCAGCTTTAATTTTCTTAGCTCAGTGTTTTTAGACAGTTAATTCTAAGGCTGATTTCAGTATACAACTCATATTATAGTTCTAAGAGAGGTAATTTAAACAAATATTTTATGCAAAGTGCTACTTAGGTTCCTACATGTTCGGTGTGAGGAGCCAGCATCTCTTAATAATTTTTGTGTAATGAATGTTTCTTGAAAAGGCAAGAGTAATTCTTTAAAAGCCTAACTGTAAATTTTACATCTTAACTTCAGGATTCTGTTAGATCAAGACACAAAATGAAAATATACAGAAAGTGTACAACAGCATTTAGCTTTTTAAAATGCATTAGGATGGTACAAAGCATTTCCACACTTGCTTTCAAAATGCCATATCTGTGTTTGCATCTTTCTGCAAATATTTGAACAGCAATTACATCTTGAGCTCAAAAGCTCAAGTTCTTTCCCCAGAAGTAATTTGTTTTTCCCTGAATTGGACAGATAGAGTAAGGTAAAAGGGTCCTTAATTTTCCTTGCTCTCAGCTTCTTACAAAGCAATTCAGTGAAGTAGACAATGATCCATTTCCACTCTTCAAAGGCCTGATCAATAGAGAGAAGTGATGATACAAAAAAGAAGTTAAATGTAATTCTTTCTCTGAATCCTGTCTCTGTCTTTCTCTCTCTTCTGAAGTTGCTCAAAACCTTAATGAGAAATAGAAGTTAAGAATAAAGTATTGGCTGGATGGCCACATCCAAGGAGTTTCAGTCAGTAGCTCGGTATCCAAGTAGAGATCAGTAAGAACTGACATGTCCCAGGGAGCTGTGCTGGGACTGGTACTACCCAGTGTCTTTATTAATAACACAGAGAGTAGGATTGAGTGCTAGCTTCAGGTATTTTGCAGCTGTCACCAACCTGAGTGATGTAGCTGATGCACTTGGAGGATCAGATGGGATGGCATCCAGAGAAACCCCTTCAGGCTTCAGGAGTAGGCCCACGTGAAACTGGGACTAAGGGATCCCAGTGGATGAAAACTTGGACATGAGATACCAATGTGCGTTTGAATACCATAAATCTGGTCATATCCTGGGCTGTATATAAAGAAGTGTGGCCAGCAGTTTGAGGGAGGTTATTCCTCTTCTCTTCTCCACTCCTGTGAAAAGTCACCTAGTGTAGTGTATCCAGGTCTGAGGTCCCCAGCACAAGAATGTCATGGACCTTCTAAAACAAATCCGGAGTGGGGTCACAAAACCAATTAGATGGCTGGAATACCTCCTCTAAGGAAAAGCTGAAAGAGCTGTGGTTGTTTGACCTGGAGAAAGGAAGTTTCAGAGAGAACTTACTATGACTTTCCATTACTTAAATGGGGCATAGAAGAAAGCTGGAGAGAGACTTTTTTTACTAGGCCCTGTTGAGATGGTACAGGAGGAAACATCTTGAAAATAAATCAGGTTAGATTTAGACTAGATATAAGGAAGAAATATATATATAAGGTATAGAAATATGTTGCATAGTGAAGTTGTGTACTTTTCCTCCCTAGAAGAGTTCAAGGCCATATTGGACTGGTCTTTTACAACCTGATCCAGTGAAAGATACCCCTACTCATGTGAGCGGAGTTGGACTAGAATATCTATTCTGTAATTGTATGGTTCTGGTTTTATGAAATAACTTAGTAAAAGTTGAATAGTATGACATGTATGACCCTAATGGAGTTTAGGAGCAGTGCTAATTGTTGTAATGCCAATATAGACTAGCAATTATACTGTGAAGCATCTTAGCAAAACATATGAAGAATACATCATTACATGGTTCTTGACAGAAAAGAGGGAAAAAAACCCACAAAAAGAAAAGAGGGAGATAGACATAGCCAATGCTACTGTTTATTCACAGAATCTTCTTAGTAAGTGTTTTTACGTCTCTCAGGTTTGCTTATGCCAAGTTCACATAACAGGTTTATAATTGTGAAAGTTACCTTTTCTGGCGTGGTTCCCTGTTTGGCATATTAGGTTCTAAAAATTATATATTTTTATTTTCACTTGACGGCTGTCATCTAAATATATCTATCATGTTCCTGGTCAGCAGGAGTTGCCTACACCCATTAAGAAGTCTTCATTTTGGGTCTGTTAACTAAAAAATATATTTAATCTCAAAAGCATTTGACATGCTCACAATTTGCTTGCTGTAAAAATCGCATTGACTGTAAAATCTCTATAATTTTTCCTCATTTAATAAAATCCGGTCCTATTATTGATAATTCTGAAAGACTGTATAGATAAACTATAAAAGTGTGAGGCTATAAACCAAAACCTTTGAATTTCCCTTGGTGGATAAATACACTAATTGTTTTTCTAGTTAATCATCTCGAACATGCTCTTGATCTCTGACACATTCACCAATTTGTACTCCAGAGTGAAATACCTTCAGAAGATGGACACAGAAGTGAAAGCTGTTCACTCTGAATGGGCTCCCACTTGTGATTTTTGTCACTATGCATTAAAGGGAAAACAAAGACCTAGGCAATGAAGAGAAAAGTGCCTGTTTTTTCCCATACTCAGATCTTGTACTTTCAAATAAGAAGTGTTTTATTAATAAGGTGTAGGAGATTCCTACATTTTCAAATCAAGGTTTTGAGAAATTCCTGGCTACAAACCCCAAGTGTAAAGGATCTTTTCTGAGGCTCAGTAATGTGCTGAGATGCAAGGGAGGGACATTTATACAACAGTATTTTCAGTTAGTTACCTTGACAGGTTCTAGTACCTGGAACTCATTTTTATGAGAGTTACTGGAGATCCATAGGGCACAACATTAGAGAATAAGCCTAAAAGGTATATGTAATAAAGCACTAACAGAATTTAATTCCTTTTTATCTATCTTTACTGGGAGACATTTGCTTAAAAGTTTTATATAAGTTTTCCACGTTTGTGTTCTGGTTGTGATACATTGATGAGATTTTCAAAGCTGTCAGGTTTGGTTTGCTGCTTAGTCAAAAGCATGGATTTTGTGGGTCAAGAGTGCTTCAATACAGTCCTAATTTAACTCAGTACAGTTTTGTCAGTAGAAACCTTGGTCATATGCCTGTCAAGAGGAGGTTTGCTATTGACTTCAGTGAAGTCTGTTCCTCCATCCAGACTATTTTTCATTTAAAATAATTAACCACGAAAACTGAGCAGAGAGCTTTGCATCATTCTCCTAATTATATCTCACATGTTTATTTAGCAAAAACCATAATTGCGGCTGATACTTTAAAAAGTAATGCAACAAAGCTTTGAAGCTGCAAAAGACTTTTCTATTTTTATACACCTAAGAAATTCAGACTTTGTCTTATGAAGTAAAATTTCTGTGCAGACAATATGGTGCTAATGATGTAAACACATAAATCAGAAGGTATATGCACACAGTGAAAGCTATTTAGTCTTGTATAAATTGAAGAAGCATATAATAGAGGCATTTTTAATAAATGGTTGCTTAAAGTGTTCAAGTAGGGAGTCATGTAACCTTCTAACCCTAAAACTAGAATTTAAATGAGATGCAATTTACCAGCATAATTGACAGCTAGACATTTAAGTAGCTATAAACATTAGTGTTTATTTTAGCTCCTGTTTTTAATTCTGTTCAAATTTGCAGTTCAAAACAAAAATTTGCTTGATTGTTTGCTGAGCCTTTTTCAAAAAAAAAACCTTCCTGACACGTAAAACCTGAACACATATAAAATCACACAAAATTTTATTTAGCCAAACTAGTTTTACTTCAGTCTCAAAAACTTTGCATATTTCTCAATGTATTTTTCTCAGACATGGAAGATTTATTTAACTAAATAGTAATTTGACCAGTTGAAGCAGAGTATTCTAACACTCAAGAATTTTTCTGTAATATATTCTTAACTCCAACACAGTTTATTGGAACTTTTCAATGGCTGAATCATATAATGGCTATAACATAAGAAAATAAAGTGATTTCTATGAAGAGCTATCCTCAAAAACATGTAGGTTCCAGTTCAGTTGCATCCAGGTAACAGTAAAAATAAAATTTTTGTCTTTCCTATGCCTTTCAATCTCACTCTGTATTTTCAACAACAAACAACAAAAACCAAAATTTGACTAAGAATTTTCTTTCCTTAGACAAGGCCACCCAGCAACACATAGAAAATTAGTCTACATCATGCTTGTTCTGCGCAATGAAGCATAAAACATGCACAGCTATGTGATTTTTACTGTAGGTATTCTGGAGCATCACGTGGAACCTCTTTCTGCTCAGAATCATACAGACATAGCATCTTGTTTGGAAACAGGCTTGCTCTGGACTATCTTTGCAGTATACAGATTTGTGGGAGGACAAACTTACATACATGTCTGCTTTGGTGCTACACACTTTGACCTTTAAAACTGACCTTAGCTGTAGTCATAGTTTTTTGGACCTTTTAACTTAATTAATAGTATGTAAAATATTTTTCTTCTGTAGGAAATGAAGCTATTGCAGCCTTTGAAAAAGTTCTATATCCCCAGTTTCTTCCAGCTTTTATCAAGTTCTCTAGGTTATTGTTCCAACTGTCAAGCAACATACAGTTGGCATGTAAACATACATGTATTATACTTGTGTAATAAAAAGCTGCATATGTGTGTTGGATATTCTTAAACATTGTTTTTTTATCTTCTTAAATTTAATACTTTTATCTTCTATAAAATGCTTGGGAAAAAAATATCATATTCTCATCAAAATAAATTTGACGTATTTCTTGATTCACAAAGAAAATGCAAAGGTTAATAGTTCTAGCTAGTTTAGGTATCTTATCAGTTACATATCTAGCTAAAAAATATTTTTATATGAAAATCAAAGAACAACTTCTTTCCCTAATTTTGTCAGATAATTACATTGATTATTTCACCAGCACATTTAATCTCAGGTTAGATTTGCCCTTTTCAAGGCAGTAATTGTAATATAGATGTAGTGCAATGCAAATAGGTTTCTTCTTTTGCTCAGTTTGCAAGTAAATATTAGTGATACTGCTTTTTCCCCCCAATATTGCTAACCTTTTTTCTTAATTGTAAATATTTACAATTTCCAAATTGAATTAAAAAAATATAAACAAGTTAGTATTCTGATTTAGGAGTAATGAGTAAATAGCAACAGAGCACTGTTCTGTAAACCTAGTAGCTTAGTCTCATATAGAAATAAAACAAGTTCATCTGCTCTTTCCAACAAGAATTACAAAAAAAAGGCCCAAAAAAGACAGAGTGCACTGCTTGTGATTAGAGAATGAACATGAGAGGAACAATAGATAGTCCTTAACTGTCAGTTTTATATGCTTACATTTGTATTATTGCTATAAAAAAAGGAGTGCTGTGATGAAGTTTAAGAAAATTTCTAACTGTAAATCTGTTCAAGAGCTTTTTCCAGTAGCTATGTCTAAATGCACAAGGGGTAAGAGGCCACATCCTTCAAAGTGCCTTTTGCTCTGAGATTTTGTGTTGATAACTTAGAAAGAAATCAAGACTCATGTCTACATTTGATCAAAACTAGAATTTTGTATGTGGCACCAGACTTCATTTTGTATTCAGAATAACCCTACATTTGCTGAGATGTAAAATAAAAATCTCTATATGTCTATGCTGGGCTATCTAGCATGGTTAGAATGGAGGAGCAGAACAATGAAAATCTAGAGGGTCCTCATGACCCTTTTACCCTCTTGGTAAAAGAAAGAGAGAACAGAACTTACTCCCATACCAGCAGAGTTGTTCAAACTGGACTCTGCTACCCAGGAAGAGCTGACAATCCTAAACATTATGCGAAATGATAGAAATTCATAATTATGTGAGGAATTAATTGCTGGATGTCATTCTGCTCGGGTAACAATCTTGTTAAATTTTCTGTGTTTGTGATTTCAGACTTGTCCAGTCTGTTACTAACAACAACTTCAAATTGGAACCTGGCTTTTATTGTTGCTGGTCGCATCCTTGCAAAATATTTTAATCTCTTGGTAAAACCATCCCAGGACACAGTAAAAAAATTGTTCCTGTTTCTTCTTTAGACTGCTCCCTGCTAGCACACTCAACTATTATAAATAATCTATCTTCTGAAAGCACATCACCTTCAAAATTCATATCATCAGACAACTAATTGAAGCACCAATGCTCGACCAGCCAAACCTGGTTTCTCTTTGACACCTAGGAATTTTCACAGAGAATTTCAGATAGATTACTGTTTTCTGTCTATGGAACACTTCTAGATAGAAGCTATCACTTGGTGAATATCTTTATTTAGATCAGTATGTGTAAAACATTGATGCAAAATACAGTCCAGGAGACAATGTGAGATTTAGATAAGGAGAGACAAAGAAGCTGCTGACCAAGCAGCTAGAAAGTAGTAAGAGAACATTGTAACTATTTCTGGAATTTAAAATTTTCATCCTTCAATAAAGTCTACACTCCTAGAGAAGACTGCATCTTGCTCATATCCATTTAAAATCAGATAAATTCACTGGTGGTTTACAGAGAAACAACTCAGAGATCCCTAATTCTTCAAGAAGCTGAGACCCACAAACTGGTGTCAAAACTGCCTGCCAAGTGTTTAGAAGTGGAAGCTCATATGCTTTAGATTTTAATTTAAAGAATCTGCTAAACAGCACAGTAATAATTAAACACTGAAAATATTGCATGGAAAATCGTGTCTAATAGCATTGCTCCTTCAAATTCATGAAATTTTTGTCAATGTAGCATGGCACCTATCCAGCTCTGCCTCTTAGCTAACACATATTAACCACTATTTCATTTTTGCAGCCATAAGGAAATAAATACTGAAATAAAAAACAAATCCACAAAGCAACAAACAGACAACCAAAATTTGTGGCATGGCAAAGATATCTGCAAAAACCCAAAAAAGTGAAGCTTTCTTTCCCTCTGCAAAATGAGTAGAGGGAAATGAGCAGACAGCAGAGGACTTAAAGACTATGTAGCTTTTGTCATCAAGAAAAAGCTACAAAAATAACATGGCATAAGATGACATCTCTCCAGAGAGACATAACTTTGGCTGAAGTTTTTTTTACTGGGTTCATCTTGTCCTATAATGTATTTTCTCAAACTCTAGATGTTTTGGATAAATGTAGGTTGTGGGCAGCTGGAGATTCAGTCAGAATTTTGACATCAAGGCAATATACGTATGTTTCCTAAAGACCAAAGAGAAAGTTAGTTGTACCTGTCTTCCAAGGGGAAAATGAAAAGGTTAGACATTCAGTTTTTAGTATGATACTAGATATTGTATTATAAAATATGACATCTCAAGAGCTCAAAAATTTACACAAAATGAAAAGGAATTAAAGGAGCAGTTACATATGCTGTTTATCGGAATTAAAGGAATTGTTATATATATTGCTTAACTGCTAACAGACCTAACACCAAAATAAATTTTTCCAAGTATACCAGTCTTCAGAAAAGTAAATGCTACTGAAAAATGTTGGCAGCAATTTTTTTTCTTGCTTTTTTTTACAGTCAGAGAATAATTTTCCCATGGCTTTTAAGGGTGAATTTTTTGATGGTGAATTTTTTTACCTCCATCTATAGCAAATATTACTGAAAAAAAATTGTCTTTCATAAGGATGAAGTTTGCTTATCAGCAGTGTTGCTGGGATTGTCTTTCCAACTAAAGAAAGAAAGACTGTCCTTTTAGTTTTCAAGACAGACCTTAAGACAAGGTCAACAAAGCACAAAGATATCTTTGAAAGCCTTGAAGTGGCTTCCCCTTCTCAAGGCTTTTATACACTCACATTAACTGAGTAACTGTATCAAATTAATTGCCTGTGAATATCTCTATGAGTATGCAGTTCTTTAAAAGAAACTATTAGCATTTCAACACATATCCAGAGGACTGTTTTTGTGTTTCTTGCATGTATATATTATCAATTCTTGTAACCTGAAATAACTGGTCCCAGGTCAATATTCAGAATGAGTCAGTGGGACAAAACAAGATATTTTATCTGAATCTCTTGTTTTGGGAGAACTGCCTTCAGATTCTAGACAACTACATCCAAAAGCACGATCCTTATTTCTCCTAAGAACCTTAGGCAATAATACAAAGCCACATTTCTCTCTTTCGTGATGATGAGATCATTAAAATTTAATTTTTATTAATAAAAAAAATAAATGGGAAGTTTTATCACATAATGGTTCATAAGGAAATAACTGAGTGATAAGTGGATATGCATACTCATCTATAAATAAACTAATAGATGGTTTACTCAGGCATAAGGTATTATTCAATATGATATCCTCTGCTATTACTTTCAAAAAAGAGAACAAAAGGCATGGGTGTATTGAAAATATTACTTATTTTCCAATAAGTTTCTTGGATTCTATGAATTCTTAGAAGAAAGGTACGTTTCTGAGTTTTCAACAGTATATTGTTCTGGTACTGAGGAATCCAATACAATACACAAACAACAGTCTCTACATCATTGTTTCACTCTTGTTTTCTTCCATTATCAGGTTACATTTATTTTGCTAAAACAGAGTTGAGGAGAATATGCAATTAAGTTAAAAACCCAAACATTCAGTTACTTGGAAAAAAAATCAAATCTCTGCATGTGTTTAATTGTAAGTATATAAAATACTATAACATCACCAAAATGCAATGCTTTCTTTTTTCTTGGTATTTAGGGATTTGAGAAGTTGTCTGCAATTGTAGTACAACATCACATAGCAAAACAGATCTTCCTCAAGGTCACAAGACTTTCCATAAAACTAAATTGTACAAACTGTTGATCTTGCAAGGAGATTTGAAAGCACTCAAATTATGAGATAAAGTTTCCTAGGAAGTCAGGTAGTTTAGATGAAGGTCTCTACTTGATGTCAGAGTAAAGTATAGGGGATTGACATGGTAACTAGCCACAGCAGGAAGAAATGGAAGCACAACATTTTATTCAGTTTTCAAACTCTGGAAGAAATGCTTGTTTCAGTGGGAGCTGTGATTTCAGTAATATTTGGTCTGTTTTTAAGCAGTTCTGATATGATCATATATACTGTCCATGCGAGGAAAAAAACCTCAACAACCAAAACCAGCTGCTCCATGAGAATTACACCCAATTAAAATAACTGTAAGCTCTTTGCTATGAACTGGCGAATGACTGCTACCACGCAGTATTACTTCTGGGAATGCAATTACCTGTATCCCAGCGGTCAGAGAACATTTCATAGCACACAGGGAAAAAATGTTTGCATTCTGACCTGCAGAACCAACTGGTTGATAGAAGCCAAAAGCTTTTATGTAAATTTACCTTCTTGTCTGCTTTCCCCCATTTCCAGCCACTTGTAGATCACATACAAAAAATGCATGTGCTGGTCCTGCAATGACTGAAACTCAAAAAATCCTATAATAGGTTTGAAAGGCAAGTATCAAAAGAAAGAGAGGCACTGAATGCACGGAGTTTGCCAGGTAAAAAATGCCATAAATCTTTGTGTTTTGACAAAGGAGACTTCCTCAGGCTTACTCTAAGGATGTGAACCCAAATAACCACGAGCACTGAAGTCTGGTGCCGATTTGGGCTATCAGACCTCAGTAAAGAGACTTCTCAGGACTTTTTAGGAAGTAACTGCCAATAGTTGACAAAAGTTACTTTGAAGGATGCCCCTATAATTTTATTTTCCTATGTCCATACTGCTATGGGATAAACTGTGTTAAGGAAACCAGGGGCCCGTTTAAATGAGACAAGCACGCAAATGCAGTATTTTTCAAAATCAAAGCAGAAATGGACTAGCCAAAGCACAGAACATGTTCAGCCACCCTCACCATTCTGGTTACTCATGCACATCGATTAGTCTCTTCCAGGCAGCTAGCAGGGAGAATTTTATATTGCTCATATGCTACTTTAGTTGTCCTACTATATGAGCATTGATGTGCTAGATAGATATCTTTGCTCCCTTGCATTCCAATTACTATTTCTGTCATATTCTCTATTGCACAGATGGGCTTATGCGGATAAGAAAAATATGCCATTGCGTGTAAATTATTCTGTATGTTATTTGAAGAACAAATTTTCATCTTAAGCTTTCATTTTTGTTGAAGGTAAAGCAAAGATGACAGTGTATTTCAACAACATGCCCAGTATAGTTTAGATTCACTGATAAAACCTGATGGAGCTTTTTCGAAGTTTTTGTTGTTTTTCTCTGCTATCATTTCTAACTCACAGAAACCCATAACATGAAATGACAGATCTAACAGTTTAAACAAAGAACAAAATCTTCTGAAATCAAAAAGAAAATGTTAGATCCTGGTGAGTCAGGCTACAGGGTAAGTCCACAAATAAGATCTAAGGCCAAGAATAGAACTGAATTCTAAGTCCAAGTATTTTACCTTGTGCTTTGCAGCCAACTGTGAGCATTGATTCTTTATGGTGTTGGATAATTTGTAACACCACAGTAACATAACTGCATTCAGGGAAAAAATGAGGATCACAAAGGTTCATTTATGTGGAATTTAGAGACCTCACACCAGCTGAGGAAAATAGCTGATTACAGCATGTGAGGTTTCAGGTCATATCTGCAACTGTGCTGCATACTATGCTGCGTTGCATGCTGATCAATGCTTTGCTTGCAGCTGAGCTGATTTAGGAACCTGTCTCCTATGTATGCAACACAGAAATGAGTTGACCTTTTTCTATGACTGTTAAAGCACTTGGTTTGTTACATTTCCTCAGATATCCAGCTTATGTAACCTGCTTTTTATAATCTCCCAGGATAGTAGTTTCCGGTGAGGTGCATCCCTGCTAGCCATGACATGAAGTGTAATGCAACATGAAATTGCTCTAGATAGTCTCAGCTATCAGATCAAAAACAGGTGGTTTCACACAAGGCCAAGTGGAGCATTTCTTCCCTTTGATCTAATGACTGTGTGTGCACACAGGAATGGCAGGATCATCCAGGTCTCAACATGGTGGTGCTGTTCTGCCAAGAATGAGCCATAAAAATCAGTGGCAAGTGACTGCAAGCAATACCAGCAGAAGTAATGTTACAGACATACAGAGAGGGTGAAGAGGCAATGGAAAACAGTAAAAACAAGCACTCCAGAAAAGCTGAACAGGAGGAGAGTGGATGCACAAAAAGTACATGAAAGTCAGATGATAGGACAAAGGTCAAAAAAACAGCAATAGCAGACTGGCTGACCGTGACAAAGTGGAACAGACTCCCATGACCTGAAAGCTGCCTTCAGGTCTGACATCACTAAACCTGAAAATCTTGATCTATTTTAGTCCCTGGAAGAGTTTGCCCACTAATGATTTCCTGAACAATTCCCAGCCATGGTTAATGGCTAACATGGACCGGAGCTCACTCATCAGTCCGCTTGATTATTACTATCCTGTTTCAGGGACTAAAAGAATTTATTAGCACAGATCTGGCTTCTCTTTCAGTCAACATCTGAGAGATGTGCAAGTTATTTGAGTAGCTGTAGCTTTCAGCTGTAAAGGACTTTCATCATTTCATGGTAGAATGTTGTTTCTGCTCTCCTAACCACCTCAGACCACAAAAACCTACCCATTTAATGCAATTTCTAGAGCAAGATAGAACATTAGAACACCAATCTTATTGTTTAATTAAAAAGTATAGATCTAACCTTACAGTTCACAAAATATTCTTTATAAGCAATCCTTAATAATCATTATGGGAGACAGCTTGGAGGATTAAGAAAACCTCTCTCTCTATGATACAAGAGCACCAAAGAAGCACATCTGTAGATCTGGTTAGAAAATTATACTTTCAAACTATGGAACTCAGCTTCTGCCCCAAAATCATCAGTAATTTTCTAGCCAGAGATAGAATAGGATGTCAGGGGGGAATTTTGTATGAGTGGACAAAATGAAACTGCAAACATTAAAGCCTGTATTCTATGAGAACATTAAAACCTTTTTCAAAAGCATTTTCTTTGCTTTCTCCATACCAGGGGTACCTCAATTTCAATTGTGTTAGTTTTCACTGCACAGAGTATGTATTGATTCTGAGTAATCTGCCACTTCTGCTCATTTTCTGTCATTTAGAGTTGTCTGAAAAGTATGCTAGCATCTAGAATCCTACTTCTTAAATGCCTGATGTTTTTTCTCCACAGAAAAACTATTGTACAGAAAAAAAGAAATATAACTTATTATAGCCATTTCTTCATTGGCTTCCATGAGTATTTCCTTTCTTGCTTTAATTATCTGTCTTTTATACAGTTTAAAACAAAAGAATGATATTTTTTGCATTCATCCAAAAAGGGAATAAGTATACACATATGTAAATACCTATATATGTTAAATTCCAAATAAAATATATACAATATGTGATTTTTCTGGGACTAAATACCAGGTTTCCTAGGTATGTTAGTGATGCTTTTTGAAAGCTTATTTTTTGTATTTTGCTTTATTACTGATTTCTTTTTTATTCAAAACTATGGATTTTCTCAGAACAAAAGAATTTAGGGACAGAAATACTGTGCAACTTTCATACAATCCTTCCTGCAGGATAACCATTCATTTAATACAATACAAATCTATTGTATTTGCTCTCCTTTTAAATTGGATCATTTTTGCATTTGTTTAAAAATGCAACATTATAATCTAGCACAAACTTTTATTTTAAGCACTTAGCAATAAACACAAAAGCCATTTGCTTGCTGTTCCCAAGACAGACCTTTATACTCTCAGCTTCGTATACTTTTGGTTGTCGAGATCACTTGTGCTTTGTCTGAGATGTGAAGTATTATCATAAATTTAATGTTTTCACTACTTAAAGACAAGGAAGTTTAACATCCAAAGCACTCCAAGAAAAAAATGCTTGAAAAGAGTTTTAGATTGTAATTATTTTATATCACTTTCTACTGAAATTTCTCTCTGGTGAAACAATTTTTTCCCATCAAAATCCAGAGTTCATTCCATTCTCCTCCTTCTATTCTGAAGTCTGAAGTGTGAATGATGGTGTTGACCTACTTTAATAGGCTGATGTATACTAGCTCTAAAACAAAGTGACATCTGTATTTTCATTTTTTTCAGTTGTCACTCTCATGATGACTAATAGTACGTAATGATATTTGGCCACAAAGGAAGGAAAAGCTGCTCTGCTCTATATTCCACTTCTTGCAGGATTTTGCAAAACCTATAGTAAGGTTGGTAGGGTCTGCTAGCTTTAGACATTTACAAAACAGTGCTCTACATCTTAGCAACACATCCAGGTGTCCATTAAAGCAGATTAACTAGTCATAACAGGTTAGGATGCAATTATGTAATCAAATATATATTCTGCATCACAGTATAATTAATCAACCTCTGGAGGTTATGGATGTCACTAATTAGGTCTTGATATAATGAAATGAAGGTCTACATACCCTAGCTTAATCGTTATGTCTGTGTTGGGGATAACTTAAGCAAGGTAACATCACTCTGAATATCACAAAGTTTCAATGCCAAAAGGTGTCAGCTCTTTATTGATGTGCTAGTTTGGCAGATCAGTAGCTAATATCTTTATTCATTATTATCATATTTAACTATTCATTTTAACATTTCTGTACAATATGATGCCATGATATTTAGAGAAATTAATAATTTTTATCATGTTTTTTTTGAAGTTATTTATTCTATTATTTTGCACCAGATGAAGTATTAGCTAGGTGTGGAATTTTAAAGTATTCAGAGTGGTTCATTGCTGCTCTGACATGTTTTTTTAAGTAACATTTTGAAACTTACAATTTTATTTCATTAATGGATTGAAATTATATATAAAACAACTTGTTAAATTGAAAGGGTTGACAAGAAGGGCACACATAGCTTCAATCAATGAGAAGGAGAATTTTTGCCAGACTTCTTTGCTGGCATTCATACAAGGTTATTATGTTCATGGGAATAGTAATTTAATTTCCCTTTACAATGTTTACATTAACACAAAAATTCGCAAAACAATCTAATTCTGACTCTTAACTAAGAACATCATTACTTTTTTCAGGGTGCTAATGAAAAGTGCACACAGTCTCTCAGTAAATATTGTCCGGATTTATTAATATATATATGCACAGAACTACAAATTAAAAACAGTTAATAATCTTGTGGAATATAGAATTAAAACCATATAATTGGAAGTAATTCTGAGATTGCATTAGTAATTTTAAAGACGTAAGGAGAAGAAAAACATATATTCCTTCCCATTGAATCACTTAAAATATGACTATCTATTGAAGTGATGAAACTCTGTTAATATTTTTAATATCCACTATCTAACATATTTCTGATCTATTAGGTTATGTATTACCCTATTAGCCCTATTAATTTCACATTCTAAATACATAAATACTAGTTGCAGTATTTTGTGGCCTAAGTTTGTGGCCTAGAACTTGGGATGGACACTTATGCTGTAATGTTTAATGTGAAATGAACCAAAATTTCTATGTAATGTATTACATGCCTGCTGTTATAACCTTGAATTAAGTTCATATTGTTAATTTTACAGCAAACTCTTTGTAAAATTACATCTCCTATACTGTGTCCAGGGGGTGAGGGAGGTGTCAGAGAGGTGATTGAGCCCCTTTGCTCTGCTCTTGAGGCTCATATTGGAGTATTGAATCCAACTCTGGGGCCATCAGCACAAGAGGGACATGAATCTACTGGGGAGTGCCCAGAGGACGACAAGAGAATAATGTTCTGGCCAAAGCACCTCTCCTATGAGTACAGGCTGAGAGAGCTGGGGGTGTTTGACCCAGAGAAGAGAAGGCTTCAGGGAGACCTCATAGTCACCTCCCAGCACTTGAAAGGGGCCTGTGGGAAAGCTGGGGAAGGTCTATTTGACAGGGCATGTAGTGATAGGGCAAGGGACAATGGTTTTAAACTAGAGCAGGGTAGGTTTAGGTTTGACATTAGGTTTGTCAGCAGGTCTGGTGTTGCGTAGAATATCCTGTGATCAAAAAGACCCAAATTTTCCCATTGATATGAGTCTGGGAATTAGGTGTTAATCTGATGATTCTTTCTCCTTTTTTTCTCATCATTCACAACTGGAAGAGTGGAAGAGAATATTACTTACAATTTTGATCCCTTAGCCAGTTATCCCTAGGCCCTGAGTCTCTCTTGATTGCCCTTAGACTTTTTGTTGCACCTTCATTGCCTCCTACCTAAAAATCAAGAATGGACAATAATCTGGCAATCATACCACACTATGGCTCAGACATCCTTAAGAAGTGAGTCCAATCTGTATACTAGGACTTCTGTTTCCCTCAGGAGAGTCTCCAATATCAGTAGCCCTTCTTTTTCTTTTTATTGTAGTAGAATGTACACCAACTTAACGTTTGCAACACCTTCAACCTAGGTCAACAATTGTCCTCACCATTGTTCAGTTCCAGTTCCCTGTTATGCAGGGGCACCTGAGAAGATGGAATCCCTGTTTGCAGGGAAACTTGCACAGGAGCAGATGCACAATTTCCCTTTTTATCTCACTGTCACAGACAGTCGGCCAACAGCAGCGAACACAGATTTTTGAAAGCTTGAACGCTCCATCCCATGGAGAGCAGAGCAGTCACCAGGGAATGGAAGGAGCAGAAGAAAAATACGATATATAAGGCTGGACTCGAGACTTCTAACCATATCTGTCGTTACTCACAGAGGTAGATTTTATGATGTTGCCATTTTAGATTTTTCTGGCTTAAGAACTTGATAAGGTATAGGTTGTTTCCTCTTTTAGTAGCCCCTGGAGTATCTCAGATATTAGTTTTTGTTATTGATAGCAGACATGGCCACAGTCTCTGAGGAATATGGGACATTTCTAGTGAAACTGCTACCATTTACTGTTAAATCTAATTTGAGAAAAGAAACCAACTGCTTCCCACATTGTGTATCTATTAGAAAAATAAAGGAACCACACACTAATAACTCAAAGTAATGGTAGTAGGTTCCTTATGTGGAATCACAGACTGATCAGTTGCAAGCCCTCTAAATTGTACCCAAGTTCTTCAGACACCAGGGATCTTCCAAAGGTCCCTTTGTGGATTTTTCTGCTGTGAAACAAAATAATGTTCTATAAAACAATGAAACCAATCTATTTCTAAAATTTTTAACACAGTAATAAAATGGCATTTAATTTCCTTTGTGACTGTAACATAGTTCTCACTGCCATACAGTGATTTAATCTGGAAGTCCACCACCAGTGCTACATTCTAGTAGGGAAGTTTCTGCACTAAATCATATGAATTATTGATTGTAAGTACATGTAAATTTTTAAACTTTGAATTCTTACTTTTTACTCCTTTTAGCTCTTCAGGCATCACAGGTGTTTGATTCTAATCCACTTACTTCTTATAACACTTTCCCATAAAGACAATCCTGACTAAAAGCAGAAGAGTTTTTAATTATTGCATTTTCTCAAGAGAAGGCAGCTGTCCTGGTGATGAAAATTAGATATAAACCAGTCCACATCTAAGTGTCCCCCAACACCACTTGAGTTTTATCTATGATTAGACCAGAAATTAAACCAAACATTTAATGAAGGTCTGAAATATTCAGATAATATTTTATTTATATGTATGCAAATTTTCCTTATGGGTTCCAGATGGAACTGCAAATGATGAAACAAACAGCATGATTGTTGTAGTTTTTCAAAACCAAAAGCAGAACAGTTCTAAATTGCCCAATATAATATCTTCTTCTAGGATCTCCAGATTTGTTGTAAAATTTTAAATATTCAAAGAGTTCAGCTGAACTCTGCCTACTCATGAAAATCACTATATTTAGAAGAATGGAACATAAACAAAGAACCTTCATAATTTTACCAACTGTAATAAAAGCACATGTCAAATGTGTCTTTTCAGTGGCAACAAGGATGAAAGAGAAAAAAAAAGGAGACATGGAAAACTTGGAAAATTGTGAGTGGGAAGAAGTGAGAATGATGAAACTTAGTTTTAGTGATAATGTTCTGGCAGATACAGGGAGGGAAAATGGTCTGTTTGTTGTGGTGATTTAAATCCATTTTGAAATTATTAAAACTTTTGGTGACTTTAATAGGTGCTAGTTCACATTCTTAGTAAACAGGAAGAAATAGAAAGAGATAAAGAAAAGTACTATTATTTGCCTTGGAATCAGCTATAACAGAACAAAAGTGTTTCAGATCCAAATTGCATGCATGTGAAAATTAACCAAAACTAGCCAATCAGATAGCTTGACCCTTTAACTTCTCATCCCAAGTGCTAGCAATTACTGAGAGAGCTTAAGCTTGAAAGTCCCATTAATGGTGTAGTGTATTACATGAGATGAGAATGAAGAACTTTATGAAGTATGTGAACAATTTTCCAATTTCTTAAAGTGAAGACCTGAAAAAAAAAAAAAAGAAGAAGTATAACAGCAGGATTTTGATGCCTTTGTATGGTACATCAACCTTCTTACTGAAAAGCAAAGTCATATATGTGGATATAAATGAAACAGAGTTAATTTGGTGCATGCAACCTTGTTAACCATTTTTTAAATATAAAAAAGCATTTAACCCTGAGAGTGAATCCAGAAATTAAAGTATGCCTTTTAAAATATAGAAATGCCAAGTTCCAAAAAAACTTTAATAGGGCATGACTGTGTAATTTGCTCTTTATAACTCCAAACTCTCTTCCTGCTTTGTCTAGAAACTGGACTATCTTACATTTGCTCTTTGTAACTTGGAATAATTAAAAATCCATTATACTTCCCTCTCTTCAATGACAGTACATAAATTAAGCCTCAGCAGTGTTGAAACGTGCAAGAATTGATATGACCCTTTCAAAGTGTCACATATTTGCAATGCAAATTTCTTTGGGGCAATGAGAAATTCAGCAAATATTTTTCATCTAGAACTCAATCTTTTACAGCTAAGAAATGTTCATTTGTTGATTCACAGTTCAGAAGTGACTGTGGTGTTTATTTTTGTTAATCAAATGTGCGCTTCTCTAATTATTTTTATACTCCAGAACTCTCAGTAGTCAGCCCCAAGAATGCCTCAGTACCTTTCAGTACTGAGAGGTGCAGAAATATGCAACCAAGTTTTCACATTAAAAGTATACCATTTTCAGCAACCCAGCAAGATGTTCCTCTTAAAACAATTCTGCTATGGTGCATTTAATTTTTTTCCTCTTATGTATTTAGATATTTCTACTTCAGATGTAGGAAACGGAAAATAACCCAACCTATTGCACCTCAGAACCCTTTGACTAAAACTGATTATCAGCTGATTGAATTAAGCCTTGCAATTGTGAAGTAACATAAATACAGGAGTCATAAAAAAGAAAAAAACCCCTTGTAGTTAGGCTAGGTCAAGTATATGTGTAACTTCTTGCAAGCATCTGACATTATCTCCCTTTCTTGATTAACACTTTTCCATTGTGATTTTGCCCTGTGTAAAAATTATTCTAAGATTTTCCAAAGATACTGCATGACTTTTCTTCTTCTCATTCTCAAACCTCATCAAGTACTACAAGATCTTGGAGCTGTTGGAATGGGTCCAGAGGAGAGCCACAAAAATGATTTAAGGGCTAAAGCAACTCCCTTGTGTGGACAGGCTGAAGGAGTTGGGGTTGTTTAGCCTGGTGAAGAGAAGGCTCAAGGGGGACCTCACAGTAGCTTATCAATACCTGAAGGGGGCCTAAAGAAAGGCATGGGTAGGAATTTTTAATAGGATAGGTGATGTAAAGACTAGAAACAATGGATGTCAATGGAAGGGGGGAGATTCAGACTTGATATAAGAAAGAAATTTTTTACAGTAAGGGTGGTGAAACACTGGAACAGCTTCCTCAGAGAGGTTGTGGACGCCCCCTCTCTGGAGGTGTTCAAGGCCAGGCTGGACAAGGCACTGGGCAGCCTGATCTAGTGGGAGGTGTCCCTGCCTATGACAAGAGGGGTTGGTCTCTTCCAACCCAAACTATTCTATGGTTCTATGATTCTACCTTTACTGAAAATGATTACAGAAATTTTGTCTGGAAGCAACCTCTAGGAGTGAAAACCTCTTTTTCATCAGAATAAAGCATGTGATTGGGAAGAGCCAGCACAGATTCACCAAGGCCAAATTGTGTTTGATAAATCTGATCACCTTCTATGACAAAATAAGCTGTTTGGTTGATGAAGGACAAAGACTGGACATCGTCCACATAATTTCTTCAAGTCTTTCACCAGGATTCCCCACAGACTCCTCCTAGAGAAACTTATGTATCACAATCTAGACAAGTAGTCTGTGCAGTGGATGGGGATAGCTCATTTTCAAACTGCCATTGCAACCAACACTCTTTATGATCTTCATAAGTTATAAAGATGATAAGATCAACGGTATCCTGAAAGAATTTGCTGATGATACAAAACTGTGTGGGAAATGGACACTTCGAAAGGGTGCCACGCTGCAGGGAGAGCTGAATAGGCTGGAAGAGTGGACTGAAAAGATCCTTTTGAACTTCAGCACAAAAATATGTAAGGTCTTACACCTAGTAAAAAACCTAATCCAGCATTGCAGCACAGGCTGGGATCTGTTCATCTGGGGAGCAACCGTGTGGAAAGGGACGTGGGGTTCCTGGTGAGGAAGAAGCTCAGTCTGAATGAATAATGTGCTGCTGTGGCAAAGGAAATCAACAGGATACTGGGTTGCATAAACAAGGATATCATGAGCAAAGAAGTCATATCCTACTTTTCCTGAGCACTTGTCAGGACACTTCTGGAATACTGTGTTCAGTTTTGTTCCCTGCTATATGACAGAAATGCTGGCAGGGTTAAGATGGTGCAGAGAAGGGCCACTGAGATGATCAAGGGCCTGTGAAGCCTGCCATATGAGGAGAGACAGAGAGATCAGGGCTTTTTCAACTTTGAGAAAAGAAGATTTATAGGGAGTCCATGTTCCAATATGTTTATTGTGGCTACAAAGAAGACAGAGACTCCCTTTTTATGTGGAGACACATGGAAAAGATGAGGAATAATGTTACTCTTGAAGAGATTCCAATTGGACATAAGAGGAAAATTTTTCCCAATTAGAACACTCAGTCACTGGAATAACCTCCCCAGGGAAGCAGTGCATTTCCTAGTATTGGCAACTATTAAAATTCATCTGGACATTTGGCTAAACTATGGTTTTGTCAAGGGAGTTTAGAGGAGGTGATCCTTGAGGTCCCTTCTAACACATTCTACCATTTTATGGTTGAAAACCAAGATGGTGGCAGCAAAGATCTCTTGCACTAATACTGAAGTGTTTTGCCCACTCAGCTAGTTCTGTTACACCAGTAAAAAAATGGCAGTTCATGTGCCAGGACCCTCAGCCCCAGGACTTTTCTGACTGCCAATGCTCTGAACCAGAATTTCAGTCTAACTTCTTGCTGAACCTTGGTCCTCCCCATCACTGTGGTCTTGCCAGGAAGTTGTGGACTCCGTGCTGTCCTCAGCCCGATTTCTTCTCCCTCATGGGATGCTGTGGGTTGAGTCCCTCCTTCGGATGGAATTGCCCTACCAGCCCCATGACCACCCTCACCCCCACCTATGAGGCAATTGACTCTCATAAGCTCCTAGTTGAGTCTCTCTGCAAGAACCTGCTTCACTTTTGTGAACTAGAGAGCAGGTTACATCTTTGAAAACTTCATTTCTTTTCACAGAATGTAGTAATTTTTCTGCTTTCTGGTGCTTTATCAGAAAAGCAGGGGGAAACATCAGATCTAATCATTCATGTATCCCTGGCATCTACTTTTCCATTTTTCTCACCTTGATTGAGGACTACTGATTTTTGTCTCCACCTCATTACAAGATCATGATATCTTTAACAGATTTCTTATCACTACAGCTGTTGTCTTCTTCAGTGAATCACACTTACATCAAATTGGTTAAAAGAAAAATGTTGAAAATCTGGTAGCTCTGTGTAACTTTTCACTTCTGTATTGACTAAGACAGGCTTCTAGGAAAAACAGGAATTTAAAACAAAGTAAAAAAATAGGCATAAAATCTATGAATACTCACATGAAAAAGGGAAAAATTATGAATCCTTCATGAATAATAGCTATAACTTCCTTTTAGCTTTACCTAGTATTCTTGTAAATTTGTGAGCAAATTTATCTTAGTCTGAAATGAAGACTTACAGGCAAGTATTTTATTTTCCCTGATTTCTTTCAGACGTTGGCTTGAATCTTCCCCAAGGGATGACTTGATTGAAGTCTTCACTTTACTTTCTGATGGCTTGAACTCTTTGAGTTACTGCTCCACAGTGAGATGAGTAGAGGTCACGGGCAAATCAAAAGGGGTAGACATTTACTTCAGAGGCATTCACATCACTGATGTGTCTCTGAAAACACTCTGTTCACATTCAGGAAGATTCCTCCACATTTATTATAGCAACTAGAAGCCTTTTTGTTTAGTTTGGCTTGGTTTTTAATTAAATGTTAAGTTCTTTAAATATGAGCTCATTATTGCACTTTTTAAATGAATCATGAATATTTTCATCCACCTTCTCACTTTTTAATGTATCTATTGTCTGTTTTCATAATGCCTATTGTCTTCATGTGCTTGTAAAGAACCCTTGGGCAGCTTTAATTTATGCTCATTTATTTTTTGCTACTCTTAACATTTTTTATTAAACTTAAACTGATTATGAAATATTACATACATCTTGGATGTTTTTGCAGCTATTATGTTTTTTGTTGATTCTGGGCACTGAAGGTAAAATATATTCAAATTAAAAATAATTCATAAGGTTTTAGTAGCAGTGTTATATTCTTCTCAAGGTGGAGAAGAATTTTTTCTTCTCAGAAAAAATGTAAACTCAAGTTGTACCTCTTAATTTATTTAAGGACAAGGTTTAGATTAGTGGCTAAAACTGGAACTTTTAGGTCATGATTAACCTTACTAAACAGGAAAAACAGATCAGAAAAATAGAAGTCTAGAAATGCCTCTTTTTCTCCAAAGATTTATATTATGGGCATCTAAATGTAGGTCAGAAGAATCTTATTTAACCCAGAGGGGTAAATAAAATTATTTGGATGTAATGGAGTCTGCATGGATTTTTTAATTTTTTTATTCTGTTTGGTTTTAAGTTCAGAATATTTAATGAAGCATCAGAAAACAGTATGTAGACATGTAGAATCCCAGTTACAGGAGTATTTAATGATTGAATAAGTAAATATTTCTCCAGAAGAAATTGAGGATCAGAGAAAACCTCTAACAATTCAGATAAGATATATTTCAAAAAGATGAGAAAAATTTATGAGCAAGTGTGGACACAATTGCACTGCTATCAGGAACACACTGAACTGATTTCTGCTATTCTTCCCTTGTAACATGAGTCCAAAGAGATCTGGGGACCACAATGCTTATCTCTTTGGAATATATTTTTCTTATATTGGATATGAGGAAAATCACATCATTTTCTACATCCCTGAACAGTTCTTCCAATTAGAGTTCCTCAACTAGCCAGTATGTTGAAAAAGTAAATACACCTTACAAGTGGAGACAGCATGAATCTTAGCACCTACTCAACATCCTACACTGCTCTGGGACAAGGAAAATGTTTAATTTTACTCCTCAGGAAACTAGGTCATCCTAAAATGTGTTCCTATTATGATCTCAGAGTGGTGTGGTGGGTAGAGAAAGAAAATAATCAGGATTTATGTAAGTATCTGAAACAGGCAGGTTGCCCTGACGGATGATCCAATGACAAACTGGTCTATACCACACTTTCTAATCACTCCACCAAAACACTAATGAGAAAGTTGAAAACCTAAGGTAAAGGAAGGAGAGAGAAGAAGGAATAGTTTATAATGGTGTATAAATTGGTTTCTGTTCGCCAGTTAAAGGCCTCAACTATAAGATTACAAATAGAGGATGATTTTTCTCAGCCCTGGCTTCACAATTTTTGAAGCAGTGACAGGGTGGCAGGAAGAGGATAAGGCAAATTTTGTGAGATAATAAGTGCTGCAAGGACTTGGGAAGAAAGAACAGAAAAGAACTTTTAAATGTGAATGTTCCACTGAGCACCAGAAAAAGAGATAAAAGATATTACCCCCCAAGTCTTTCCAGATGAAGGTCTGAAGAGAGAGAGAAAAATATTTTCTTCACACAATTTCTTGCTTCATTCTGTGAGTTTATAGGAACTTGTCACACATCCGATATATAATGCCAAGATTCACAGATATTTCTTTGTGCTTGTATAAAGCAGTTGTCTTCTGTAGAAAATAATCCAATTTTTCACTTTCAGAGCTACTTTGCTAAAATTTGCTGCCTGCAGTCACCAGGTATCTCCTGAGAAATTATTTTAAGCAAACAATGGCAACGGACAAAATATCAACAAAAATAGAATCAGTAAAAGCAAACTCTGCATGCTCCTCAAAATAAGTGTCCTTTTAGGTAATAAAAGAACCCCAGTCTTCAATTCCTCTGGTTCCATTTCCTTTCTAAGTTGTCTTTTGCTTTTGTATGCTTCTTTTCCTTCCCCCTGCGATTGTTCCCTACGTGCAGCTGTTAAAGATATTTTTAGGTACAGACAGAGATTGCCTGTAGCACCAACTAAATGAGACTGTCACATAGGAAGGCTGTAAATGCACACAAATAATAAAGCAAAATTTAGGACTTCAGCTACAGCCACCTGTTCCTAATATTCTCTCCATGGCCCCTGGCAACAAAAGAAACTGAAGATAAAATACTACTTTCAGTTGCATAAAGGGGTTGTTTTGCCTGTGTGGCACTATGTAAAAGGTATGTAGCAGAAATCACTATGGGGATGGACACATGGGCACAGATACCTCCCTATAGATGAGGCTGCTCCAAATCCCATCCAGCTTGACCTTGAAGAACTCCAGGTACTAGGCATCCTCAGCTTCTCTGAGGATGGTGAGGCAATCCAGTGCCTCACCATTCTCACAATAAATAATTTATTTCTAACATCTAGTCTAAATCTACTCTCTTTCAGGTTAAAATCATTCACCACCAGCCTATTGCTCCAACCACTAATAAAGAGTCTCTCCCCAATTTCCTTGTAGGCCCCCTTTAGGTACTTGAAGGCTAATATGAAGTCTTCTCAGAGCCTTCTCCTCTCCAGGATGAAAAAGCCCAACTCTCTCAGGCTGTTTTCAGAGGAGAGGTGCTCCAGGCCACTGTTCATCTTTGTGGCCATCCACTGGACCATTCCAATATGCCCATATCCTTCTTGTGTTCAGGACTTCAGTTCTGCATGCTATACTCCAGGTGAGATTTCACCAGAGCAGAGTAGAAGGATAAAATCACCCGCCTCAACCTTCTTTTGATGTGTTGCAGGATATGGCTGACTTTGTGGGCTGCAAATTTTGCAAGTGCTCAACCAGCTCATGTTGAATTTCTCATTCACCAGGACTCCTGGGTCTTCCTCTCAGGACTGTTCTACAGCCATTCTCCACCCAGTCTGTATTTTTGCCTGGGATTGTCATGACCTAGATGCAAGACCTTGCCCTTGGCCTGGATGATCTTCATGAGTTTTTCATGGGGTCNCCTTGGCCTTGATGATCTTCATGAGTTTTTCATGGGGTAAAGTCTTAAAACTGTCCAGGTGCCTCTGGATTGCATCCCTTCCATCCAGCATGTTGACCTTACCACACAGTTCCACATCATGCGAAAACTTACTCAAGAGTGCACTAGAAAACACAAAATGTGTTGCCTTGTTAAACTTCCTGCTTGTCAGGGCTTTCTTCAAAAGAATTATGATTAGATCCAAAAATGTGAGGATGTTCCTAAGCACTCCAGCCAGCTGTGGGCTACCACAGATGAGCAACTGCCCACTATATCTCTGGAGGGGTAGCACACATCTGTGATCAAAATCAAGTGGACAACAGTCTGAG